>VZQC01000169.1:853239-946689 GCA_009823505.1 Rhizomys pruinosus | reverse complement strand
AATCTTAAAACTAACTATGGGAAAAGGATTTGTATGTTCCCAACATGCCAGAGTATCACCAACTTATGGCTGAGAAAGAAAATGCGGCTTTGCAGTGAGTAGGATGTACAGAAAGTGCAAGCAGAAGGATTGACTCCTCTGGGCATTGAAGGGAAGAAATGCCTCAGATTGCTGCAGACATCAGGCCCCCTCTGGATCCTACTTGTAACAACGATTTTTAATGAATCCTAAAAAAACAAAACATATCTTCTAGGTGCTTGCAAAGGTTTTGAATACAAGAGACTTTACAGTCCCCCCCCCAATAGGAATAAGGAGAATACGATGATGATGAGGTCGTTCTCCAGCTGTAGATTTGGAGCCAACTCTTATAGAGGTATCTCTTGTAAAATTCGGTAAAACTGCCTTCTTTAATTGACAAATGGGACATAGAAACTGTGAAAAGTATATTCGCTATTCAGAACCAAATATAATCCTAAAGTCTTTAAGCTACACACTTAAGCAAAATATATTAATACAGAGCTCTGACATCAACAATGGATTATTCCCAAGGAGATGTTGGCCAGGGGATCCAACAGACCCCACAAAAGGTAAAGGCTCCTTGCCTCCAAACGGGATATTGCAGGAAGAGAGGCGATAAGGCCTGCTGTTGAAGACCTGATATAAACAGGGAAAAGATGTATGAAGACCGCACTTGCAAGCATAAGCATGGTCTCTGGAATGCCAGAGAGTGTTACCAAAGGCCACTAAACCAATAAAGCAAATATAGGTCTCCTTGAGTCAAGCAAGACCCCCTCAGCACCAGCTACAACTCATCTGCCTGGAAATACTGTGCAGCAGTGGCAGCCATATGTCGTATATCCCAAATCTAATTGGCTATTGGCTCTCTCCTTGGAGGAATAACCCAGCTGATGCCACAAGCTTACATCCTCTAAGGTTTAGGAGATGTTATAAACATACATGAAGACCCTGTCATACTTAACAGAAGAAAATGTAATACATGGATTAGCATACCATCCCAACATCTGTGTCTATACCAAAGTAAACTACATAACATAGTAATGTTTAAATACTATATATCCAATTGTGAGTGCTTCATTGGTAGGACTGAAAGGCTAAATATTATACTGTTTTAAATACCTATATATCTAGTTTCATGTGCTTCATTAGTAAGGATTGAAAGGTTATGCCTGGACAAGCTGGCAGCCCATGAAGAAAACAGCCAGAATTGACTAGAGACCAAGACAACAGCTCCAGAGAAAGTAGACTGTTTTGCATCTCATCTACCTGTGCCCCTTTTAAGCCTAGGGAGCAATCTGTGGAAGAGGGGGCATGTAGAATGTAAGGGCTGCGATTGGGGTGAATGGTGAAACGACAACAATATAGACTGGACACTCATTTGATCACTTGTTGAACATACAAGCGCCCCCCCTTGTGGATGGTGGGAACCCATGAGCTGTGTGGGGTTTGGGCACAACTGCTTGCAAATTGGTTTTACATGAAGGATGCTGTACCTCACAAACTATCACTTATTGTTAAAAAAAATGAAACCAAAAACAAAAAAAACAGAAAGATGCAAAAAGAGTTACGGCGAATGCATGATCTGGGATGGGTAGGGTGGGGGGGGTGAAGGGAAGGGAATATAACACCTGAACTAAATTGGAAAATGATGTATGAAATACACAAAGCATCAATTAAAAAAATTAATTAAAAAAAAAAGAGAATATTACCTGGTTAACCAAGATAGGTAACTATATGAACATTAACTTGGTATTAATTCTCTCTTAGTTTCGCTGACACATTTCTGGCTGCCTATTATCCTGATGTGTATTCAGTACATACCTGGCTGTGTTGATTTGGTAACATGCACAGTATCTGACCTTTCCCCAGTTGTTAAGCTATTGAGAATGGAAGTCCATTGAGAAACCAAAACTTACACAGTGAGCTGCAAATGCCCACTCTACCTGAAGTGTTATCTGTACTGTCTCACTAGCATTTGGTATTACATTCATCCTTAAGGGGATTTAAAAATTATGACCAATGTCTTTAATTATGATAATAAGAATCTAATAAGGATTTAGAGATGATATAATATGTATGCAGAACTTAAATGAACAGGACTCTTGACCAGTAATGGGTCATCTGTCTTTATCTGATTTAAAGGGTAACTGAAGGTTACATTTCCCCAATATCAAAACCTTTCATTCGTAAAAGCCTATACTTCCCTCTATCTGGCAGAAAATAGCCAAATTATATAGACAGGGGGTGAATTGACAGAAGGGAAATGTAATAGAACATTATAGAAATGACACAGAGAAAATAAATTTATACAGAATGGGGTATGCTTTAGTAGGGATGAGTACCCTTTCTGTAATGGTGTTTGACAAGTAAAATAAAATTCTGCCAAATGACCCTTCATTTTACCTAGTCTTCTGTTCCTTTCAGATTTTGCTCCAAGTTCCAAGTAAAAACCTTCAGTATTTCCCCCACCCTATCACCATTCTTCACTTGCAAAATCAGCTTGTCAAGACATGGGAGTTCGTCTAGTGTTCCAAGGAGATGAGAAATTTTCCACACGCAATGAATCCTTCTTCAGACCCAGGAAACTTCTACCCGTGTCCCCATAAAAACCCCAAACCTACTGAAATTTTTAAAATGAGGGATGCTCCATCGTGAGATATAAAGTCTCCATCCCCTATCCCAAAGCTTGGACTTGAATAAAACTACCATCTCTACAAAATAAAAGAAATTGTAGTTTAGGGTTGGAGAGGTGGGTCAGTGGTTAAGAGCAATGGCTGTTCTTGCAGGTGACCCTTTTTCAATTCCCAGCACCCACATGGTGGCTAACTGTCTTTAACTCCAGTTCTATGGGATCCCACACCATCCTTTGACCTCTGTGGCCATGGCATGACACAGGTGCACCTACATATATGCAGGCAATACACTTATACATGTAAAATTTAAAAAATAAAATATATATTAGAAAAGACATAATGGTTTATAAATATAAAGCAAATTCATTCCCCCCAAGTAAAATAAGAATTATAAAAGGTGTTTCAACTTTAATATGTTACTTATTGCAATCTCCCAGTAGTTTTCAGAAAGTGTTCATTTATTCTAAAAATTACACCAGAAAACCATTCAGATTGAGAACACTAGAATGACTAGATGATGCATGACCACTCTATATTCCTGCCAACAAGCTATTCACCTGAATTGTTTTTCAAAAGTACATCCTGTCTTCAACTTTTCCTGGGCTATGTGAATTGATTTTATCAAGTTTCTTTCTCAATCTAGGTCTCTGAATTTATCTGATTGTAGAATGCTATTTCTATGTCTCATTGGCATCAAACCATGAGAACCATTAGTTGACTGTATGTGAGGAAGGTGAAGAAGTTGAAGACATCTATACAGGCAGGTATTGGAAGAGCGTGTGCCAAGAGCAAATCTCCTGTACATAATGGAACACAGTATTCCTACATTCTACAGCCTTGACTTAATGGGATAAAGACGGAAGTGCCTCCATGGTTAGGAACAAAGTTTAACTCTCTACTATAGCCCTCAAAGAGAACAAATTTAGTAAGTTATTCAGGGGCTAAAACTTTACTCTCGTGCTCTAGTGGAAAAGTCAGGAAATATTTTTCTAAGTGTGTATATGTATTTGTTTCTGCAAGTACTTCAGTATTGAAACTGTGCGGTTATGGAAAGCTTTATGTTTTGCTCCTGGTTTTCTCAGGATCAAAGCAGCATTCATCACAATAGCATTTCACCAATTGAGAAGTCTAATTCCAGCTTGCCGAGGATAAAGAAAGGAGATGTGAAGAAACTGCCTGACAAGACACAGATCACATCTTTGTGCAACAAAAAGTGATATTCACTACAGCTTTTGAGCATCAGATGTCTACAATTATGGCTGTCTGGGCAGTGATGGATGGCTGATATAATTTGTCTACAGAAAGATATCAGAAAAGAATCTTTAATGAAACTCTTGTTTCTCTAATGGTCTGCATCTCATTGTGCTGTAGTTCTAGGATCTCTTTTTATGTGACTTAATACATAACATGTCTAAATTACTATGCACTAGAATATCACCTTGTATGCTGACCAGCAGTTACAAGCCACCCATCAATATCTGTGTGGTAACTGTAGACACCTAGTCCATGGATGCTCAAATACCTTGTACAAACTGATGTGCCATTTGCCTATTTTACACAAGTCCTCTTATATATATATATATATATATTTAAATCAAGTCTAGATTACTCTTAATATCTATCAAAAGAAAAACAGTGGTTATACATTTTGGAGACAATGACAATAAAATTAGTCTGCATATGGTAAATTAAATTTTTCAGAAGTGTTTTCTACTCTTAGTAAAACCTGCAAATAATGAAGAGACAGATAAAGACGGTCAGCCATCTAATCTAAATATCAGGGAGATAGAAAGATCAATGTCTGCAACTATACACTTAGAAATCTAAAGGAATGTGGTTGAAAATATAGGCCAGCATATTTTTTATTTCATTGATTTAAAAAAATAATATGACTACATTAACAAACTTCATATAGATTGGAGAATTTGGAAAGAGAGTGAATGTCAAATTCACATTACAGCAACAGTGACAAAATTCCCAGTATTGCTGAAGATTGGTAGTTTGGTTTTGTCAGCAAACAATACCACAAAATTATAGTAGACATATAGAATTGTGAATATACCTTCTAAAATACAACTACATATTTTTAGTTTGAGAATTATATGTTTAGTTATTATAGTACTTTTAAAATTTTTTTTATTAATTTTACTTATTTCTGTATGTGTATGAGTGTACTGTCTGCATGCAAGTCTGTGCATGCGTGTCGTGCAATGCCGCGGAGGTCAGAAGAGGGTCTCAGATTCCCCTGGAACTGGAGTTCTCCTGGAATTGGAGCTTCAGACGGTTCTCAGCCGCCATGTGGGTGCTGGGGATCGAACCCGGGTCCTCTGTAAGAGCGGTCGGTGCTCTTAACTGCTAGGCCATCTCTCCAGCCCCTACAGTACTTTTTAAATTATTACCTTCTTAAACTGGTTTCTATCTCTAGAAGATCAATTAAGTCTTTTACATTTTCTGGGGGGCACAGAAAAAGGCACATGAGGGCCATGGAAGATTAATATAAAAATAATGGAAACTTTACTGGGGGTTGGAAATGTGATACATGCAACATCAAAGCCTGGGTGCCCAGGACCGTGTGTGGAGTAAAAACCATAGCTGGCCCACAGGGGAGTCCACTCCAGAGAATCAATCCTCCCAAAACTATACTCTGCAAATGATAGAGACCTTGCACGTCCCCAGGATAAGCTCAACATAGAGGCAAAGCCACTGCCATGCACAATATTTGACCTCACGGGAGGGAGGAGTGTGGGGAATGCACACATTCACAAAAGACTGATAAGGCTGCCCAACATTAAGAAGTCCTCCGTTCTCCAATCTACTACACTATTAGCCCACCACCAGAAGATGTAGGACCATGACTTAGGGAACTAAAAGTTCAAGGCTCATGTGAGGAGCCCACAGCTCCAAGATCACGGGTGAGAACAAAAACTCCAATGGGGGTGTGCATAGACCACAGCTCATTTTATAGGAGGGGATTGCAGATCCAGATTTACTGGAGGGGACCAAAACTCCATCTAAAACTGGGATAACAGCTCTAGCTCACAGGAAGGAACCACAGTTCTAGGTCTAAAGAGAGGATCATACCCCTGGTTCACAAGAGGGAATCTCAGTTCCAGGCACACTTCAGGGGACCACAGACATCTATTTCATCAATTAGACGTTTTATTTATTGAGAAAAGCCATTGGAACAATGCTCTTTAAGTACAAAATATTCCCCCAAGGTGAATCCAATGAAATTATTATATCAGTCACTCAAGCTTGGAGGGATGAGTAGATAGATGATAGATAGATAGATTATATATAGATAGATCTCACCAACATTTGTTTGTTATAATTGTTTTCTTTAGGTCATTATTGGAAGACATCATACAATCCTAGTTTTATTACTTTCCACTGTAGGCATTATCTTGTTCTTCATAGTTGGTTAAAATAAAAACATGTAACTAAAATTTACAAATAATTTCTATCTTCGATAGATGTGTCCTCATATATAAGCTTCAAAAAGATTCATACATTTTTTTCTAAGTTTTCTGGCGATATTTTAAGGACAAGGACTCCTGACAATATCAATTTATTTCCTATGAATTCCATTTTCCATGAACACCTTATTGTCAAAGTATAATCAATTTTCATTGAGGTCAAATCATGTGGAGAGAGATTATATGTGAAACTTAAGAAATGAAATAGTTTAAATTCAAGAAATTAACATAAGTTAGTTACTATTTATAGAACAACCTCATCCAACTACATATTTTTGAAGCACACCCTGAATATTCCATACATTATCCACCTTTGATAGTTTCAAAATTGTAAGTGGATTTTAATCACAAGATGCATATTCTCTATAAATAGTAGAGTAAAATTCGTGACTATTGATAGAAAGATATTGAAAATGTAGATTAGAAGAACAAATACTAAATAAATTAGTATCAATGAAGAAACCATGTCAGTTTCTGAGCTTTGGCTATTGCAGTGATTGAGAAAAGGTTGAATTTGAATGAATAAACAATTTTAATATTTTTATTGAAATTTTGTGCATTTCCTACATTATTTATCAATCCAATTTAGATTCATTTCCCTTTCCATGACCCACACCCCACCTGAGAGGTCATGCATTCTGCCATACATGTCTTCTATCTTTTTCTGAGTCTTTTTAAAATTCTTCAAAGCAGAGGATTATTGTTTGGGGGAAAACTTTACTGTTTCAGACGGTTCTTTGTTGCAATCCTTTTGTTGTTGTTGTTTCCTCCAATTTCTATTGCTACACACACACAGACACATATATACATATATGTTTATATATACATTTTATATAATGTCACACCTATACTAGCATTATGTCATCTGAGAATAAGTATGTTATTTTCAAATCATATTTACTTTTTACCCTTGGTTTTAACTTTTATTTTGCATTTGTACATTTCATACAATGGGATCCATTCAAATTTAGCACCCCCATGCTCCCAACCCTCCATCAAAACTCATGCACTCCACCATCCACATTAAGTCCCATCCATTCAAGCTTTGGAACCCAGATGTCCCTCTGTGCAAATTCACTCACTGGTATCTAGTCTACAGATCTAGAATTCTTAAGAACAGCATACTCTCTCTTGCCCAGAAGTGATCTATATCCAGTATTCTCATACCAGGGCCAGGCTACCATCCATTTCTCTTTCTCTGAGTTGGCATTGTTCCTGTGCCTGATACCAACAATGCCACATGTTCACATGGGCAAGGTTCCAGTAGTCTGAAAGCTTCTGATTACCTATGTTCATGAACTGGACCTGGCTCCTACAATCTTTCTGCCCCTTCCTCCGCAATGATCTTTGAGCTGCAGCAGGGATCCCATCCAGGGCACACACCTTGGAGGCTCCCATTCTTTGAAACTTGGTCAGTTGTGGCCTTCCTTGTTCATTGCACTCTGTTGCATAGGAAGCTTCACTGGTGAGAACTGAGGGATGCACTTATTTTGTCTCCTCCCCTTCTTCTTCTTCTATGTTCCAAGAGTTGTAGGTATAGATGTTCAACTGTGGATGCTTCTCCTAGGACTAGGCATACCTTAAATGCATATTTTCTATGTCTGACCAGTTGTGGGACTCCACAGTACCCTCTATCTGTTGTAATGAGGAGCTTCTTTGCTGGTCTGTAAATACAAGATGTCATATTAAGCATATGGTAAAAAATTGCATTTGTCAAGAGATATAACAGAGATAGGGTTTTCTCCAGGATCTATGTCCTCTCCAGCCATGTGCATTTGACGGAGTTTACAGTGTGACCCATGATTTCATTCCCATTAAGAGTGTTTCAAGTCCTATTAGATAGCTGTTGATTTGCCCCCAGATAACGGTGCCACTACTGTACTGTACCATGGTAGTTTGCTGTGCTGATTATTAGGCTTTAAGGATGGGCTTGGCCATTGACTGATTGTTCTCCATTAGCAGTGTGAACTGTGGTTATGATTGCAAAACTTCAGGTAGAAGGTTTCTAGGTCAGGTCTTGCTCCCTTACTCCAAGATCTGTATCATTTTTTTTTTTTTTTATTTCTAGTTGACATACCTTTTTTTTTTTTTACCAATGTTTTATTGAAGCTCGTGTATTTTATATAAGATTACATTACTAATCAAATCTATACCCATTATGCCTCCCCACCGCCCACCCCAGCTCTGCTTCTGCCATGTTTTTCAATCTTTTTCTCAGTTTCCTCTCAAATCTCCATGCAAGAAGTTTAACTGTTTCATCAAGCAGAATTCACCCATTCGTCAGTTCTTTGACCAACAGCAGTCTTTTTCGTGTTGTTGTTGTGTTCTTTGTTTTTGTTTATTCCTTCCCAATTTCATTACTCCCAAATTCTAGCAAGCTCAAACAACCCTGCACAAGAAATACTTAAAAATAAGTAATTGGCACTAGCCCCCACATGAGAGATACCATTTGTCCTGTTTTCTGGGACTGTGTTACTTCACTTAACATAACATCTTTAGTTCCATCCATTTCCCCCTGCAAAGTTCACTAGATGTCGATCCTTCTTTTCACACTCTGCACTCCATTAGTTGTCAGTAGGGCTTGGGGTTGGTCCAGGCTCTTCTTTGCTACTTACCCTGTGAAGAGTGCTGCAATACATGCTGTAACATGTTCCTCCTCTTCCTTGTGTTAAGATGAGTCTTGTGGGTATTACATTGGGCAGGGGATGGTATGGCTGATCAGGTGGTAAGCCATTTTGAGTCTTCCAAGTTCTCCACACTCCTTTCCACAATGGGATGTAATGAGTTTAAAGTTTTGTATTCCCACCAGCAGTGGGAGAGTGTATCTTCCCCCTTCCCCACACACCCTCCGTCCAGCAAGCTTGGTATCATATGTTTATCCTTGATAACTAGTCCAGTCTTATCAGAGGTGAATGATATATAAATGTGGGTTAAATATTGCAATTCCTTAAATTATTAGCAAGAGTTGAACATTTTTAGAATGTTCTCAAGGCCATGCTCTAATTCCTGACTTTGAAGTCTCTTTTCAGTTTTTTGCTCCATCTTTTAAGTGAGGCAATTGTTTCTTTTTTTTTTAGTAGTTTATTTTTCCCTGGAAATCAATGCTTTGTCAGATATATCTGCAGGAGGTTTCCTCCCACTCTGTGGGTTTTCTGTTCACTTCCTTGATTGTTCTTTTGCTGTACAGAAGCTTTTGAGTTAATGAAGTCCCATTGTCAATTGTCTATCTTATAACTTGTGCAGCCAGTTGTCCTGATTTAAGAAGGTCTTTTCCCTACACCCTAATGTCTTGTAGTTTGCTGCAACTTTTTCTTCTATTCACCTTCAGGGTTTTTGGTTATATGTTGAGATCTTTGAATCATCGGGTTTGACCTTTTGTATAGGGCAAGAAGAGAGGGGTCTTATTGCCTTATGCCTGCAAGGATTTCAAAGCACTGTACTGGAAGAAGTGGTGAAGGGGACAACCCTGCCGAGTTCCCACCTTAAGGGGAAATCCTTCTGTCTTATCTAATTTAGGATGATAGTTGCTGTGGTTTTCCTGTATATGGCTTTGACTACATAGGGATATGTCCCTCCAATCCAATCCATTCCTCTAGGAACTTAACAGCATGAAGGATGCTGGTTTTGTCAAAGTCTTTTTCCACTGCATCAATTGAGGTGACTGCATTTGTGGTTTTTGTCTTTCAGTCCTTTTATACGTGTGATGATATTTATTGATTTTCTATGTTGAACATCCTGCATCTCTGGTATGAATCCAACTTGGCATGTGAATGATCTTTGTGATGTGTCTAGTATGGACTTCAAGTATTTGTTGATATTTGGCTCTGTGTTCATTAGAGAATGGGTCTATAGTTCCTTTTTGTTGTGCATCTTTGCCTGGTTTGGTATTAGAGTGATCTGGCTTCATAGAAAGGAATCTGGGAGATTCCCTCTTTTGTTATCTTTCTAAACAACTTAGTATTATGGTTGTAGTCTTTTTGAAATTTTTTATAGAATTCTGCATGTGAAACCATCTGGGCCTGGCATTTTTCTAGTTATTGAGAGGTTGCTTATTAGATCTTCAATTTCTTCAATATATGGTCTGTTTAAGCTGTGATCTCTGCTTGGTAAGCTTTGGTGATTACCGGAATTTTTCAGATATTCATCATTCTCTCCTAGTTTTTCAAACTTAGTAGAGGTAGGTTTTAAATAATTCCAATGATTGTCTGGATTTGTCTTTCTGTTTGATATTTCCCCTTTCATCAGGATTCTATTGATTTGGAGTTGTTCCTTCTTTCTTTTGGTTAACTGGCTAGAGTCTGTCTATCTTGTTATTCCTCAAAGAACCATTTTTGGATTCATTGATTTTTTTGTATTGTTTCTTTGTTTCTATTTCATTGATTTCTGCTCTGATTTTGTTATTCTTCCTTGTCTGTCTGCTTTAGGGTTGCAATTTGTGTTGTCTCTTCAGTATGTTTAGCTGCAGGTGTTAGATCATTTACTTGTGCTATTTCGTGTTTGTTTTTATTTTGTTTAAAATTTTAATTTATTCTGTATGTGGTATGAAGTAGTTCCCATGCAGGTCTGTGCACGCCGTGTCGTGCAATGCCGCCGGAGGGTCAGAAGAGGGTGTCGGGATTCACGTGGAACTGGAGTTTCTCCTGGAAATTGAGTTTCAAGGACGGTTCTTGGCTGTTCAGTTGGTGCTTGGGGATCCGAACCTGGGTCCTCTGTAAGAGACGGTCGGGGTGGGGGGGGTCTCTATCAACCGCTAGGGCCATCTCTCCAAGCCCCATATTTCAGTTTTTCTAATGTAGGCACCCAAGGCTATGAAATTCCCTCTTAGGACTGCTTTTAAAGTATCCCATAGGTTTTGTTGTGTTGTATTATCATTGTCATTCAGTTCCAGGAATTCTTTTATTTCTTTCTTTATTTCTTCCTTGACCCATTCGTTGTTCAAGAGTGTGTTGTTTAGTCTTCATGTGTTGTTGTAGATATTGGGGCTTATCCTGGTGTTGATATTGAGCTTTATTCCACTGTGGTTTGATAGAATGCATGAAATTATTTCAGTCTTTGTTGAGTTTTTTTTTTCCCCGTGGCCCAGCATGTGGTCGATTTTGGAGACTGTTCCATGGGGTGCTAAATAGAAAGTGTATTCTCTGGTATTTGGATGGAACATTTGCTAGATGTCTGTGAGGTCCTTTTGGTGTATCATATCATTCAGTTCAGAAGTCTCTCTGTTTATTCCTTGTCTGGTTGACCTGTCCAAAGGGCTCAGTGGGGTACTAAAATCACCTACTGTATGTGTGCTGGGTTTAATCTGTGCCTTGAGGTCCTGAAGAATTGTCTTTATAAAGTTTGTTGAACCAGAGTTTGGTGCATATATATTCATGATTGATTGTGAAGTCTTCATGGTTAATTATTCCTTTGATAAAGATAGAATGGCCTTCCTTGTCTCTTTTGATTTCTTTTACTTTGAAGTCTATTTTGTATGATATTAGAGTGGCAACACCTGCTTTCTTTTTGGTACCATTTTCTTGGAATATTTTTTTTCCATCTCTTCACCTTAAGTTTGTACCTATCCTTGAGAGTGAGATGGGTTTCTTGAGACAGCATATAGATGGGTTCTGTTTCCTAATACAGTCTCCCAGTCTATGTCTTTTGTTTGGGGAGTTTAGTCCATTAATATTTAGGGCTATAACTGAAAGATGTGTGTTGTTTTCTTTCACCTTATTATCCATTTGCATTTTTGGTCTTGGTTTCTACTTCTGCAGTTATGCTTTTATTAATTTCTCTTTCTAGGTGCCTGGGGATAGTTGCTCCTTTCTTCTGTCCTTTGAATTGCCTCAAGTATTCTCTGAAAGGTTGGTTTTCTAGACATGCATTCTATGATTTGTTTATGTCGTGGAAGATTTTTCTCTCTCCTTCAAATAAAATCAAAATATTTTCTGGGTATAACCTGGGTTGGCATTTGTAGTCATTTAGCTCTAGGAATGCTTTGCTCCATGTTCTTCTTGCTTTCATAGTTTTCACTGAGAAGTCAGTTGTAATTCTGATAGGTTTCCCCTCATATGTAACTTGTTTGTCTCTTGTGGCTTTCAGAATTTTGTCTTTGTTTTGGTGTCTAGCATGTTAACTATGTTATGGCGTGGGGAGTTTCTTTTCTGATCTTGTCTGTTTGGAGTTCTATGTGCTTCTTGTATTTGTATTGGTTTGCCTTTTTTTAGTTTGGGGAAATTTTCATTTATTATTCTGTTGAAGATCTGATCAATACCATTCTCTTGGAATTCTTCTCCTTCCTCACTGTGATGCAGAGATTTGATCTTTTCTTTTTTTAAAACTTTTTTTAAATTTTACTTATTTTTATGTGTATCAATGTACTGTCTGCATGTAGGTTTGTGCACCCGTGTTGTGCAATGCCGCGGAGGTCCGAAGAGGGTCTCGGATTCCCCTGGAACTGGAGTTCTCTTGGAATTGGATTTGATCTTTTCATAGTGTCCCACAATTCCTGGTTGTTCCACTCATGTATTTTTAAATTTTTCATAATCTTTACTTGAGGTTTTTTAGTTGTTCTGTGTTATCTTCCAGGTCTGATGTTCTTTGTTCTGATTCCTCCATTCTACTTCTGAGGATTTTCCATTCCTTTCCTCTTGATTGGATGAATGTTCAATTTCCTTTTTCATATCATCCTGTGATTTCTTTAGTATTTCCATTTCCTTTTGGAGATTGTCAATCTCTTCCTATAGCTCCTTGCTTTGCTGGTTGGTTTCCTTTTTCAGTGTTTCCACTTCCTTCCAGAGTTTGTCATTCTCTCCTAGTTCTTTCTGGCATTGGTCATTTTCTCCCTCTAGGTCCTTCTTGAGTTTTTCATTTTTTTTTCTCCTTAGTTCTCTGACTCGTTCTTTATATTCTTTGATTTCTTTGAATATGTCTGCAATTGTTCCTCTAAGATCTGTGTCCTGGGACACCCCCAGGTGGGTCCCACAGTAGGAATCACCCACAAGGTTGGTAGAGCTTGGTGTAGAATTATCCTGCACCTTTCCCATCCTGTCCCTTTGCTGTGTCCCTGGCATGTGGGTTTCCTTTTTCCTGTATTCTGATGTGAATCCCAAATGCCTCTTCACTGTGATGAAAGCTTGCTTTTCTTGCCTCTTTCAGATGGCTTCTTTTTTTGTTATTTTGTTTTGTTTTCATTTGTTTTTTCTCCTTGTTTATGGATTGTTGACTTGTCTAGATTTTAGGCTTTCAATTTTGTTTATATATTGGAGGTCTAACTCACTCTTCCCTTTCTGTTCTGAAATTTCTCCAAAGAGTCCACTTGGACACTCCCTCAGCAATTCCAGTTGGCAGGGTGAGGGTAGGGGGATATATGCCTTGCTTAGGCCCAGGTATTCTGTGCTTCAGGTGGTCCTGTGAAATCCCTGATCTATGCTCTGAGCACTCAAGTCTCAAGGTGGCAGCAGGCCCACATTTTATACCAGTTAGCAGGCTGACTCCACCCCCAGAGCCACACAAGACAAGGGTTTTATTATCCAAAGAACCAATAAAACAATTATCCAACAACCCAGCAATAGAATTATCCAACAATCCACCTGGCTGAAGCGCCTGGATCCTACCTGTGTTTCAGGTGGTCCTGGGAAATCCCTGATCTAAGCTCTGAGCACTCCCAAGTTCTGTTTCTGAAGTATGTCCATATCTTGATCAGTAGGTTCTTATTTTCTATTCTAGGAAATTATCAAGAGCTTTGGCAATGGCCTGGGTTAAAGGCACCTCCTTTTGAGTAATTGATGAGATTGATCCAAGAGACTAAGAATGAATGTTTTTAATCCTAGCACTCGGTAGTCAGAGGCAGGCAGATCTTTGTGAGTTCAAGTTCAGCTTGGTCTACAGAGCAAGTTCCAGGACAGCTGGGGCTCAAGGGAGAACCTATCTCAAAAAAAAAGGGGGGGGGGAATTTCATATAGTATCTAAAGGAATGAGAAAAATCAGCAAAAGTGAATTAAACAAAAGAGAAATATATAAGAAAGCTAACAAAATCAGAACAATTTAGATGTTCACAGGGAATAAGGAGCTTTCCTGAAATCAGCATAAACCCCAGTTTGGTTTATCATAAGTTGTGGTAGATAAATTCCCACAAATCAGAACATACATATAGCCAGATATGAAGTACTTTTCTGTAATTCTAGAGTTTCTATGGCAACACAGGAAAAGGAGATAGAAGAATCCTTGGAATGTATCAGTCAAGCTAGATAGATGTATGCAGTGATAGACAAAAACTGACCTGCCTCAAACAAGATGGAAATCAAAGACCAAACCTGAGGTTGTATCTGACTTCCATATGTGTGTCTAGGTATACATGTGTTTCATGAATGTTTCACATACACACACAGACACATAGACACACATTCATACACACACAAAAAATAAAAGGATGGAAATGACTAATAGCAGAAGTTGAAGATGTCATATCCCTGTAGACCCCACAGAAACACCATGGAAACTATATGCCCACAAACTGCATCATCCATGAAAAATATCATTTCCTTAAAAGATTTATTCTTCCCAAATCCCAAGAATCAAGCAAATGATTAGGTGTAATTGTATTGATCCAAACCCTGTATCAATAAATAACATCTCCAAATGGAAAGTACTAAGCTGTTACCAGCCCCCTGGTAAAGCAACAAAACGTTTAAAGAAAATATCATAATGACACTCCTTCAAACTCAGCACAAACTAAAACCAGAATTAAATATCTATATTGCTTGCATCATCCTAATGGGAAAAAAAATAGGGAGAGTTGATAAGCTGGTAAAGTCTCTCCTTGAAAGTGCAAATACCTGAGTTTGATTCCCAGCACTCAAGTAAAAACCTGGGTGTGGAATGAGCTTGTAATTGCAGTGCCATCAATGCAGAGACAGGGGATCCCTGGGGCTCATTGGCCAGAGAGCCTAGTGTAGTATGGGCTAGGCAAAGAGACCCTGCCTTGAGTAGGTGGACTGCATTCTTGAGGATGACTGTAGTTGGTCTCTACATATACAACACATGCATGCATGCATGCACACATACACAAAAACATTACAAATGAGCAGAATCAATCTCATGAAAATACAGGTAAGTGTTTTAAACAAAGAGCTGCTGAGATGGATCAGTGGATTAATGCTTTTGCTGCCAAGCCTGAAAACATGAATTTCATTCCTGGGACTTACATGATGAAAGGAGAAAACCCATTCCTACAAGTTTTCCTCTGACCTCTACATTCTCACACACGCGTGCACACACACACACACAGAGAGAGAGAGAGAGAGAGAGAGAGAGAGAGAGAGGAGAGGAGAGAGAGAGAAATAAATACATAAATGAGCATAATAAAATTCAAGCAAGCATCAATAAAATGGAAAACCTAATGCATTAATATATAGAACACACAAATATTATGAATGATAATTATCTAACAGGTAAATGAGTCTACTTTCAGGAGCATTATGTTTCATATGCAATGCCCTAATTTTATAGACACTATTTTTATCCTCCCATTTTGTGATACTCAGCAGTTAAAGCCACTTGCTGCTCTTCTAGAGGACCAGGGTTTGGATCTGCACGCCCTTGTCTGGGAACTCTCAATCCCCTGTACCTCCAGTTCCCTGTGATCCAATGCTCTCTTCTGGCACCAACAGGCACTGCACTCATTGGCACAGACACATTTTTTTAAATATCCAAACATCTGTGTATAATTGTATTCCTTCTTCCTGAAAACATGTTACATTGCTTACCAAGTATAATATTTATTATTGGCCTACTGAGAATGAATTTCCCCTGGCATAGATTGTCTTTGAAAGTCTTAATTCTCTATCTTTTTTTTCTATTTTTTTCTTTGAAATATATTTTTAGTCTTTGTAGAATCATGTTTTTCTTTTAGAAATTTCAGTTCTAACGGCTGGGCAATTCCTTAAAATAAGCTTTTATAACCCTCACTGGTGCTCCTAGAGTCTTTGATATGCTCTACTTTGCCTCTTATATGAAAGTAGACTAGGACCAGTAGAGAAGAGGCAGGTCTGAGTGAAGGCTGGGGAGAAGAGAGGGTAGCAAGGGTGAAAATGTTCACAGCTCATTGCATACATGTATGAACTTGTCAATATATATGTATATATATATATATATATATATATATATAAACACACACGTATATAAATTTGATTGCTAGTTTTTGTTTTGTTTTGTTTTAATTTATTTTTTATTTTTTATGTGTATGAGTGTACTGTCTGCATGTAGGTTGGTGCACCCGTGTCATGCAATGCAGCAGATATCAGAAGAAGGCATCAGATTCCCCTGGAACTGGAGTCAAAGACAGTCCTTAGCTGCCATGTGGGTTCTGGGAATCAAACCCGAGTCATATATATACAGGTAGTTGGGTGACAGGAGTTTTAAAATGTTCTTTTTTTTTTTTTTTATTGGTGCTTTGTACATTTCATACATCATTTTCCAATTCAGATCAGGCATATTTCCCTTTCCCTCCCCCTACCCCCACCCCATCCCGAGATATCACTCTGCATAACTATCTGCAGTCTTTTGGTTGTTGTTGTTTTATTGTTATTTCAACTTTTTCCATAGGTATACAATCATTTCTTCCAATGGAATCTAGAGTCCTTCCCTTCTCCATCCTCCAACCCACCCCAGTCCCTGCACTCTGTGATAATGTCCTGCATCTTTTTTCTGAGTCACTTTCCAGAGGTTTTTCTTTTCAAGTTCGTTGTTGTTGTCGTTCACGTGCAACTTGTACTGTTTGCGGGGTTTTATATAATATAATATATATATATATATATAGCTATGACACACCACACACACACACATACATCACTTGAATTGGAGGATTTTTTTTCCTAAAAGATGTCATGTTTTCCTTAAGGAAGTGCTCAAAGGTTCCTCCTTGGCAATCCCAAACAACCACAACCATCAATCCTGCACTTTTGCTCCACATTGGGGTCTTTCTCTCCCATGGTTTCCCAAATGAAGTCCAGTAAGCATGCATCCTGTCTTGATCCCCCTGCACTGGCCTCCATGATACAGCCCAGATAGTCCAACAATGGAAGTCTATATTTTGATGAGGTCAACATCCCCTTAGCTGTTTAGTCCACAAGCTGGGTATCTCAGTAGTCCCCATCTGGCATTGAAGGTTTGGAGGATTCTTGAAGAGACATGAGTCCTCGGTCCATATTGGAAAGTTAAAAAAACATGTCTCATATCTTTGAGGAGTGCCAAAAGTGGTGGCAGCCACAGAGTAGATGCACTTGCCAGTAAGAATTGAGGACAGGCCAAATAACAGTACTCCATCTTTTTTCTTTTTACTAAGATCTCAAATTCTATGTCTGCAGTACAGTTTCTCTACTCTTACTGCTTATTTATGTCTGGTTGTACTTTCCTTTTGGATGCTTAAGGCCACACAGTTAGCCCAGATTAACCAAGGTTTTTGTTTTCTCAAGGTCATTTGAGGATCTGGTCCTCAGTGGTCACTCGGATTGTTTTGTTATTTTAATAATGCTTGGTGTTCTCTGAGATTCTTGCAACCATTATAAGGTGCTCTTAATATTGAAAAGGTCTCAAAGAGCATTTCTTCAAATACTTGTTTTACTGCTCTGTCTGCTTCTTCTTCATTAAGCATTTCAGGAAAAAAAGTAGTAAAGCACGAAAAAAACAAATATCAAAAAAACTTTGAGTTTTCTTTTTTTTTCTTTTTTTTTCTTTTTAAGGGATTCTACAATATAATGACACAGTTGTTTGCAGATAACATTGATGTTACTCAGTATGTCATACAATTAGGTAATTGGTACATTTTGCAAGTATCTATGTCCAAATTTTGAACAACTCAAGGTTCCCATAGTCCAGTTGGAGAAGCTTGTATGCACAGGCATGTTGATCAATCAGGAGTCCAGACTATATTCCTGTAGTCTCATGATTCACCCCTACCTCAGCCCTTACAATCTACCACGCCTCCTCTTCCGCAGTTTGTTCCCTGGGCTTTGGGAAAGGGGCACAAGTGGGTGAGAAGAAAACAGTCTAATTTCTTTGGAGTTGTCATTTTGGACTCCAGTCTGTTCAGGTTGTTTCCTTCATGGATTGACAGCTTTCCCAGTGATACCCTTTTTAGTCATACTAACAAAGCACAAGCTATTGGATGTACAGGCATTTAAGCAGTACCACTTATTATGTCAAGCTAAGCTGTGAGCATAGACACGGATGCTTGGATGGTATGCTAATCTGCAAACTGTGGTTTCTCTATAAAGGGTGACAAGTTCTTATTGTGGCTTATAACATCGCCTAACCAGTAGAGGACATTTGAGGATCTGGTCCTCAGGGGTCACTGGGGTTGTTTTGTTATTTTAATAATGCTTGGTGTTCTCTGAGATTCTTGCAACCATTATAAGGTGCTCTTAATATTGAAAAGGTCTCAAAAAGCATTTCCTCAAATACTTGTTTTACTGCTCTGTCTGCTTCTTCTTCATTAAGCATTTCAGGAAAAAAAGTAGTAAAGCATGGAAAAAACAAATATCAAAAAAATCTTTGAGTTTTCTTATGATCATGCATCAGTCTTGAGAATAAGTAGGGTTCACCAATCTCCATCAAATTCTTCTTGGCTAAAATACAGCACACTTAGTTAAATATGAGAGGGAGTAAATGATTTTCTTATAAAGATATACAAATTACTTCATATATCTTGTTTTCACAATCAACTGAATAGATTATAATGTTTAAAATATTTACAAATCAAATGTAGACCTGTGTCCCCCTCTCTGCCCCCCACCCCACCAGAGCTCATGCATTCTGTCAAAAATGTTTTTCATCTTTTTCTCAATCTCTCTTAAAATTCTCCTTGCAGAAGTTGACTGTTTCAAGCAGTTCACCATTTCAGTCAGTTCTTTGACTTGGTCTTTCAGTCCACAAGCTGGATGTCTCAGCTGTCCCCATCTGGCACTGAAGGTTTGGAGGATTCTTGGAGAGACATGAGTCTTCAGTCCATATTGGAAGGTTGAAAAGCTGTGTCTCAGGTCTTTGAAGGATGATAAAAACAATGGCAGACACAGGGTAGCTGCACTTGCCAGTAAGACAGGCCAAACATCTGTGCTCTTTTTTTACCGGGGGTCTGCAGTGCTCCTGTTTGTGCAACTGGTAAACTAGAGGCACAATATTTTGGCTCAATACCTCAAGGGAAGGGACCATCCAATTCTGGAACTTTGAAGATAGCTGAGGCAAGAAAACACTGCAATATCCCAACCTTCTATGGGACAGGTTTTACAGATCCTTGCCTTGAGCTAGGCAAAGTTTCATTCCTACATCTAACCACAGTATTTATTTTATGGGAGTTCTTCTTAGTATTTCTTATACAAGGCTGCTTGAGCTTTTGTCCAAGACTTTTCTAAAATATTATAGAGTAAATGAAATGTTACTCTATAGTAACAAACAGTAACTGACTCTATAGTAACAAACAGTAACTGACCAAGGTGCTCTGGGGTCCACCTATCTAGTGCTGTGAATAAAGGCATGTACCTCAACACCTGGATTTTTATAGGCTTAGTTTTATTACTTAATTTGTGTGTGTGTGTGTGTGTGTGTGTGTGTGTGGTGTGTAAATAAATGCTATGTCTGTGTGCAGGTACCTGTGGAAGCCAGAAGGGTCTGTTGGATTCCATGGAGTTAGAGTTACAGGCTCTTTTGAACTGCCCACTCTGGGTATTAGTAACAAAACCCATTTCAGTAAATCTAGCCAAATCAATGAGCTACAGGATTAATAAGAGTGCCTCTCTCAAAAAAGTGGGGGCAGTGATTGAGAAAGACACCCAGTAACATCCTCTGTCCTTCACATCCACACTAATGCACCTGCACATTCATGTACAGACACATAAAAAGAGATTAACCCCTCAGAAGCCATCACCAGGGTTTGCTGAGATCTAGGGAAGAGAAAGCCTTGAAAACACACACATTTAATGCTAACACAGGATATTTGTTGAGAAAATTTCTGCAGGTATGAATGTTCCACTGACATCACAGAAATCACCAACTTCTCTCTTAGGAAACTCTGTAGGGACTATAGCTCCTGGAGTCCCCAGTTAATTATTTATTCTGAGTAACTGAAAATATATCAAGTATTTTCAAAATGAACTTGGATTTAAAAGGGCCAGGATATAAATTGAATTATGCTTTAATTTCCACTATAACAAGGATAGCTAATCTCATAGGAACATGGAATATCAATTATAATGTAAATGCATATAAAGTAGCTCAGGTTTGAAAACAAAAGTCTGTCACCTCCCACATACTCAAACATAATATCATGAGTATGGCATATTTTATAAAGCTTATTTAATTGAAAAAATTGTACACCTTAGGATTTTAATTCTTAGAGCTTAGAAATTTGAGATCCAGAAAGATAAAAACCATATAACTGATAATACTCACATTTGGTGGGTTTGCAGATTTTTATTTAATGTGTCTTACTAATTTTAGGCTAGAAAGTAAGCATGATATTGAATTTGTACATATAGAATTAGAATATATTATTTTGAAAGGAAAAATCCATAGACCAAATAATTAACAAAATGTTTCCTATTGCCTTGAGCAATAGGAATATTATGTAGCACCAAAAATGTTTGTGGTTCTATAGGGGCTGCAGAGATGGCTCGGGGGTTAAGAGCACTCTCTGTCTTGCAGAGGCCCCAGATTTGATTCCTAGCATTTGCATGGCAGCTAACAACTGTCTGAACTCTAATTCCAGGGAACCTGACATCCTCTGACTCCATAGGCATTGCATGACATTACACATATATATATACAACAAATGAAACAAAAGAAAGAGGTACTAAAATATCGTGATAGTAGACAACTTCAGCACTGCATTTGTATAAATGGGCAGGCCATACAGACAGAAAACTAGCAAGTGAACTGCTAAGTTCTATTGTACACTAAAACACCTCAACTTGACCAGTCTCTGAGGTAGTCTATCCTGCAGCTTCTTTTTTTATCAGTATGTAAAATGATCCCCAGGATAGATGCAGATTTGTGGTTTGCCACAGTACAACTCTGAAAGGTTTTCATAAAACACACACACACACACACACACACACACACACACACACACACACAGAGAGAGAGAGAGGGAGAGAGAGAGAGAGAGAGAGAGAGAGAGAGAGAGAGAGAGAGAGAGAAATGGGCTATTGAGATGGGTCAGTGGGTGAAGGAACTTGCTGCCCAAATTCATGACACAAATTTGATTCTGCATGACCCATATGGTGGAAGGATAGACTTCCAGAAGGTTTCCTCTAATATGCACCCACAAGCACACACAAAGACATATATACACACATGGACACACAAAGTAAATAAATATAATCATTAAAAATAAATTTAAATCCCATCAAGTATCATTTCTGACTATATGAAGTAAAACTAGAAACCTAAGAGAATCTTTATAAACTACAAACACATGAAAATTAAGTAGGTTCATGAAAAAGCAACTAGAAGAGCAAGGAAGAAATGAAAGAGGAAGAAATATTTAAATGAATGTGAACAAGGATAGAATCTGCAAGAATCCATGGGATGCAAGAAAAGCAGTACTGAAGAGTTTATACAAGACAAGGTTACCTCAGATAATGGCTACATCAGCAAGCACAGACAGGTCTCAGACAACATCCATCTCTGCATCACAGGAAATCAGAAAATCAAGAGACAAGAAAGTTAGAAGAAGGAAAGAAATTATAAAACCCAGAACAGAAATAAATGTAATAGTAATGGACAAACTAACAAAAAATAATGAGATAAAGTTCTGTTTCTTCAAAATGATAATGGACAAAATCTAGACTAAGTAAAAGAAAAGATTAAAATAAATAAAATCAGATAAAATGAAGGACATTATTGCCACACATCAGAATTACAAAGAATTTTTAGAAATAATTATGAACAATTGCACATGGCAAAAAAGTTGATAACCTAGAAAAAATGAACAAATTCCTAGATACATATAAAACCTTTCAACATTTTTAAAATTTATTTATTTAACTTGCATGCATGTGCATACCTTGGTTCCCATGTTGCAGTCAGAGGACAACTTGCAGGGACCAATAATCTCCTTATACCATGTGAATCCTGGGGATCAAATTCAGTTCCTTGGTCCTGGCAACAAGCACCTTTCCTGCTAAACAATCTCTCTAGCCCAGAACATCCATCTTGACAAGACTTGATTAAAAAGAAATAATAAAAAAGCCATAGCAATATTGAATCTGTATTAATTAGTTTTCTATCCAATAAAAATCCCACAAACATCTTGATTTGTTACTAAATGCTACCAAACATCTAAAGAGCTAACAGTGACTAATTGTTAGCTAACTCATCAATTTATTCTAGAAAATCAGAATAGGTACAATTTCTTCCAAATATATTCTGAGGCAGGCACTTGACTGACAGCAACATCAGACAAGAATGTACAAGGACTCCTTGATGAAAGGCAGATTATGAATTATGACCTAAACTTGCACAGGCACCTGCACACAGGTGCATAAACCGGTATATAGAAACACGCTTATGCTTAAAATTTAAAAAGTAAAAACAAGCATTTATAATAAGTTATCAGCTAATACACAGAGTAAGGAAAAGCAGAGAGCTTCCTCTGTACGATCTGGGAGAATCTGCTGAGTCTTTCTCTACTTATTCAGCTGTCCTACACTCCCTAGCTAGAGCAATCACTCAACAGTCAGAATTAAGACACGTAACTTAGAAAAGAAGATGGCACTAAATTATCATTCTTTGTAGATGAAATGCCCTAATATATTGAAAATCCCATATGTCTACAAAACTAGTTTTATATTCTTAGATAAATGCCACAAATGATTTGGTCAAATCAAGAGTCCTTTTCTTTATTTTTTCAAATTTTTTTTAAAATTTTATTTATTTTTGATTGTGTATGAATGTACTGTCTGCATGTAGGTTTGTGCACCCGTGTCGTGCAATGCCGCGGAGGTCAGAAGAGGGTCTCGGATTCCCCTGGAACTGGAGTTCTCCTGGAATTGGAGTTTCAGACGGTTCTCGGCCGCCATGTGGGTGCTGGGGATCGAACCCGGGTCCTCTGCAAGAGCAGTCAGTGCTCTTAACCGCTAGGCTATCTCTCCAGCCCTCAAGAGTCCTTTTCTATCAGAAAACAGGTGGTCCATTGGAGCTACCACCAGAAAGAACTCTCAACCCTCAGGAGAAGAAGAGCAGGGTTTACAAGGTTCAAAATTGTGGGGCCTAATGTTCCATAATGGCTGAGCCATAAGTGAGCAGACTTCACCCCACAACCTGTAAAGGACAGAAGGAGCTAAAGCCAGCCTCAACAGTGCCTGGTGTACTTTAGATACCTGCAGCTCATCCCCTGGGGAGTGTAACATAAGGTATAACATTCCTAAACCTGTCACTTATAAGACACACCTTGCTCTCAGGAACCAAATTGTGCATCCACCAGATAAAAGCCTAATCTCTGAAAACAAATGGTATTGTAAAAAGTGCATGCAGACTTCCTTTGTTGTTCCACCCCCATCCTTGCTAAGAGCCCACCAAAGCTACTATGTAAGAGCTAAATCGCCTATGACAAAGGAGTTCTTTGGTCCTTTGAAGCTCACACCCAGATCCTACTTTGATCTTCTGGGCTCACCTACTGCTCCCAACCCAAACCCATCCCCTCTGCCTCCCTGTCCCCATCTGAGGCTCAGGGCATGAAACAGCTGGCCCAAGGAGAGGCTGGTGATCAGCACGATTATGGAGGAACACCACATAAAACCACAATTACATCATTCCAGGGGCAAAATCAATAACCATAGCTACATCAGATCACTGTGGTTAACAAAGAAGGTTTCAGTTAACTAACAATTTTGGTTAGGAATAACAAGTTTCTCAGAATTGCAGTAACAAGGGGTTCTATTTCCTGTAGTTGGGAGGAGCTGTACTTGTATATCCCTTGGTAATCTGGAAACAATATACACCCTGAATCTACATGTGCAGGTTTCCTGGGATTGGTTCTGGCTGGCAGGCTGGCTGAGTGAGATTGGCTGGGAGGAAACACAAGGTAAAAGGAAAGTCACCTAGAAAAAAATGGAGTCAGTTTTGCCATTTCAATTTTATCGAAATAAATGAATTAAATGAGGTTGCAGGATGTAACATCAACATGTAAAACTGACAGTGAAGTTGGAGAGATGGCTCAGAGTTAAGAGCACTTGTTCTTGCCAAGGATCTGAGTTCATTTTTCCCAGCACCCATGTCAAATGGTTCACAGAAAATTGTAACTGCAGGTTACTGATGTCCTCTTCTGATCTCATTGGGTGTCTGCATGTACATGTGTCCAAACATAGACATAGATATGTACATACATACATACATACATACATAAACACACATACACACACACACACACACACACAGGAAATCCTTTTAAAATTTGTACTTAAGAAGATGTGGTGACCCATGCTTTTTTTTTTTTACATGTATGAATGTACTGTCTGCATGTAAGTTTGTGCACCCGTGTCTTGCAATGCTGAAGAGGTCAGAAGAGTGTATCAGATTTCCCCGGAACTGAAGTCAAAGACAGTTCTTAGCTGCCATGTGGGTGCTGGGAATCGAACCCAGGTCCTCTGCAAGAGCCATCTCTCCAGCCCCGACCCATGCATTTGTACCAGCATTTGTTGGTACATTTGGGAGGCAGAGGCAGACTGATATCTGGAATAGAGCCCAGCCTGGTCTACATAGCAAGTTCCAGGCTATCTGAGACTACAAGACCTTGTCTCAAAAAGACAAAAGATATGTACATTTGTGCATGCATGAACATCATTCATCTTCCAAATAGCCACCAATCTACTGATGTTCAACTAGGTGCTACAAGATTGTGATTGATAAAACCATTTCACCTGAGTCTTCTTTACCATGTCTTGCAATTGCTGACATGAAGGTAACTCTCAGCTTAGGGAAGGATAACTATATTTCACATTTTCAAACATACACTGAATTTGCTGACACCTTAAACTGATAAATCTGTGGTTCCTCTGGTAAAGGTCTCCGGATTATTCCATCACATCTTATTTTTCAAAAAATTTGCTTCAATTACTGTATGTAACTGATCCCTTGTCAGTGTTCCAAAAGTATCCTAACTAAAAAACTAGGGACAGATCTAACTTAGATGTTTTATTTTGAACCATACATATGTATTAAACTTTGGAAAAGAAACTTCGACATTTTTACCACTGAAGAGTGTGTAACCTGAACATTTTTCTTGACCTAACTTGCATTTCCCTTGTTAGTATGGCCAGGAAGTGAAATAAATGTAAATACATGCAGAGTTTTTGATACCTTTTGATTCTGATTATACAGAAGATAAAAAAGAAAACCTGTTTATGTTCATGACAGTAAAAATATTAAAAATTTTCTATGTTTTTTCCAATAAATTGTACACTGGTATATTGTTATTTCAAGTGTTCATCAGAAAAATTTGCATTTTTGGAAGGATTTGGGACTATTCCTCTGTGTGGAAGGCAGCAAGAGGCTTGTTGACATAGCACAAAAAGCCTTAAGAAAATGGATTTGTAAACTGGATATGTGGTACATGCCTTTCATCCCAGCACTGGAGAGGCAGAGGCAGGTAGATATCTGTGAAAGCAAAGGGAGCATGATGGTCTGCATAGTGAGTTCCAGGTCAGCTGGAGCTGTAAGAAGACCTTGTCTCAGAAAACAAACAATAACAAACAAAATATCAACCAAAAAATTACAGGTGCATATTGCAGTGGATAGAAAAGAAAGTTTGGTGATTTAAGATCACCAAACTATAGAGCAAAAAGATAAAGACAATTACTTATTTGACTAATAAAATTCTTACTTTTTTCCTAACAATTCTAGGCTGTGTCAAGTTGACAGCTAATGCTAACTAGGAGAAGCAACCCAGTGAAAAGGTGATAGAAAAGGCAATTGACCAATGAGTGATAGTTATATATGGAGACACATAAAAAGTAGTTGGCAGTGCTTTTGCCTGGCATGGTAATTGTTGGGAACAATAGAGTAGTGTATAGTGTAAAAAGCTAGTCTTTCAAATTTTTCACATTAAAGAAATATGAAGAGCAAGATGATAGATGTTAAATTTTATTTAAAATTATGTAATTGTGGGGCTGGAAAGATGGCTCAGTGGTTAAGAGCACTGACTGCTCTTGCAGAGGACCTGGTTCGATTCCCAGCATCCACATAGCAGCTGAGAACCCTCTTAGGCTAGGCGTGGTGGCACATGCTTTTAACCCCAGCATTTTGGAGGCAGAAGCAGAGGATCTGTGTGAGTTCAAAGCCAGCTTGGTCTACATAGCGAACTCTAGGCCAGTTGGGACTAAAGGGAGACCCTGTCTCAAAAAGACCAAAAAAAATTTATGTAATTGTATATATATAATATATATATAATATATATATATTATACAGGGTCTCCCTATAGCCTCAGCTGGTCTGGAATTTGCTATGTAGACAAGGCTGGCCAGAGATCCACCTGCCTCTGCCTCCCAAGTGCTGGGATTAAAGGTGTGTCAAGACCAACCTACTTATTATCTTCAATTTAAAAATTTAAAACAATGTCTTGCTATGAAGCTCTGGCTAGCCTGGAATTTGCTATATAGACCAGGCTGGCCTTGAATTCACAAGTGCTGTGATCAAAGGCATGCAGCATCACAATTGGCCTATGCCTGGTTTTATGTGTTGCTAAAGACCAAACCAAAAAAAAAAAAAAAAAGACCAAACCAAGGGTTTTTTGCATGCTAGGCAGGGACTCTACCAACTGGGCTAAATCCCCAGCTTATTTATTTATTTATTTATTTATTTATTTATTTATTTATTTGTTTGTTTTTGATCTTTTTGAGATGGGGTCTCCCTTCAGTCCCAGGTGTCCTAGAGCTTACTATGTAGATCAGGCTGGCCTTGAACTCACAGAGATCCACCTGCCTCTGCCTCCACGCTGGGATTAAAAGCATGTGCCTCCACACCTGGCTATTTATTTACTTTAACTTCTGTGAATGTCTCTGTGTGTATATGCAACCCGTGTGCAGGTACCTACAGGGGCCAGAAGAGGGCATTGGTTGGATCCCCTAGAACTGGAGTTGCAGACAGTTGTGAGCTATGTGATGCGGATGCCTGGAAATGAACCTGGTCCTCTGCAAGAGTAGCAAGGGCTTTTAACTGCCAAGCTGTCTCTCCAGCCTCTATTTTATTTTAGTGTGTGTTTATGTGAGTGAGAGATGTGGCTGCCATAGCACCCGTGTAGGGGTCTGGGGACCGAGGTGTGAGAAGGAAGGAGGAGGGGAGGAGCAGTGTCTGGGCCCCAAAGCAGTGCTAAGTGGGGGCTCTGCTGCCAGCGTGGTCCTGCAGAGAGGGAAACTGAGGAAGAAACATTTCCATGGTCTTCCCCCCTTCCCTCTGCTGCCCTCTCCACCCCCTAGCCAGACTCCAGACCAGAAGACAAGGGAGCTAGCTGACCGAAGCCCCTGAGGATGAAGTGTCCAGGAGGCTGGGTGGACTAGGATGGGGAGACGACAGCTCATATGCAAACTCTTAAGGACAGAATCTCTTGGTATTCCAGCTAATCAGTGGGGCTTGTTAGATGGCAGTTTTCTTCTATAAGACATCCCATCTTTTGGGGGATGGAGGCATGGCTCAGCAGATAAGAACACTGTCTGCTTTTAGAGAGGAATGGGGTTCAATTCTCAGCACCCGAATGGCAGCTAACAATCACCTGCAACTCCAGTTCTAGGGGATCTGACAACCTCTTCTGACCTTTGTGGGCATTGATACAGGTGCACTTACACACATGCAGGCAATACACTCACAGATATAAAATAAAAATAACAAATAAAATCTTAAAAAAACATTCTGTCTGTGCCAGCTGTGGTGGCGCACAGCTTTAATCCTAGCACTTGGGAGGCAGAGGCAGGAGGATCTTTGTGAGTTCAAGGCCAGCCTGGTCTACAGAGTGAGTTCAGGACAGCTGGGCCTACAGGGAGACCCTGTCTCGAAAACGCCCCCCCCCAAAAAAAAATCTGTCTAAGGGGAAGCTCCTTAAGACTCTGGATGTTTTTGTTTTTTAGGTTTGTTTGTTTGTTTTTGTTTGGTTTTCCTTTAGACTCTGGATGTTCTGGGGCTGGAGAGATGGCTCAGAAGTTAAGAGCACTGACTGCTCTTGCAGAGGACGCAGTTCGATTCCCAGCACCCACGGGGCGGCTAAGAACTGTCTTTAACTCCAGTTCCAGGGGAATCTGATGCCCTCTTCTGACCTCTGACCTCCACAACATTGCATGACATGGCTTGCACCAAGCAGACAGTACACTCACTCTCCACCACCCGGGAGCCCAGGCCTCACTCCATCACGGTGTGAGCCCACCCTCGCCACCAGCCACCATGTTCGAAGCACGTCTAGTCCAGGGCTCCATCCTGAAGAAGGTGCTGCAGGCGCTCAAGGACCTCATCAACGAGGCCTGCTGGGACATAAGCTCGGGAGCTGTGAACCTGCAGAGCATGGACTCTCTGGTGCGGCTCACGTTGCGCTACGAAGGCTTCGACACGTACCCGCTGCGACCACAACCTGGCCATGGGCGTCATGTCACCAGCGTGTCCAAAATAGTAAAATGTGCCAGCAATGAAGACACGTTACACTAAAGGCCGAAGATACTGCAGATGCTTTGGCCCTAGTATTTGCAGCACCAAATCACGAGAAAGTTTCAGACTATGAAATGAAGGTGATGGATTTAGATGTTGAGCAACTTGGGATTCCAGAGCAGGAGTACAGTTGTGTTAGTAAAGACACCTTCTGGTGAATTTGCCTGTATATGCCGGGGGCTGGAGAGATGGCCTAGCGGTTAAGAGCACCGACCGCTCTTACAGAGGACCCGGGTTCAATCCCCAGCACCCACATGGCGGCCGAGAACCGTCTGAAACTCCAATTCCAGGAGAACTCCAGTTCCAGGGGAATCCGACACCCTCTTCTGACCTCCGCGGCACTGCACGACACGGGTGCACAAACTTGCATGCAGACAGTACTTTCATACACATACATAAATAAATAAATGCCGGGCGTGGTGGCGCACCCCTTTAATCCTAGCACTTGAGAGGCAGAGGCACAGGCATGCGGATCTCCGTGAGTTCGAGGCCAGCCTGGTCTACAGAGTGAGTTCCAGGACAGCCAGAGATACAGGGAGACCCTGTCTAAAAAAAAAAAAGACCCCCCCAAAAAATAAATAAAGTATAGTTTATTGTGTTGTTTTTTTAAAAAATATTTTTTAATGTTGTGTTGTGTGTGTGTGTGTGTTGTGTGTGTGTGTGTGCATGTATGTGGAGGTCAGAGGACAGCTGACTTAGTTCTCTCCTTTTTTCATGTGTTTGGGGATTGAACTCTGGTTGCCAGTCTTATACAGCAAGCATTGTCACCTTCTGAGCCATCTCCCTGGCCCTAGTTCATCATTTTAGATACTATTCTGATTTGTCATATGTTTGTGATTTATATAACACTTCCTCCATCTTAGGTCCCATTTCTCCTTTGTCCTATCTACCCACTCTCCTCAGGTAACTCTCTCACTAGACTAAAAGGCCCAAAGTTGCCCACTGCCCCACACTGGAATTCCCCCTGTCTGTTACAACCTTGCTGACGCACCTAGTCTTATGAAAGGAAAAAATAGAACATAGAGCAGAGAGAGGAAGAAAGTAAGTTCCATTTCTTTAGACTCTGGGAGCATGAATATTTTCAAAAAGTTAAAGAGTCTTAGGAATAACCTTCTCCCTCCCTCTCCCCTCCCCCACCCTTTCTCCTCCTCCATCCATCTTGCCCTCCATCCTTTTCTAGAGTATCTTCAAGGTATGAAGAGGTTTGGCTTGTGTAGACCCCAGAAATGCTCAGTAATATGCAGCACTCCAAGTCTACCATCCTCCATGACTAGTAAAAGTCAGTAGATATCCTGGTTGACTGCTAGTTTAAGTTAATTCATGTGCTGACAGAAAGTTGCTTCATTTTTATTTCTAGAATAGTAACAGGGAGGTGATGATAATGCCCATTTAACCTGTGAAAAGACAATATGACAAAATGTGAAATTTGTGTATTCTTCCTCATCCTCCTCCCCATCTAAGGTAATCAGGATGGCTTTTATTTTACCAGTACTTATGAGTGTGTGTTGGTGTGTGTGTGTGTGTGTGTGTGTGTGTGTGTGTGGTGCCTGAGATGAACCAAGGCCTTCTGCGTGCTAAACGCACCCTTGACCATGGAGCTAAATCTCAAGCTCCACAACTAGCCTAGATATTTTGTTGTGCATATTTTACAGATAAGGAAAGAGGCTTAGGAAACTGGGGGGGGGGGACCCTTTGCCAAGATAAGCAGTTCGTAATCCTGGTTCTTCTAGTCTCAGTGCTCACCTCATGTCTTTTATAAAGTAATGCAGTTTGTTGGTCTATTCCAGTCCAGTCTAACATGTCTGTGCTCATCATGTTTACATTTGAGATTTTTGTTGCTGTTTCAGTTATGCTTGCTCCATTAGTGATTCTTTATTCTTCTAATTTATTTGGCTGTTGTGATTTGTTTTTGGTGGGGTCAGGAATTATGATAAAGACTAAGCACAGTAGTATATAAGGAAAAGGGCAGGGTCCTTGCCTCTTGGATCTTACATAGAAAACAGGTGGGAAATGTTGCTGGTCCTCTCTCACTGCACAGATTCTAATGTGCTGATTCCTGTCTCTTTAGTTCTGGAGGCAGCAGGAGCTAGAAGAGTATTCTTTATTATAATACAACTCTGAAACGGGCTGGAGAGATGGCACAGCAGTGAGGACCAAACACTGCTCTTGCAGAAGACCCGAGTTCTGTTCCCAGCACACATATCTGGAGGGTCAAAACCACCTTTACCTCAAGCTCAAGGGGATCTGACACCCTCTTTTGAACTGCTTCGGGACCTGCATTCACATGCAAACATACCTACCATGCCCAGTCCACATAATTGGAAATAAACTAAATCCTTTTTTAGAAGGTAGAACTGAGACGGCCACGTGGCTGATTCTGAATGTCTGGTTGTTGCAGAATCAACAGAGAACTGGAACGAGCCAACGCTGCAGCTGATCTCCTATGGACAGGGGTGTGCGTGCCGAATCCCGGGGACTCAGGATTCTATCAAGGCCCAGTTCTCTGAGTTGTGGCCCTGCAAGTTTCCTGGATTTGGTGTTCCTCTCTATTTTTGCAAGGTGTGTCACAGCAGAGCAAAGACGCTGAGGCTACACCTCAGGGGCATCCTGGTCCTTGTGACTATGGCTTCCTGAGTCGGCCTGAAAGGGAAACGTTTCAGTAATGCCCAGTATTGGGAGGGGATGAGAGAGATGTGGAGATGCAGAGGGGTCGGACAGTGGAGTCTTTTCCAACTTCCTTCAATGACCCAACAGGATCTGCTTGTTTCCAAGAAATGTGAATGGCCTGGAAAACAGGTCTAATATTCTCCAGCAGAGGTTCCATATGGTCCCCAGAATGAACCAGATTCCAGAAGAGCCAATCTATCCCCAAACTGGATCTGTGATGGAGATTTGAAATACTTAGGCAGGAACCTCACAAAGATAAGGCTAGTATTTTTTATTTTATTTTATTTATTTACATGAATGAATGTACTGTCTGCATGTAGGTTTGTGCACCCGTGTTGTGCAAAGCCACGGAGGTCAGAAGAGGGTGTCGATTCCCCTGGAACTGGAGTTCTCCTGGAATTGGAGTTTAGGGGACAGTTCTCAGCCACATGTGGGTGCTTGGGATCGAACAGGTCCTTTGCAAGAGCAGTCAGTGCTCTTAATCACTAGGCCATCTTTCCAGCCCTGAGGCTAGTTTTTGAGTTAGAAAGTGTGATAATTTTCTTTTTATTTTTTTTTATTATTTTTTTTTGTATGGATATGAATGTATTGTCTGCATGCAGGTCTGTGCACCCGTGTCATGCAATGCCACGGAGGTCAGAAGAGGGTGTCAGATTGCCCTAGAACTGGAGTTCTCCTGGAATTGGGGTTACAGACAGTTCTTAGCCACCACGTGGGTGCTGGGGATCGAACCTGGGTCCTCTGCAAGAGCATCGGTGCTCTTAACCACTACGCTATCTCTCCAGCCCCGAAAGTGTGATCATTCTTTTTAAGAGATGAATAGTGTTTGCCTGCATGTATGTTTATGCACTGCACACCTACTTCATGGCTATTGAGGGCAAAAGATGGTAGATCCCTTAGATCTGGTGGTACACATAGTTGTGGGCCACCAGGTGGTTGGTGAACACTGAACCTAGTTTATCTGCAAAAGCAACAAGTGTCTTACTGACTTGCCACTTATTCAGCCCGTGTTTGGTCTTTACCAGGAGGTTGAAGGACTGCCTTCAATCTTTCTCTTGACCATGTGAGGGAAGATGACAGCAGGAAAGTGGGCCTTCCTGTGCCCTCAATCTGCTGGGGTTTCAGTCTAATCAACCTAATGAATCATAAGTTAGCAGGGCTTTTTTTTTTAATGCCTTTTTTTTTTTTTGGTCTTTTTGAGACAGGGTCTCCCTGTAGCTCTGGCTGTCCTGGAACTCACTCTGTAGACCAGGCTGGCCTCGAACTCACAGAGATCCGTGCCTCTGCCTCCCAAGTGCTAGGATTAAAGGCATGTGCCTTTAATAAATGCCCAGCATTTATTTCTGTATGTTGTATCAAGATCCTGTTGCATGCAGTCTGTGCACCTGTGTTGTGCAATGCCCGGGAGGTCAGAAGAGGGTGTCGGATTCCCTGGACATGGTTCTCCTGGAGAGTTCTCCTGGAATTGGAGTTTCAGACAGTTCTCAACCGCGATGTGGGTGCTGGGGATCAAACCCGGGTCCTCTGTAAGAGTGGTCGGCGCTCTTAACCACTAGGTCATCTCTCCAGCCCCTTTTTTTACGACTTTTTTTTAACAAACTATCAAAACTAAGGCATTTTGTTAGGATCATGAAGGGAACAAGAACACTGGATATGGCTCTATCATCTAAACCAAGAACAATTAGTGGTCTACAGAATTATTGTTGATAGGTTTCTTCCCTTGGTTATTTTGATCATATCAACCCACAGTCTTCTGAGAACCTGGGTTCTAGATGTGAAGTCTCATGAGGTCTAATGGAGATCTTACCATGAGCAGTTCCTTCTGCTAGACCCAAAATGTAAGCCACATTGCCCAGGGTGTCTGGGAAACAGTGATTTTGTGGCAGGGCCCCAAAGTCTGTAAGGGATTGTCCTCTCTTTGCTCGTCAACTGCAGCTCAGTGAACAGGAATTGAATACGGTCAGTGTGGACATGACAAGTTCTATATACCACAGGGTTTGGCTTAAAAGGCAGGGGTACAATTGAAAAGTGGAACACTGACTCCATCCACAAACTGTGACTATTGGTATCCATAACCCATTGAAGAGTGATGCTCTGGAGTATGTAGTTCTTTTTACTCTTCCATCACTATTAAAGTGGAAAAGGTCATTGATATGATTTGGATGTCAATGCCGATAAAGAATCAATCAAGTGTTTGAACATGGGTCCCCAGCAAGGAGCACAGTTTTGGGATTTTGTGAACCTTGGCAGGGGAGGCTACAGGAAAAAGTGGATCAGTGGGACAAGGGGTACTTCCAGCTCTGCCTAACCAGCCTTCTCAGGTCCCCTACTGAGCCAGGGACCAGCCTCTCCCACCATTATGCCTTCCCTGCCCCTATGAACAGAATGTGAGGAAAAACAGTGTGGTTTGTACCCAGCCTTGATTGGTCCATTCCTGGCTCTGACATCACAGTGAGCCATCATGAGGACATAGATCCTGTTGCCCATATACTGCCCCACAGAGACAGGTTTCTGTCCTTAGAGTGTAGAAACTCTTTGCTGGTGGGAGAGTTGTTGGAACTCAACACCCATGAGAAACTAACTCGGATTTTCTGAACTGTTGAACCTCCAGGAAGTGAGTTTCTTTCTTCGTTTGCTGCTTTTGCTTTTGTGCATCTCATATGTATTTTGTTTATATAGGCTTCGAGTACATATGTGCTTATTTTTGATTTTTTTTCTGATTTTAATTTTTAGTGTAAAATTGTTTGGTCTTACCTATATCCAAGTGCATACCATACATGTAATATGTACAATGTCAGAAGAGGGCATCAGATCCACAAACTGGTGTCTGGGATGGTTATAGCTGCCATGTATTCCAGGTACTGAACCAGGTCCTGAGAAGAGCAGCCAGTGGTGTGAACAACTGCTTAGCAACCTCTCCAGTCCCTCATCAATTTTCTTAATGATTAACTGACTTTTTTAAAAACTCCTTATTTCTGTTATGTGTTCTTTTCTTTATTTTTTGATGTATTAACAGCTCTATTTCACGTTCTCCACAACCACTTTCTCCTCTTCTGCTTGTGTCCAGGACCTCATCCCTCATTAAATTTCACGTATGAGAGACAACAAATGATATCTGTCTGTGAGTCTGGCTTGCTCCTGGAAAACAATCCTCTTTGGTTCCATCTCTTTCCTGGCACTGACAAAATTTCATCTTCCTTTTGGCTGGTACTAGGATAAGAATGGGACCCTTGCCCTTGATTCTATTTCTGTAATGTATTATAGCTCATGGATTTACATATGTGGATGGGTCCTTGAATCCCTATGTAGCACATCTTGATTCTAAAGTATGATAGTATGATTTTTTTTTAGTGTTATGAAATTTGGTAGGGAGGGACTGGAGAGATGGCCCAGCAGTTTAAGAGTGCTGACCTTGCTCTTCAAGGACCCAGGTTTAATCCCCGCAGCCCACATGCGGCTGAGAAACCGTTATAACTCCAATTAGGAGAACTCCAGTTCCAGGGGACATCGACAACCCTCTCTGACCTCCGCGGGCATTGCACACACGGGTGCACAGACCTACATGCAGACAGTACATCATACAATAAATAAATAAATAAATAATAAATAAATAAACTACAATACATATTTATTAAAGAATTTTGGTAGGGATATATTAAATAGTCTCATTAGGATTTGCACCTTTCTGTTTCTGTCCAGGAAACAGTGTTTTCCCAGTTTTTTGTCTGTCCTAGTTTTTCTCTTGCTGGCTGCAATCCTCAGGACAAAACTGACTTAGATACCAAAGGGCTCTTGGCCTCAGCTCACAGTCCATCATCAAGAGAGTCAAGGCAGAATCAGGGCAGCAACCTGGAGGGAGCAGCTAAGCACAGACCAGAGCAAGGCTGCTGACCGGCTTGTTGGTCTGGGTCTCTACTCACTTGCTTTCTTATTCAACTCAGGACTGTGTGTCCCAGTGTTGGGCACCACCCAGGGGTAACTGAGACCCACCTACATCCACTAGCATGCTCAAGAAAAGGAGCACTCAGATATGCCCATAGGCCAATCTGATAGAGGTCATTCAATAAATTGAGGTTCCCTCTCCCAAGAGTTTTTGGGTTGCAACACAGACAGCAAGACATTGTACTCCTGCCTGGTTTTAGCTATCAGTTAATACTAGTTGTGAGGAATGAGGTAGGAATGGTCCCCTCCCGGTCTGTTTTAGAGTGCTTGGAGGAGCATCCATAGTTCTTTAAGGATCGGGTTGGCCTCCTGTATATTGAGGGGCTTCATGAGGTTGTGTGAGAGCTCTCCAATTTTTGATGTAGAAATTAGAGCTATAATATCCCTTGTAGATATGCCATTAATATTTTATTTTTAATACCCCAAGGTATGTTCGTTCCTAACACCTTCATGGAGGACCTGACCATGGAGCAGGACACGAAGGCCTGCTCTTCTGTTAATAAGATCTTCAACTATATCTTGAGGAAGACCCTGGGTAGAGGATTTTTTGCCACAGTTAAACTGGCTTACCACATTCCCACAGGTAATAATTTTGCTGTAAAGATCATGAAAATGACCGAGGAGAGTGAAAATGAAATAAATATTATGAGAGGCCTCTCTCATCCAAATATAATTAACCTATTTGATGTGGTGGAAATGAGAGACCACACCTACTTGGTGTTGGAGCTTGCTTCACAGGGAGCAATGATGGAGCAAATCATGGAATGGGGCCCTGTCCCTGAGGAGGAGACCCAAAGGCTGTTTAGGCAGGTGTTACAGGCTGTGAGGTACTGCCACAGCAACAGCATCGTGCACATGGACATAAAAGCGGACAACATCTTGCTCGATGGTAGGGGAAACGCCAAACTAGGGGATTTTGGATTTGCAACTGAACTTGAATCTGGGGAAATGCTGATGGGCTTTCGTGGTACAGAGCCCTACTGTGCCCCCGAAGTGTATGGAGAGGAGCCATACTGTGGTTACCCCGCAGACATCTGGAGCTTGGGAGTGCTCCTATTCTTCATGGTCACAGCAGACTACCCATTCAGGACTTCTCGTAAGGAGGTGAGGTTGAAGGTCCTAGCTGGCAACTTTACCATTCCAGTTCCCGTGGTTATGGACATGTTCGATGTTATCTAATGGCATAAAAGCCAGCCCTGGCAGAAGGCCCACAAGATCCACCAAATCCTGGACTTCTGGATGGTCCGAGTCTGCGAGTCCTACTCACGACCCACACGGACTCTGGCAGGCAAGCCCAGCCCAAGCATTGTCAGGGCCATGAAGAGCATGGGGAACGAGCCGGGGGAGGCAGCAGAGAACTCAGAAATAACCGATCAAGCGTCCACGCGGGAGAGGTGTGAGCACCAGCAGATTCTCCACAGCTTCTCTGATGCTGGAAGGAGAGCCTCTGAGCGTGCTCTGCCCACCTGCAGCTGGCCACCTGAAGCTGAGGGGGAGCAGGCAGAGATGGAGAAGGGTTGGCAGCACGGCAGAAGGCACAGCTTGCCTGCCAACTTGTGCTGCCCAGCCTAAAGGAGGGAACCGTACCACACCTGTCCCATTTAAACCTCGACTTCTGCTCTGCTCCTAAGCAAGTCTGGACCCAGGAACGACACCAAGAATTGTGCTCTCTGGTGGCCCGTCTGGTGGGAGTCAGCCACCCTCTCCCCTGCCCCCGGTTGTCACCCCAGGAGGCTCCTCTGTTGGGGACATATCCAAAGATAGGACTGGCCACCCACGGGATGCCACCACACCCTCCCTTCCAAGTCATCCTCGTCGTCGTCGGGGCTGGAAAAGGGTGAAGAGGGCAATCATCACCGGCCTCAGATCCCTCTGCTGTTGCCTGCCACCCCCAACAAGAAGCTCCACCTCCTGTGACAACCAGGCTGCAAAGAATGGGGATGGCCGCAGAAGCAGGTGGGTGGGGTGGCGGCTTGCCCTACATGTCTTCCTCCTTCCAGCCATGGCATTGTAATGTCCTGTGTGAGTGGCAGATGGTCCTGGGGCTTTCAGGGTGTGTGTCACTTGGCACACCGTTTACCTCAAGATGACCAATTCCACACAGTTACCCAAGTAGAGCCTCAGGAAGTAGTCCTAGTAGTAGACAGCAGGTAACTTGGTCCAGAGGCATTGCAGGGATGGAAGACTGGTTTGACAAAGGGAGCCAAGAATCCTTGGAGAGCCACTTGGGGAGTTATGAGGAAGCAGGGCCATTCCTCTATATTGAAAGTCACTGAGAGTCCCCTCCTGTCTTTCTGCTTTGAAGTGTGGAAGAGGAAAACCTCCAGGTCCATGGCTCCTGAGCCATGGGATGGGGGTCGGCCTGGCTGACAACTGGACAGCCGCATGAAGAGCCAGGCCTGACGTTCAAGCGGCTACATGGCCATAGGCCGGGCGAGAGGCCTTTGACCTGCACAGGAAGCACTGGACCTACCACTGCACTCCTATCCAGGTAAGATCCCAGCAGGAGGGTCTGGCTTTCTGGAGGTCTCTGATCGGGTGGGGGCCCTCAGCTGTCCTGGGTTGAGCAGGCCCTGTTCTCACTCCTGGGTCAACATCAGAGTGAGTGTGGACAGTCATGGCTGGCCTTCCTTCATGTTTCCTGTGGGGAAAGGGTCTCCCTCAGCACACGGCTCTCCCAGGGAGGTCATTCCCATTCAGCCACATCCTCCTGGACAGGTGCTTCCAGCTTGAGCTTGCAGTCTCCAAGCAACCCTGTGCGATTCCTCTGGCTGGCAGTTTAGCCCTTCATTTCAAAGACCTGGAAAGGTGCATGGCTGCTCACGTGACAGNTACTCACAAATTATCACCTATTGTTAAAAAAAATGAAAACGAAACAAAACAAAAAAGCAGAGAAAGATGCAGAAAACTTACGGCAGAATGCACGATCTGCGATGGGTAGGGGTGGGGTGGGGGGGATGGGAAGGGGATATATGCCTGAACTGAATTGGAAAATGATGCATGAAATACACAAAGCATCAATAAAAATAAAAAATAAAAAAATAATAAAAATAAATAAATAAATTTAAAAAAAGAAGGCAAAAAAATAAATAAAATGGTAAATAATTTTTGTTTGCTTGTTTTCTGGTCTTTTTGAGATAGGGTCTTCCTGTAGCCCCAGCTAGCCTAGAACCCACTATGTAGACCAGGTTGGCTTTGAACTCACAGAGAACCCCTGCCTCTGCCTCCTGAGTGCTGGGATTAAAGGCTTGCAACACCACTCCCAGCTCAATTAATGCTTTTTATGAACTTGATTTTGTTCATTGAAAAAGAAAAACATATAAACAAATGCATTGAAACTACAAGATTTAGTTTCCAAATTTACAGCTTCCTGAATATTCTGGATCAGTTTGTTTGACAGAAAGTATTCCTACTTCTATTTATGACTTAGTTAGAAATAACTGCATCACACTTGTTGAGTGTTGAAGGTAAACATTTGCTTGGCTGGAAATGAGGTCTAGGAGAGATCCAACAATTAGCAAAAACAAGGAAGAAAATCAGAATACACACACACACACACACACACACACACACACACACACACCAAGCACAAAAGAATATACATTTAATGATATTTCAGTTCACACAAAGGCATATTTTGGGCTTTCTCTGCTACTGTTAACCTAATAATCTTGTAGACAGAACACTATTGCATAACACTCCAGAACTGATAAAATCAAAAGTATCAGAGAAAAGTTTATGGGACTAGGCAGTTGTGTCAATGTGTAAAAGCACTTGCTGCAAAACTGTGAGGACCCAAGTTCAGATCCCAGCACCCCGTGTGAATAGCTGGGCAAGGATGAGGGTGGCTGTAACCCCAGTGGTTGCTATGAATGGGGATGGGGAACCAGACTGGCCGATCCCTGAGGCTTGCTGGGTTCCAGCATGCCTAGTGAGACCGTGTGAGCTCCAGGCTCAGTGAAAGTTTCCATCTCAGGGGAATGAGGTGAAGAGAACTAGAGGTCAGCAAGAATCCTCCCATAGCCTCAGAGCATGAATATGTACAACCTACATACATATGTGCACACACAATAAAAGAACAACGAAAATGAATTTCCAATATAGGGTCAAACAAATTGAAATTTTAGGTAGGAGAAAAGTGGACAAATGTAGAAGCCAAGGAAAGAAGGGCTGAGACAGAAAGACTATGACAGTCTTTCAAATACTGAAGGAAAAAGAGTAAAAAAATTTCCCTGTGTCTTCAAATGAATGCACAATCAAACCAGGGATCTTTTGTTGTATTAGCCAGTTATTTTAACATTGACTAACATGTTGTGAATTATTGCCTATGAATGTTCTCTGGGAATAATGGAAGTTCCTTCTTCTGCATGTGTATTTGTGCACAGACTATACAAGGAAATAAATGCTTATGGTGCCTAAGAATTTTTGAATAAAATGCAGAAGACACCACACATCATCAGATTCTATATGCAACAACTTTAGATGAACCCAAAAGATCCTTTTAACATTTTATTTTTTCTTCGGGGGGGGGGTGTTAAAGAATAGGGTTATTTATTTTATTTGCTTTAGGGTTTTGTTTTGTTTTTTTTGAGACAGGGTCTCCCTGTAACCCCAGCTGGCCTGGAACTCACTCTGTAGACCAGATTGGCCTTGAACTCACAGAGATCTGCCTGCCTCTGGTTCCTGAGGGCTGGGATTGAAGGTGGGTGCCCCCAGGCCTGGCAGTTTTAGTATTTTAGGTTTATTCTTTCACAGTTTAATCACACACACACACACACACACACACACACACACACAGAGCATATATAACTTTATCTATATCTATCAATCTATCAGTATAATTGTATATATATATATACAATTGTATATATATATATATATATAATATATATATATACAATATATATATATATACATATATTGCACTTTAAGCATATTCTTCCTTATTTTCTGCCTTTAGCCCCTTCCTCCTCCCATCAAGCTGCTTCTTCCCCCCAATGCATCCATGTCCTATTTTCATTTCTTTCTCTCTGTGACCTACTGCAGGTAATTAATGTTACTTCCATGGATGGGCTGTTATTCACTTGAGCAAGGAAAATTTACCAGTGACTATACCACTGAGGGATATGTGTCTCCCACAACTAACAACCATTAACTGTTCTTCAGGATGGGAGGGCCTCCTGTGCCCCTCCACCTCTCCATGACTGAATGTTGACAGAAATGCCATTGTGTGCATTTTATGCAAATTAATTAATGTGTGAGTTTATGGCACAACTGCCAGGCCATGTCCAGAAGACACATAGAGAATGGAACAGTGAGGGCAAATGCATGTAGATTCTGTATGACGACTGCCTCAGGCTCAGCTGTGGCAGAGGTAGCAGTTAGAAGCACTCTAGTCAGTAGAATTTAGTAATGTTCGGCTATAAAGCAAGTCCATCCTTTCTTACAGGGGAAACAATGAAATAACTCAAGTTACAAGTAACAGTCTCTCCATGTTGCTCACGTTCTCTGCATATTTCAAATGAAATCATTGAAACACGAAGGTTTGTAATTGAAAAACAGCATCAACCCTATAGCCTCTACAACTTATTATTTACTTCATCTAATTTTCAACTCAAAGTTTTTGTAATTACAGACTTGAATGAATAAGTTGTTGATTCCTATTGTGGAATATAATAGTGCATCTGCTTTTATAACAATACAAATTTTACTTCCAAATGATTTTTTGTTTTTAAAATACAATGTTATTGTAGTTGTATAGTATTAACATAAATATATTGCATATACATGTCTTGATGTCCTCATTGACATTTTCAATCAAATTGTATTTTATCATCTTTGAAAAGTTATCATTTGACATCACTGAGAAAATGATGAGTTTATTATCATTTTCTTCTTTGCAGTGGTAAATTATCTGGCAGAAAGCATCTGAGTATAATATATGAATGCATTTTATATATTATTTTATTACATAATTTTATCATTTGAACTGCATTTTTTCTTCCTATCATTGCTATGATAAAGTAATCCCTGACAAGAAACGTTTAAGGGAAGCACAGTTTACTTTAGCTCATACTTTGAGGGCAGAGTCCATCAGGGTGGGGAAGGCATGGCAGCAGGAGTGTGAGGCAGCCACTCACAATGTGCCTGGAGTCAGGAAGCGGACCACAAAGGATGCAAGCTCCCCTTCTCCTTTCTATGCAGACCCAGGGCATCTTTCCAGAGAATTCTGCTGCCCACATTCAAGGTGTATCTTCCTAAACAAGTAATCCAGACAAAATAATCTTTCACAGACTTGCAGAAAGTTTAATCTAAATTCAAGGCCATCCCTTGCATGTGATGTTTTTCCTAGGTGACTAGGGGGTCTTATCATGTTGATAATATAAAAAAAATTACATGAGTTTCTAGTTTCTTTCCTGCTGTGCTAAACACCAGGACCAAAAGTAACTTGGGAAGGAAATGATTTTTTGGCTTACACTTCCAGTGTAATCCATAACTGAAGGAAGTCAGGGCAGGAACTCAAGCAGGAACAGAGGTAGGAAACATGGAATGTTGTTTACTGACTAAAACTTCCCTTGGCTTGCTCAGCTAAATTTCTTCTACAGCCCAGGCCCACCTGCCTGTATGGTACAGCTCACAGTGGGCTGTGCCCTCACACATCAACCATCAATCAAGTAGATGCTCCACAGATATGCACAAAGGCCAATCAGATCAAGGAAATTCCTTCAGTTGTGGTTCCCCTCTTCTCAGGTGACCCTAGATTGTATCAAATTGAAAATAAAAATGGACCAGCACATAGGGCTTAACCAAACATTGCCAATACAGAAAATAATTTAGGAAAGAACAAAATCATACATGTTGGCCAACAGATCTAATTGTATTAACTTTTTTCATTCCTTTCTTTCTGAGTTTGTCATATACTGGAATTTGTCTGAGTGTATTGCTGATATGAAATCAATTAATAACATTGAAAATTGGATGAGAATGTATTACAGACTTCACTATACAGAATAGAAGAAAAACATTCTTTCTATGACACAACTTTCTTTTCCCTTGAACAAGGAAGTTTCTGTTAATTTTAAAACAGATTTTTTTTGGTCTTTTCAAGACAGGGTCTCCCTGTAGCCCCAGCTGTCCTGGAACTCACTGTGTAGACCAGGCTGGCCTTGAACTCACAAAAATCCGCCTGCCTCTGCCTCCCAAGTGCTAGGATTAAAGGCGTGCGCCACCGCGCTGAAATACTACTTGCTGTGCAAACCTAAGGGCTTGCGTTTGGATTGAAACACCTGTGTAAAAATATGGACATGACTGTAAGTGGCTATAACCACAGTGCTGAGGCACAGAGAAAGGAAGACTGCCAAGGCTTTCTAGCTACCATCCTACCTCCAGGTTCAGTAAGAGACCCTGTCTCATGACAATAAGGCGAAGAGTGACGAAGCAGATATCCAGCCTCATCTTCTGGCCTCTGCTTCTGCACACACAAGAACACCCATCTCCACAAACACACACATACAACACACACACACCATACTAACACACATACACACAATAATACTATTAAAATCAGATGTATAATGAAGGCATGATAATTCAAATTTTGGCTATATCTACCTTTATGTTAACAAAATTATTAAACATAATTTTTCACATTCCCTCACAAGAATGGCGCTGGATGAGCAACATCACCCAGGTCTTATAATAGCTGCCATGCAGATCCTCTGCATATCATCTTAAGCAATTATTTAAACAAGGAGATAATTATTTGAAGTTAAATAAATGTGAGCTCTCTCTATAAAGAACTGCCTTGCTGATACTGGCTTATTAAAAATTTAACTATCAAAGATCTCAGTGTTATGTAAAATAGTCTTTATAATTATATGAAAGAAAACCAAATTCCCTTAAAATGGTTTGAATGTGTTCAAATAATGGTCTTTGATGTGCTAAAATGAAGTTCAGTGTGCATGTACTTGTGTGTGTGTGTGTGTGTGTGTGTGTGTGTGTGCACATGCAAGCAAGTATATGAAGGTCAGAGGAGAGTATGTGGAGTCAGCTCTCACCTTCCACCTTATTTTGAGGCAGGGTCTCTCTTCTTGTTTCTGTTGTGTTGCCTCATGTTACAGGCTAGCTGGCCAAACAAGCTCTCAGGGATTCTCCTGTCTCCTTCCCATTTCCCAATGTGAGCATTGGGGTTCTCACTTCCATGTCTGTCTTTTTGCACAGACCCCTGGAATCCAAACTCAGGTCCTCAGGTTTACAAGACATATGGTTTCACCCACTAGGCCATATTCTCATCTCTAAAATCAAATCTTAGTCTTGGGGTATTTTATCATTAGAACAAGCAATCTCAAATAAACTGAAACAGAGTTAAACAAAACAGTATCTTCTAATTTATGGCCCATAAATAATGATGTTTGTGTGAATAAATTTATTAGAATATGATGTAGAAATGTTGTCATTTATCTCAAGGAAACATCAACAAATAAATATTAAATTGTGAGCCTGGATTAGCCACAAAGACAAATCATAAATCGGGGGCAGAAGGAGTAGGGGGCAAGACATAATTCAGGGAGATTTAGACATTCTGAAAATAATAAATTTTAGTAGAATAAAAAGAAGCAGACATTCATTCAAATATCATTTATTGAATAGTGTGCCCTGGTTAGCTCCAATTACAATGAAGGAGAAATATGAAGTCCCGATAAATTATCTTTCATTTTTGTTAAAATAAGCCAAAGAAGTATAAACAGAATTAGGCATTTTTAGTAATTTAAGTAAAAGTTATAAATTCTTAAATTTCAATGTGTCTACAAAATGACATAATATTATAAATTCACAAGTATTAAGCATAAGAAATTTTATATGCTAGCCAAAATCTCCCTTCCCTTGGTGTAAATTTGTCATTTTTACCATTTTGAGGGAGCAACTAAAATATATGAGGTATATGGGGATAGGGTCTTTTTTTAAGCTTTTAAACATATTATTTAATAACTCTGTAAAAGGAACTTCTATTAAATAAAGGGCTTTATAACCACACAATAGGTCATGTAAACAGTGACACCAGACCTATTGCAGGACACACTGACACAACTTCCACACATGCTCACAACCGGAGATTTGCTCTTATCCAGTGCAGGCTCCAGCACCATGGGTCCTGCCCCAGTGCCCAAAGTCCAGGCTGGTGGCCTACCCATCTAGGGCCTTACAAACTAGCAGCCTGTGGGGTCTGCAGGCTACCGCGGAAGGGAGGGCAGACCTAAAGCTCAGTCAGTGCATGTGCCCTCTTGTCTATTCCCACAGTGCCCACTCTGGACTCCTAGCTTACATGGCCTTGGTACAGTGGGTTAGGGGCAATCCAGAATCAACGTTGAACTGACAAAAGACATACATGAAGACAAAGATGATATCAAGGGAGCTCAACATGGCACCCCTGGGAGCAGGTTGTGCTTTGCAAGAGGATAGGGTCTCATATGTGTTAAGTACAATGACAGGAAATTTGTGTTATTCATCTATTTAAATAAGCTCGATTGAATTTTATGAGTAATGAAAGTATTAATTAAATGTGTGTGTGTGTGTGTGTGTGTGTGTGTGTGTGTGTTGAACAGAGAACAACTTCCTGGGCTAAGTTGTCTTACTTTCACTATGTGGTACCCAGGGATTGAACTCAGGTCATCAGTCTTGGCCCACAGGCACTTTTACATCTGAGGAATCTTGCCAGCCCAATAATGGTGATTTCCTGATATATAAGTCATCTTGATTGACTGCCTATTTCATTGCCAACAACTTTAAAAATGTGGAAAGCTAAGAAACAATTCTGTGAAAAAAGATATAATTTAATCAAACTTTAAAGTCGGTAATGTACATTGTGCTTGATGCAGAGGCCTGTCATAAGCTGACAGTACTCTCATGTTTCTATTTCAGATTACTGGAGACCTGGCATGAACGAACAAGCAGGAGTCCTGAAGAGCTTTTTGGCATCACTTTCTCAAGATTAAAGTATGTGTTTTAAATTTTCACGTATGTTAGTTTATTTCTTTTATCTTTTTTGAGACAGGGTCTCCCTGTAGCTATAGGTGTTCTGGAACTCACTATATAGAGCAGGCTGGCCTTGAACTGACAGAGACCTGCTGCCTCTCTGCCTTCCAAGTGCTGAGATTAATGGCATGTGCCACTACTTGCAGTTTAATTTTCACTTATTATTGTAGTATATATGTGAGAGTTTGTGAGTACCTGTCACAAAGTGCATGTGGAGGTCAGGAGACAGAGTTTAGTGGTCAGTTCTTTGCTTCCACCCTGGCTTCAGGGATCAAACTCACAACCTCAAGCTTGCATGGCAAGACCTTTATCATCACTCATAAAATGCAACTGAAGGACATTTGATGGCATAATGTAAATATTAATAGAGAATACTGGTTAGCCTTGGGGAATGGAGATAAAACTACAAGATAGGTTAATGAGGTTATGATTTCCCTGATTAAGAAGTAGTTGTATTAATTCAATTCAGAGTCTAACTCATGCAGTGATTCAGAAGTAAATATACCCTGAGTGGAAGAATAAGACATGACGAGTTGAGAACTCATGCCCTGAGTGTAACAGATGCAAACAGTCATCTGTACCAGCCCACAACTAACTTGACAAAGAAATATCAGGAAACCACATGACTACTTCTCAGAAACAATGAAATCTTTCATGAGAATTGATTGCCAACATCTGCAATGAATGGAACAGCAATGGAAGTAGAAAGGAAGGAGCTTCCAAAAGGTTGGATGTGACATCAGGAGTTCACGAGACTTCAGCAAAAGAGTTCTCAGAGAGGATAAAGTATCTGAAATTAGAGAAGAGAAACATGCCCAAAGAGTTTTGCAAAGAGACTAACAAAGTCTAACATCATCTACTTTATAAAGTGTTAGAGCAGAAAGTTAATGGTAGGGTTGAGAAATTCTGGAAAAGAAACATACGATATCAAAAGGGTTTTAGCAAAGCTCCCTTCATATGACTTCTCTTCAGAACCAGAGCAAGGGAGGAAAATGTACGTTATATCAAAAGGCTGTGGTTAGACAGAACAGGGAAACATAAAACATATATGAATGCTGATTGGAAAAGAGCTATTAGAGAGTGAAGGCAGGAAACAGGGCTAAAATTGATGAATTAGTTTACCTAATGAGAAAATGTGGACCTAAAATAAAACCAGAGAATTTATCATAGATAAGAGAGATAATGTACAGTTTTCATTGTAATGGCAAGATAGATGATTTAAGGAAAAGAGACAAATATCAGATTATATTATCTGTTCATGTGTAAAATGGTAAGAAAACCAAACTTCCACATTGCCATCTTTGGTGTGTTTTACATTTGTGCATATGTATTTGAACATGGATACACAGACATCATCTAAATGACTCAAATTGTCGTTTCAGACAGGATTTTTAATTTTTATAAGATTTTTTAAAATTTTGTGCACACATTTATAGACACACAACTTAACACACTGGGCTTGTGGAGGTCGGATGACAACCTGTGAATGTCAGTTCTCTCCTTCTGTCATGTGGGTCCCTAGAATCAAACTCAGATCATCAGGCTTGACAAGTGACTTTACCCACTTAGCCATCTCATAAAACCAGAGTGAAGTTGCTTATGGGTAGAGGTGTAACAGAGTGGGACCAGAGAAGGAGATGAAGGGTACAGTGATAGGACTCAATTTCATATCCTTACTACAGAAAATCATTAGACAGCATTGAGTGAATAAGTGGGACAGGTTGTTGGGAACCTAGACGGAATGAAACTGGTAAGTAACATTTTTCATTTTTCTTCAGTAGATCCCATGAAAAAGGGAGAAAAGGTGGCAGTTAAGAGCTTCTACTACTGAAGCTCTAGGACAATGTAACAGAAGACTCAGGAGACAGGAGAATGTGAGGTCAACAATGGCCTTATAGACATCTGAATTAGAAGAGAAAGTATACTGTCTTTGTATGCTGGGAACATGTCATTCTATAGAGAAAAAAATACCAAAAAATGAGGGGATTGGAAAGATTGCTCAGAGTTAAAGGGTGCATCCTGTTCTTGCAGAGGACCCAAGGTAAATTTTCAGCACCCTTTTCATGAAGCTCACAACTGCCTGTAACCCCAGTCCCAGGGGATCTTACCTCTCTCCTCTGACTTCTGAGGTAACTGTACACACACACACACACACACACACACATACACACACACACACAGATTTTAAAATAAAATAATATAAACCAAAAAATAAACCCGTAAATGTCATCAAAATTCTATTAGAACTAATAAATGTAGTAATTTATAGAATTGAACATTAATATATAAAATTTGTAGGGTACCTATACTCTATGAATGACTTATTACAAAACAATCTAAAAAGCAACCATCTTTATACTAGCTACAGGTTGGCATAAATTTAATGTAGCCATGTATGGTAGTTCTTGCTTTTAATCCCAGCACTGGGGGGGGGGTGGATCTTTCTGAGGCCATTCTGCTCTACATAGTGAGTTTCAGACATGCCAGAGCTATGTAGTGAAATCTTGCCTCAAAATGATCTAACCAATGAGGTAAGGTAGCTATATCCTGAATTTTATGAAACAATGATGGACAAATTTAAGAAGACATGTCTTAGGAAGAATGCTATGGGAATAATGCTCAATTTCTGATTAAATTTAAGCCCTGCTACACAGAAGCAAACACATACTTGCTGCTATAAATCTTGCCAAGAGCATAAAGTTTGGATACTCATAGGCCCCAGGGATGGATATACTAGTATAACTATGCTAAATGTACACAGTATGAAGCTGCCCTTTAATTTTGTTTCTCTTTACCCATAGGTTAATGCAGTCTCAGTTCTCATCAGAGAAGTGTCATTGTGTAGTTAACAGGGACATTCACGACTGATCAAATTCCAAAGATTAAGTCTCAGTGGATAGACTTCTTGGCACAAATGTGACATCTGTATTATGCACCCCCTTTCAAGGATCAGGGACCATCAAGGAAGAGGAGGGCAGATCATAGGAGCCAGAGACTGGGGAGGACCACAAGGGAAATAGTGTTTTCTGGATACGGCAGGAGCACTACACTCATGAACTCACAGCAGCTTTGCTTACGTGTGCAAGGCATGCTACCATTGCTACAACTTCACATGTCAAGCTTCCAGTGTCTCTCTACTCACCATTCTACAGTGTTCAATGAGCCCCCATAGTAAATGTCCAATGGTTGATATGTCACTTAGGTCAGGACTCCTGTCAGACATTTATTCTCTGTATCTGACCAAGGAAGCTCCATTGAGGAGTGGTGTATGGTATACTTGTCTGTAAATATAAGGTTCTGTATTTACTATGTGGTAACAAATTGCATTTTTCTAGAGATATGGCAAAGATACGGTTGTCTATAGGATCTATGACCCCTGGAGCCATGCGTAATTGGTGATTCTTACAGTGCCTTCCATGAATTCACTTCCATTAAGAGGACTTTAAGTCCAATTAGGTAATTGATTGCCCCCAGATAACAGTGCCATTACTGCACCAATGCAGGGGGCCACTGTGCCTTCATTGCAGTTACCAGGGTTAAGGGCTGGGTTGGACCATTGATTGTTTCTCTCTTTTAGATGTTTGCATATTATCCTCTAGAACTATGAGTGCTAAACTTCCAGAAGGCTTCTAGGTCAGTTCCTCCTCCGCCTTAAAAAGTGTTCAACATCATTAGTGGGGCTGGAGAGATGGCCTAGCGGTTAAGAGCGCCGACCGTTCTTACAGAGGACCCGGGTTCAATCCCCAGCACCCACATGGCTGCCGAGAACATCTGAAACTCCAATTCCAGGAGAACTCCAGTTCAGGGGAATCCGACACCTCTTCTGACCTCCGCAGCATTGCACACACGGGTGCCAAACTTGCATGCAGCCAGTCATTCAGACACATACAGAAATAAATAAAATTAATTAAAAAAAAAGTGTTCAACATCATTAGTAATTAGAGAAATGCAGATCAAAAAAAAAACAAAAAAAACACTTTAAGGGGCTGGAGTCATGGCTCAGGGGTTAAGATGCTGACTGCTCTTGGCAGAGGACCTGGGTTCAGATTCCCAGCAACCCACATGGTGGCTAAGAACCTTTTATGCCAGGCGCGGTAGAACAAACCTTGAATCTAGCTACCTGAGGGCGAGTGAGCAGTCGGATATCTGTGAGTTCAAGGCCAGCCTAGTCTACGGAGGAGTTCCAGGCAGCTGGGGGTCAATGGGGGACCCATTCTCAAAAACACACAACCCCCCCCAAAAAAAACAAACACTTTAAGTTTCTCTCTTATCACAGTAAACCGTTCTAAGTCAACAGGAACAAGACACCAAATCGCTTGGCAAGGCAGCGTGTATAAAGGGAGTTATTTCTCTCTTGTTTTTTTTGTTTTTTTTTTTTTTTTTTTTTTTTTTATAAAAGGAAGAGTTTATTTGAGCTTACAATTGACGGTTCCAGGGAATTAGAGTCCATTGTGGTGGGAGGCATGGCGGCTGGAGCTGGAGCAGGAAGCCGAGGGCCACATCTCACAAAGAGCACAGGAAGCAGAGAGAGAGCAACTGTAGACCACGAGGCTTGTTAAACTCACTAAGCCTGCCCCCAATAACGTACTTCCTCTAGCATGGCCACACCTTCTAAGACCTCCAAAAACAGTGCCACAACTGGAGACAACTGTCTGAATACTTACAGCCTATGGGGGACACTCATTCAAACCACCACATTCCACCACAGGCCCCCATAGGCTCTGACCATATAAAATGCAAAATGCATTTAGTCCAACCTTAGAAGTCCCATAGTCTTTACCAGTTTCAATGCCATTCAAAAGTCTACAGTCCAAAGTCTCTTCTGAGACTCAGGCCAATCTCCTAATCTGTAAGCTCATCTTTTTCTTAGGCTGGTACCACTCCCTGTATGCAGCTCTCCTTGGCAAATATCTCACAGGTCTGGCATCTCGAATGTCTTCTTGGTGTCTCCACTGCCAACCAGGCTTCACATTCACAGCTTCATGCAATGGCCTATCAGGGCCTTTTTTATTCAGAGACGCCCCTGCTCCACTCTGCCTGGCCTCTGTGCTCTCATTGATGGTTCCAGGGAATTAGAGTCCATTGTGGTGGGAGGCATGGCGGCTGGAGCTGGAGCAGGAAGCCGAGGGTCACATCTCGCAAAGAGCACAGGAAGCAGAGGGGAAAAGGGGTGTTCTCATTCAGGGCTGGTGGGATGCAAACTCAGGCAAACACTATGGAAAGAAGTATGGAGCTCTTAAAAACAAAAAAATAATTTACCATACAATCCAGTTATACCATTCCTTGGTGTATACCCAAAGGACTCATCTTACTGTAGAGATATCTGTACATCCATGTTTGTTGATGTTTTATTTCCAATAGCTAAGAAATGGAAGGAACATAAATATCCCTCAACTGACTAATGGATAATGGAAATGTGGTACATTTGCATTCAGTTCAACTCAGCAATAAGAAAAGATGAAAGTATGAAATTTTCAGGTAAATAGATGGAATAAGAGGCTGTTATACTAAATGAAATAGCATAAACACAGAAAAGTAAGCAGTGTATGTCCTCTCTCATTTGCAAATTGTAGCACCGATCACCTATGTGTAAGTAATGATGAAACGCCAGGAGCCAGGAGAATGGAAAAGGAACTCTGAGGTAAAGGAAAAGAAAGAACTCAAAAGAGGGAGATATTATGGACAGATGTTAGGAAGGGGAGATAGGAAATGTGGGAGGGGAGGAGGGAGGGACATGTTGTGGGCCATGGTGAGGAAGGAGGGAACTCAGGGGAAGGGGGATGGTAGGAGCATGTGTTATTGGGGGGAGGGAAGGGATAATGTGGGCACTTGGGTGGACTGGGGAGAGAGAAAGGACGTTATATATTGGGGACAGAGAATAGAAATGAAAGGATCTTGGGGGTATACAGAAGCCAGAAGGAAATTTGTGGCCTCCCTAACCCCTGAGAAATTCACATATGGTATCTGAAGATTAGTGAATATGTACACATGGGGGTTGTATGGCGTGGAACACAGCCCATGACAGGAGAGACCTCCCTTCAAGCAGTTGTTCAGGGTAATCCAAGAGACTCCCAAACAGCACATGCTGCTGCTAGAGCTCCTGGTCGTCTCCCAGAACTGGAAAATAAGACCCTACTGCTCAAGACAGGACACACTTCAATTAGAACTTAAGGTAGGTGCCTTGAACATTCAGTGGGTTAGGCTAGCGTAGAATGGTGGGTGTCATGGTAGTCTGGAATGAGGGATGGGGAAACACTTGCCAAAAGATACAAAATTGTAATTAAAATAAAAACTGGTGCTGGGCTTCTTGGCACATGACTTTAATCCCAGCACTTGGAAGCAGAGGCAGACAGATCTCTGTGAGTTCAAGGTCAGCCTGGTCTACAAGGTGAGTTCCAGGACAGGCTGCAGGGAGACCCTGTCTCAAAAAGACAAACAAACAGTAAATAAATAAATAAATAAATAAATAAATAATAAATAAATAAATAAACAAACTGGGAAGCCTGGAGCCATGAGGGGACTTAAGAGCATACAGCACTCTGGCAGAGGACTCCGAGGACTCAAGCTTAATTCTTAGCACCAAGCTGGGCAGTTTACAACCATCTTCACCTCCAATTCCTGTGGATTCAAGGCTCTCTTCTGGTCTCTGTGGCCATCTACTTTCATATTCACAAATGCACAGAATACAAAATAAAATAAAATATCTTACAGAAAAAGAAATAAGAAAGGTGTTAATTTTTTTTAAACAATGTGAATATAGAAAACAATGTGAATATAGAGTGAAAACTCAGGTAAATAAAATTAAAAGTAAAAAAGGGTAATTGTTCCAACCCTCCACAGTGAAATCCAGGAGATCATTATTAAGGAATAAAACAAAGAAAACTTACATGCCTAAAAGCTGAAAAACCCAGATGAAATGTGTGCATTTCTAAATGTCTAAGACCTAGCAAAGTTAAAACCAGAAGATATCTTTAAACTGCATTCTATTTTATGTGCTTTCCAATTACATAAATGTTCTTATTTTTCACTGAAGCCATGCTTTAAATATAGCTAATTAAATACATCAAAAGCACTCCCTTTGTCCACTACAAACTGCAAACCAAGCAATAAGGGGAGCCTTGTGAGGAGTAATGGCCCCATTGTTGGCCAAGCTGCAGCATCCCTTTTACATAAGAAAGAGTAATGTCGAAGGGAACAGTTAGAGGCAGGTGGCAGAATGTCAAAGGTTATGTAAACAATGGGCTAGATAGAAAATGGAGCACTCATCATCTAGATGCTTTTAACAGATATCAATGAACTTGCAATATATCATTTTAACATTAAAATATCTTTCCAGGGCCCAGTAGGTAAAGGTGGCTACTATCAAGCCTGACAACTTGAATTCAATTAGAATAACCGCCATGGTGGAAGGAGATGATCAACTGCAGACGATTTTTCTCTAACTTCCACGTGTATAATGTGACATGTCAACCACACACATAACCAAATAAATATTTTTAAATTAAATAATTAGCAAGGATATACTATACTACTTGTCTGAGATACCAGACAGGTTATTCTGCAGTATTTGTGGTTTATGATATTTATAGTGACTTTTTTAAAGATAAGTCAACAATTTGGAGTGAAAAAATAGCCAACTGTCAATATTAAATGAACATCTACTAAATATACTGTTTATCTGGTGATTTTCTCCAAGATAGGTTATCCCATATTCAACAAAGCTGTAAATAATGCCAGCTAGATTCATGTGGCCCTCAACTTGGCAGCCATCTAGAATAGAATAACTTGATATTTCTCATTAATTCATCTGCCCAAGAATACTCTAAACCACATCTGACATAATCAGATAATTTGTAACAGATACAAAACCACAAATCTGATAATGGCCCACCACAAGAAGCTAACCCAGCCACAAGGGAAACCCATTGATAAGCAGAAACTTACACTGAAGGTTGCTTTTCGGTTATGTTCAGCCACACGATTTTCTTGAGAATCAGTCCTCTTTACTATTTATATTGGAGCAGAGTTTTGTGGTTCATAAGGAGAAAATTAATGTCATATCACCGTTCAAGCTGAAGATATTTCTCTGTATTAGAAAAGATTAGAGGAAAAGTTTTTAGGATGATATAAGACTGTCAACACCAATCTTGCCATGGTTTTCTTTTTTTTTTTAATTTATTTTTATTGATGCTTTGTGTATTTCATACATCATTTTCCAATTCAGTTCAGGCATATATCCCCTTCCCTTCCCCCTCACCCGACCCCTACCCATCGCAGATCGTGCATTCTGCCTTAAGTTTTCTGCATCTTTCTCTGCTTTTTTGTTTTGTTTTGTTTTCATTTTTTTTAAAAATAGGTGATAATTTGTGAGTACAAGCATCCTTCATGTAAAACCAATTTGCAAGCAGCCATGGTTTTCAAATCTCTAGTGCTATTAGGTATAGTGTGTTTATCATTTATAAATCTGTTAATAATCTTTATCAAGTTGATCAATCATGTATCTATCTACAATCTACCTACCTTCCTGACATCTATCTATCTGTTTCTATTTTTAAGGCAGTTTTGCAGTTTAGCACAGGCTGTTCTTGAACTCATGATTCTTCTGCAGCATCCATCCAGTTGCTGGAATTACAAGGTTTCATGATAATACAAATATTTTAATTTTAAAACAAACATGCAGGCAAAATATTCAAACAATTATAATTACACCCACTGCATCTATCTAGTGGAATCTCATGTGGTTGTTCAAAATACAATTCCAGAAGCAACTAAGGATAAATAAGAAAAAAAATGGCAGACTAAATTAGAGTTGAGGCCTGTTAATTTTATCAGGAATGTCTGTGATTACTCTTGTGGAGAGCCCTGCTGGCATCTTGCCCTGGTATCACCTGTTTCCTCCTTTTGAGGTTGGTTGGAATTGCAGTAAGTTCTCCACACCCATTCAACACTCATGAGGGTTTTGGAGATCTAATCTCTGGTCCTCATGTTTATATAGCTAGCACTTTAACACACCTGAGCCATCACTCTTTTCTGGACCTGTAGATTTTTAAAGGATATTAATTATTAAGGAAACAAATCAAGCAACATAAATACTGATTATTACATAACCCAGGTTGAAACTGTGTTCAAACTTTGGCCACTTTCAGTTGCCTGGTCTTGGGATATGTTGCTGAACTGGTTCCTCGACCACAAAATGGGCAGAAAAGCAAAGACAACCGAGGAGATCGAATAGATCAACTGGGTTAAAATACACAGTTCTCAGCACAGTAAACTGCATGTACTTAAAGTTTAGTAACTGTGTAATCTCAGACACCTTAGACTCTTAATTTAACTCAAACTTAGTTGGGAACCTAAGTGCAGTAAAGAAACAAGAGTTAATCTCTTCTCTCCAGAGTCCTCAAAATTTAGATGTACTGAGAAGAGAAACAGTTTTTTCTAGTCAAACAATTAAAATTATCATTTTTGTCACCTTTTTCTTATTTTCTTCCATCCTTTCCTCCTTTCTTCCTTCACCCCCTCATCTTCCTCTCCCTCATTTTTCTCCTTTTCTTTAATTCTATTTTTCAGAGGTTCTTTCAAGTTAGCCTAGGCTATAAGATTGGGATTACAGGTGTGTATCCTACTTCCTAGGCAAAAAGTATTTTAATAATAACATTATATAGTCAAGGAAGCTTATAGATTACATCATTGAGAAAGATAGAGAGAAATTAAATCTATCAATATCTCATCGTATATAGGTGCAATGCTCTGTAACTCAAAATTTCTAAGGAAGTGATTGAAGGCATGGTGGTGCATATCTTTAATCCCAGGCAGAGGTAGGTGGTTATCTGTGAGTTCAAGGCTATCCTGGTCTGCATAGAGAATATTAGGCCATCCAATGTTATACAATGAGACCTTGACTTAAAAACGTTTAAGAAACTTTGCAATAAGAAGCCTATTTAACTTATTGAGTTGATTTACTTTCACCTATATGAAACAGTAAGATGTTTGGAAAACTTTCAAGATACAGTCTTACAATTTCCTGAAGAGTAAACAACATAAATTCAACTAATATAAAACATCTTTAATTATGGAGCTCCAAAGATTGTTCTGTAGCTTCTTCAAGGATGAAGAACAGTGTTTGCATCCCAAAAACCATGTGAAAGTTAAGTTTGGATCTGTACCTATTACTCCAGCATGAAGAAGAGGCAGAGACAGGTGGATCTCTGAGGCTTGTTGGCTACCAACCTAGTCAAAAACACCATTCTCAGGGGCAGGAAGAGGCACTACTACAGAGGAATGTAACCCAACACAAAGTTGCTTAAAAAATGAGATTCTAATTTTTATATTTATTTTATAATGGGACTGAAGATATGGCTTAGAAGGTAAGAGACCTAGCTGCCTGTACAGAGGACAAGGTTCAGTTCCCAGCACCCAAGTGGCAGCTAACATCAGTCCATAACTCCATTTTCAGGGGAATTGACTTTCTTCCGGCCTTTGCAGACATTGTACAAAGTGAGTACATTTACAAACATACAGGCAAACCAACTGTTCATACACATAAAATAATTTTTAAATATTTATTTTAGTTTTAGCTACAGTTACATGTATATGTTGATATCTATGTGGGGGTATATGCACTGCACATGTGAATTTAAATACTCCAGAGGTGAGTGCATTGGACTCCCTGGAACTGTAGTTACATTTGCTGAAAGTCACCCTACATGGGTGCTGGCTACTGATCTTAGGGCTTTTTCAAGAGCCATAAGCCCTTTTAAACACTGCTCCATCTCTCAAGCACTGAAATTTTTAGTTGGGGGGGGTATTCTCAGTTTGTGATAACTGTATGGATGACAGCATCATTTGACAATACAGAAAGGTTGAATAAACCTGCCAGATCTCACAAGTTGGAGTGCAAAGCTAGACTTCTTTCAGTTACACTGACCAAAATATTGCAAATTTTTGATTCTCTGACTCTGAGTTTCTTTCTGCTCACTCTCTCCCCATTTCTTCCTGATCCTTTGAAAACAACAAATAGCCTCTATGCAAACAGATCAAAGCTCAATTTTATCATCTGTCACTGGTTACTGACTAAAATCTGTTTTGATTTGTTTAATGCCTGGTTTAATGTTGATGGGTTCAGAATGGAAAGTTCCATGGAGAAAGAATAATCTACATCTGTGCAAGAACTATCCGTGCAAGCAGAAAGCTACAGATAACATTGATATTTCTTGAATTTATTCCTATACCATTTTTTCATCTTCAAAAGGAGATTCACTAGACTGATGTTCATAAAATGCCTTACCTTCTCTCACCCCTTTTTGAGAAAGGGTCTCATTTATCTCAGTCTGGTGCATGTAAACGTCCAGGTGTGCTGGTATATGCTTATAATCCCAGTTGTGGGAAGGCAGGGATATGAGTATCCATGGTGCTCCCTAGCCAGTGAATCATAGCCCACTTGTTGAGTTCCAGGCTTGCAAAGCCCATACTAGTAAGTGCTCAATATGAAATATCATTACTATAATCACCATTCCTATTTCTATGATGATGGCATGGTTGCTGGTAAGGAGGGATGTTGTGGTTTGGCTTTGACCCTCCATCTTCAATTTTCCAACCTCAACATCCTCATCTTTCAGATTCTGTCCATATATCAACTCCATGTGAGAAAATTTTCTAAAATTGCAGAGGAGTGAGATGAAATGTTCCCATAGCAGGCATTATCCCATGACACACATTATAAGCTCCATTAAAACTGGCTGCTTTGGATGTCTGACTCCCCTAGTATATGTGAGCATCTCAAAGACAAAGAGCCCAGCATATCCATCCGAGTATCAACCTCACCCACATCTTACTTTCCACATAACAGGTACTCAACATCTCTCTTATTCAATTGGCACACTGAAGACAAGAATCAGTTATTTGTCCTTGTCAATGTTCCTAGCAGCCCACAAACAGAATGAAGCTCATAGGTGAAATCATTTACAGAGCAGATACACTCACTCATGAATTCTAATTATTTTTTTCCTATAATTTGCCCCAATATTCCTAAGCATTTGTCCCTGAGGAAAATTGTTTCAAAGCCTAGTCCCTCTGGTCTTTGCTTATTTGGTTGTCTTAAGTGGTTGGTGTTCTCTGTCAGTGTGGTGTGCTGTGAATAAATGGCATTGTGATGACACCCCACTGCCTCTGACATGCCTCCTGACAGCTATCTCCACAAATAAAATTTAAATTGAAACCATTCCAAAAAACACCCATGACCTGAGAAGATTCATCAACTCTCCCGGTGGATGTAGTAAATGAAAAGTTATTATTCTCCCTTCACACAAATTCCATCTGACAGATGGTATTTTGTTATTTTCGTAGAGGAGTGATCCACTGGGTCTTTAAGGGGTTCCTTTAATCATCCCAGTGTACCCTTTCCACAAATCTTTTTCTGATTTCTAAGACAACACATACAATAAATTCTACTGTAATGTAACTACAGAGAAATGGGAATCTCTTAGGGTCATCAAGATGAGATTAAGTAAGACGATTTATGTGAAGGACCTGTGGAAGCTGTTGATGCTCTATAGATCTATGTGCAAAAGGAAAACCTGTGTTTTTCAAGTGTCCTGAGAGATATTTCTTTGAATTTTTAATAAATTTCTACAGACTTGCAATATGACAGTCTCTCTGCCTTTATCAAATGCTGTCTGATGAGATGGGATTATAAAATTTCCACTACCTTTAATTTCTCACAAGTGGACTGAGATAGAATTAACCTCTCAAGGGTCCCTTTGAGAATTTAAATAAGAGAAGATGGTAGATTATTAATGAACTCCAGAAGACAAAAATCCCTGGCCATTGTCATATATCAAATTCACCCAACATCTGACATTAGAGATAATTACAAATAGGGATGATGGTTTCAGGCCATTATAGAATGACGGCACTGACTGGCTGGTGGAGACAACTAGGATATTAAGAACACTTACTGTGCAAGCACCAAGACCTGAACTCAAATCTCTAGAAAACACATTCGGTGCTGCATATGGCCATGCACTGCTAGTCCTGTGGGAAATGGAAACAGGGAGCTGGCCTGAGCTCATTGGTCACCAGCCTAGCTCCAGATTCAGTGAGACTGTCTCAAGGGAATGAGGCAGAGTGATGGAACAGGACCTGCTGTCCTGCTGGAGCCTATGTGTGCATCCAAACTCACACATGCACAAGTATACAATGATTACTAACTCAAGAAATAAATATTGACAGTACTGAAGATAAAACGAGAAGTTTAGAAAACCCATATTCATGTAGCAGAAATGTGTACTTAAAAGGAAATTGTTAGCATTTTTTTTTAATTTTGGAACATAAGATACTCGGTTTGTCATTTTTATTAGACTAATAAACTATGAATTAAAACATATTAAAATTCTTGCATTTTGTGACTTTGTGAAACAATGTATAAGCTAATTAGGGTAGAATATTTGTATATGTTTTATATGCATTTGCATTCTGAGTTTATATTAGTTTTTTTTTTTTTTTAACTGAGAGCATAGGGACCAGTGAGATGGCTCAGGGGGGAAAGGGGCTTGCTGTCCAGGCCTGGTGACTGGAATTTAATCCTTATAATGTATGTAAAAGTAGAAGGGGAGAAATGACTCCATGAAGTTGGGAGCGGACATTTACACATGTGTTGTATCACATGTGCATGAGTGAATGTACATACACATAATAAATAAATACAATAAAAGAAATTAATTTGGGAATGCAAATGAGTGAAAGAATTTTGGTGAGTGTTTTGTTAATATTTCTCGCAATATATTTTTATGTGAATTCTCATTTTTTATACTAAAATCCCATGAATAAATGCTGGCTTCAACCTGGGGTTTGGTGAGATGCTCATAAAATAATCAAGCCGGGCGTGGTGGTGCATGCCTTTAATCCTAGCACTTGGGAGGCAGAGGCAGGCAGATCTTTGTGAGTTCAAGGCCAGCCTGGTCTACAGAGTGAGTTCCGGACAGCTGGGACTACAGGGAGACCCTGTCTCAAAAAGACCAAAAAAATAAAATAAAATAAAATAATCATCAAACTTGGGGTCTGTCATATTAAAAATATGTTATTCATAATAAAGAAACCAACATGCTTCGTCACTTAAATAATTTGTTTTCCTAGCCCTTAGACTCTAAACACCTAATCTATTTTATTCTATTTTGTCAGAAATAGCTTTTCTATGTATCCCAGGCTAGCTTTGAATATGCAGCACGTCCTAGACTAGAATTCAGGATGCTTTTCCTGTCTTAACCACCTAAATGCTAGAATGATAGACAAGCACTACCATGCAAGGCAAGATCTGATCTTTCTACCATTTTCCTCTGAGCTGATTATATCTCTGAACTATTTTAATGTCTGGCATGTTAATTTAATTTTCATACAGTACAGTTACATTTTTTTTAATTTATAGTCATGGGCCAGGCATGGTGGCACCCTTGTTTAATCTTAGCACTTGGGAGGCAGAGGCAGGTGGATCTTTGTGAGTTCAAGGCCAGCCTGGTCTAGATAGTGAGTTCCAGGACAACTGGAACTACAGGGAGACCCTGTCTCAAAAAGACCAACAACAAATGTATAATCATGATTTTAAAAATATTTCTTGCCATGGTGGAGCATGGCTTTACCCAGAACTTGGGAGGCAGAGGCAGGTGGATCTCTGTGAGTTCAAGGCCAGCCTGGTCTACAGAGTGAGTTCCAGGCCAGCTGGGGCTACAGAGAGACCCTGTCCCAAAAAGACAAAAAAAAATTTCTCATCTTTTCCCCCTAAGGCTTTGAGAACTTTTAGAAACTTTATTTCTATTTCTACTTAGAAACCCAGTCAGTATAACCAGCCTGAAAACATATCTAGATAATCCCCACTTTTGTTTCTAAATAAACATTTGAAGCCATTTCAGGTTTACAGAGCAGACACATGACAGAAAAATTGATTTTGGATTCTTAATACCCATGTAAATAAATCCAGGCCCCAGAAGTCCCAATGGAAAGGGGGCAGAGATGGAAGGATCCCTGGAACTCACTGGCCTCTCATAGCTGAATCTAGCTGAATCTATGAACATGCATTCAGAGAGAGGACCTGACTCAAAAGATAAGGTAGACATCAATAGAGGAATACATATCGACCTCTTGCTTCATATGTACACACATGTATGCATACCTGCATGTATGTATTCATATACTCTTTCACATACACAAACAGAAGAAAAAATATCCAGGAAATTGTCAGACTCCACAAATGAATATTCTGGAAATAATCAAACCACTCTTTTGTGCACTCAGATTAGGACAATCTATTATATCCAGTGAGCAGTAGGTGAGATTCTGGCTGCTTAGTTGAATGCAGGCCTCTTCAGTACAAAACTGAGATGCTACCCTTTGCATAAAAATTAATGTCCCAGCAGACATTCATTCCTATGTCCTTAAGCCTAGAATCAAACCACTATGTAAATCGACCTAAACTGCTTCCATGGAATAATATATGCTGAAATGCCTGTAACTATCAGGAGTGTTAAGGTGAAGTTGTCCACTAGCTTTAGGAAAATAAAGCCTTATTCAGCAGTTTGGAGAAGGATATAATGTAATGCAGCATTACTCACAGTGTTTGCTCTGCAGTGCAGTGAGTGAATGCACCCGGCCTCTGCAGCTGGTGGGTCTCTATGAGTCTCGGCATAAAGTTAATGTGTTTACTTAGACTGAGTTTTTAAATGTCAAATACAAATTATTTCACTTGTGTATTGCCTTAAATTAAAAAACAAAAATGTGTTTCTTCTAAGTTGGTACAAGTGGTTAGTATGAGTAATCTAAACATTTACTTACTGACAGTGTTTTATTATATATATATAATAGCTTTACTTTTCATCATTAAATACTAGTGCTACATCAATTATTTAATTATCATGTATTGTTTGGTTATGACTTTTGCTGCTCCTTTTTAAATTGGGTTGTTCTAGGTTTTGATGTTTTGTTTAGGTTTTGGGATATTCTGTAGACCAACTCTCTGTCAGAGGTATTCCAGGAATGGACTGTCTCTCTCTTGAAACTATGTAGAACAATACTGGGCATTTCTCTTCTGTTGGTTACCCACCAGAACAAATTTCTTTATGTCCCTGCCCACACAGGCTCAAGATGGGCTAAATAATACAGAAAACAAAGATCAAAAGGCATTGGCTATTTCAATATCTTAAATTACACATCCAATTCTTGGTAGTAACATGCCACTGTCTTATACAAAGAAATTTGATATCCTTGTTTTATTTTTCACTATTAAAGCATATGAAAAATACATAAAATAAAATAGGAAAACTAAAATCTTCATTAATAAATCTTGGAATTTACTAAACTATCATGTGTTGGGCATATTTATTTTAGGATTTTTCTTCCATTTTAAACATTTTTTTTTAGTCTTTTTATTTCCAACAGGTATGATTACAGGTAATTGAGTTTTACCAACATATTCTTTGGAATTTTTTTTTCCATTTTAAAATGGTATCTGCTTGTGTGTGTGTGTGTGTGTGTGTGTGTGTGTGTTTGTTGACACATTATGAACTGAATATGGAAGTCAGAGGACAAGTTGCTGGAGTTGATTCTCTATTTCCACCATGTGGGTCTCAGGGATCAAACTCAGATCATCAGGCTTAGGCTTCGCCCCAAGTACATTTATGCTCTGAGCCATATATCCAGTCCTTGTACCTCTTTAAAGTACCAATGGAAATTGCAAGTTTACAAAAGACATCCATGTCTTTGTAAAATATTGCTAGTTAGAGGCCATTAATAACTTCAGACATGAGTGAAGTAAAAATTCTTTCTAAACAAGAATGACTCCTAAATGAGATAAATATCAGCTTCCCTAAATGAGTAACGAACACTCCAAAATGGGTAACAAACTCTCCAAGTTGTCCTGAATTTCGGTTGGTGAGAAAGGGAAAGTTGTTCCTACTCACAGAAAAGACAAGAACTCAGGGGGTCGGTGGGACTGTCCAGCAGTGTAAGAGAGAGTACTCTACTAGCCTGATTATATGAGTTTTATCCCTGGAACCCTGGAAGGAACCATCTCCTGCCCATTGCTCTGTGACTTCACATGCATGCCATGATACATGTGTATGTGTGTTTGCGTCCCCTCCAACCAAACATAAACTAAATAAATGTAAGTGTTTTTTTTTTTTCAAAAAGAACTGAGACTCCCCAAACTACAGTAAGCCAAGTACACTGCACAACCAGCTCTCTTAAAGCAAAGGAATTTCATCCATACTGGCTAACAGAACAACAGAGGGAATGCCTTCAAGCTTTATAGTTTAGAAGTGAGTGGTGTTGGTTGGTTGGATTCCCAGTGCTAGGTGTGTGTCTGAGAGCCACTCATTGTCACGGTAGAAGATATATTACCTTCACAGCCTCACCCAATGTCCTCATCCCATGTTCCCCACAACCCCCACTCTTGTTTTCCTTCTCATCACTTATTCAACAATTAATCTGAGTTTCTTCTTTGTGTCTCTGAACTTATCATTGCNTGTGTGTGTGTGTGTGTGTGTGTGTGTGTGTTTGTTGACACATTATGAACTGAATATGGAAGTCAGAGGACAAGTTGCTGGAGTTGATTCTCTATTTCCACCATGTGGGTCTCAGGGATCAAACTCAGATCATCAGGCTTAGGCTTCGCCCCAAGTACATTTATGCTCTGAGCCATATATCCAGTCCTTGTACCTCTTTAAAGTACCAATGGAAATTGCAAGTTTACAAAAGACATCCATGTCTTTGTAAAATATTGCTAGTTAGAGGCCATTAATAACTTCAGACATGAGTGAAGTAAAAATTCTTTCTAAACAAGAATGACTCCTAAATGAGATAAATATCAGCTTCCCTAAATGAGTAACGAACACTCCAAAATGGGTAACAAACTCTCCAAGTTGTCCTGAATTTCGGTTGGTGAGAAAGGGAAAGTTGTTCCTACTCACAGAAAAGACAAGAACTCAGGGGGTCGGTGGGACTGTCCAGCAGTGTAAGAGAGAGTACTCTACTAGCCTGATTATATGAGTTTTATCCCTGGAACCCTGGAAGGAACCATCTCCTGCCCATTGCTCTGTGACTTCACATGCATGCCATGATACATGTGTATGTGTGTTTGCGTCCCCTCCAACCAAACATAAACTAAATAAATGTAAGTGTTTTTTTTTTTTCAAAAAGAACTGAGACTCCCCAAACTACAGTAAGCCAAGTACACTGCACAACCAGCTCTCTTAAAGCAAAGGAATTTCATCCATACTGGCTAACAGAACAACAGAGGGAATGCCTTCAAGCTTTATAGTTTAGAAGTGAGTGGTGTTGGTTGGTTGGATTCCCAGTGCTAGGTGTGTGTCTGAGAGCCACTCATTGTCACGGTAGAAGATATATTACCTTCACAGCCTCACCCAATGTCCTCATCCCATGTTCCCCACAACCCCCACTCTTGTTTTCCTTCTCATCACTTATTCAACAATTAATCTGAGTTTCTTCTTTGTGTCTCTGAACTTATCATTACATATTTGATATTCCTGTCCTTCAAAAAGAAGCAAGAACCAATGGTATACTTCAGGCACTGTAACTATACAGTGCAGAAAAGGCAGCATACTCTCAGAGAGGCAAGAGCACCCATGAGGCCTTCATAAGAAAGAGGTGGTATTTAACCAGCAGTCAAAAGATTCATGCGCACCTTTTACCAGTTTCCACTATAGAAGAATGTTGTTGACAAAAGTGGCAGCAGAAAAAGGCCTAAATATCTGAGGAGCACTTGGATGCAGACATGTCTGAGGAAGGTTCCTGCAGGTGAGGCTGTTGTGAAGATACCTTACGTGCTCCTCTTGCAAGGTCACCATGTCAATAGTGAATATTACTTTGTGGTGGTTAATATTGATAGTTACCTTGACACAAGGACCTAGAATCATCTGGGAGATAAGCCTCATGGTGTACCAGTGAGAGGATTTCTAGACTGGGTCTATGGGGTGGGAAGCTGTGCTATAAATGTGGGCCAGTATCCTAAACTTTTTCAAAACTGGAAGATGAGCTGAGCACAGCATTCTCCTCTCCACTTCCTGACTGTGCCTGCAGTGGCTCATGGTCCTGCTCCCATGGCGTTCCTGTCACAGTGGACTGTACTCTTAAACTCTGGGCTAAAACACATCTTTCTTTCCTTAAATTGCTTTTATTATGCATTTTTCATAACAAGAGAGAAGTAAGACAAGTGGTAATAATACTTGTACACTAGGTAATAATTTGAGAGCAAAATAAAATCAGACTTGAAAGAGCCCAGTACTAAGTAAGTGCCACACTGGATTACATGTGATATAGTCTCTTTTCCTTCCCCGGACCTGTTCCCTTTAGAATGTTAATCTCTTGGGCAGAAGGAACCCCCTACAAGGAGCTGTCATTCACTGAAGAAAGACTATTCTTAAGGAACACAGAATCATTTAGTCTTTGAAGTAATTTTACTTGATTTTGAAGAAAGATAAAAGCCATCAAGAAATTGCATCTGAGTGCTAAGAATTTTCTTCGGTTTCACAAATCAGTCATTCTTTTTTAACTTTTGTTCAGAACACTATTAAATACAGATTTTAATATATTCTTTCATCTAAGCATTATTAGCTGCTAAAAAGCAGCAGTGAAAGAAGACATAGCTACATCTGAAAAGGTCTGAAATAGGACAGACCATCTTTCTTGTATAATCTCAAAGCATCTTGTGAGATGATAAGGACTTTGAGGGGATGACCCTTCAATGTTCTCTCTAGACTAGGGATTATAGGGTAATGTATGCTAATAAATCCTTGTAGTTAACAGAATAGGAAAGGACCTCTTTATGAACTCTGTGTTATCTAAATTATTTTCTTCCTGTAGAATTAAGAATCATTTTATTTTAAAGTTAAATTGTGTGTGAAATTGGTTCCAAGACTTTTTAAGCAAAAAAAAAAAAGGTTACCTATGATTTTTAAACTTCTTTTCTGCTCTCAGGAGTAGTACATATTTATTTGAGATAATTTTAAAAATATAAAAATGTCTAAGAAATAAAATTATCACCCATTATTTCAGTGCTCATATATATATATATATATATATATATATATATATGTTTAAGAATTCAGTTTCTACTTTTAACTATGAAATGACAACCAGCAACTTTCTTAGGCAGCCTCAGAGTGAGACACCTTCCAAAGTTCCTCTCAATTCCCACTGATTTGGGTATCATTCTTTTATTTTTAAGACTTATTTTAATTTAGGGGCTGGAAAGATGACCTAGCAGTTAAGAGTGCCGACTGCTCTTGCAGAGGACCCGGGTTCGATCCCCAGCACTCACATGGCAGCTGAGAACCATCCATAACTCTGATTCCAGGAGAACTCCAGTTCTGGGGGAATCTGACACCTTCTTCTGACCTCCGAGGCACTGCACGACATGGGTGCACAAACCTACATGCAGACAGTACATTCGTACACATAAAATAAATAAATAAAATTTTAAAAAAGATTTATTTTAATTTATTTTGCATGTATACGTGTGTCTCTGTGTGTATTCTCATATGTGTGCAAGTGCCCAAGGAAACCAGAAGAGAGTGTCACATCCCCTGGAGGTAGAGTCAACTGGCGTTTGGGAGCCACCTGACATCGGTGCTGGGAGCCTAACTCAGATCATCTCTAAGAGCAGCATGTGATTTTAACAGCTGAGTCATGGCCCCCAGCACACTCTTGCTTCTCTTCCTTATCACACCTGCTGTCACTGCCATCCTAGGTCAACTACATGCCTTTCATGCTCATTTTGTCTTCCACATCTACATGGAAAGAACCAGAATACAATGTTGGAAGAAGGACTACATGATTTTCTTTTCAGGACATCAGACTCATTTCTCCTCTTTTTTTTCTCCCCCACTGAGGAGGGAGGAGGGAGAGTAATTTGGCACAATAGACTCTAGCACAAATGACAGAAGGTGTGAACTCTGGGGTGGAGGGAAAGGAGGATGACAAGGAAGAAGTGGGTATAATGGCGATTAAGACTGACTGGAAAATTATGCATGAAACATAAAAAATTCAATAGCAAATAAATAAGATGCACAAAATTTCAATAAAAATACATTGAAAAAAGTTTTTATTTTTATTTTTTAATTATGTGGGCAGATATGTATGTGAGTGCAGTCAGTGCTCCCAGAAGCCAGAAGAGTTGGATCCCTTGGAGTTTGAATTACAGGGGGCTGTATGCAGCCCAGCATGGATATTGTGAGCCCAACCCAGGCCTCCTATAAGAATAGTATATGCTCTTTAACACTGAGCCAGCTCTCCAGGCCTCTTCCCAGAAATGTATGTACCATTAATTAAAAGAGATTGGAAATTGTCCATAGAAATGCACAAGGTGGGGCTGAAGAGATTGCCTAGCGGTTAAGAGCACTGACTGCTCTTTCAGAGGACCTGGGTTCGAACCCTGGCACCCACATGGCAGCTAAGAACCATCTCTAACTCCAATTCCAGGAGAACTCCAGTTCCAGGGGAATCCGAGACCCTCTTCTGACCTCCGCAGCATTGCATGACACAGGTGCAAAAAACCTACATGCAGACAGTACATTCATACACATACAAAAATAAATAAAAATTTTAAAAATGCACAAGGTAAAACATGGCACAAATTATACAGGAAAAACACTCAGCTGTCAGGTACTTAGACAATGTGCCTACAAATGGCTCTGGAGGCATAATGGAGATCAAGGAGAGAGAGAGAGAGAGAGAGAGACAGAGAGAGAGAGAGAGAGACAGAGAGAGACAGAGAGAGATCTGTGTAATTCAGGACACATTCCCTTAAATTATGTGAGTGACAACTGAACAGTCACTCATAGACAAATTCTGAATGAAACATTTTATAAATTAGTATTATATCTAATTATTTTAATAGAAAATAGAGATAACATTGAAAACTGTCTAAACTTAGTTTTAGCCAAGACAGCCCAATATGTGCACACAATAATTAAAATGGAAGAAAATACAATAATATGCTCAAGGGTGGGATAAAGGCTTTGTGGGTAAAACAATTGATGGGCTGGAATGAGGACCCAAGTTTGGATAACTAGATCACCACTAGAATGCCAGAAAGGCTTGGTGGCTGCCTGTTATCTCAGCCTGTGGAAGGGTGAAGTAGGGAACCCCTTAGAGCAAGTTGGCTAGCCAGACTAGCTCAATAGGACAGTCTGTAAGAATAGTATGTGATCCTAACCACTGAGCCATCTCTCCAGCCCCTCAGTGTATAGATTTTATTAGTGTGAACTGAAAGATAATGAATGAAATACACAATTCATCAATAAAAGTATATAAAAAGAACCAATTGCAATTTTTACACCACCTGCAGCTTCAGTTCTAGTGCTGTGTACCTGGATTCCGCCCCTTTCTGCGACCGAAACCAAAACCCAAATGGGAGGGTCTGTTCTAGCTGTTGTTGCCATAAGCCCCATCCGCATGCCTCAGGATTCCTGGTGACTTCCAACAGGAAGGGGCACTGAAGTATTGGGATATACAGCTGTTTTATCTTGTCCGACCAGTACCTTGGCTTGTTCAAAGGCCTCTTGGGCCTTGCATCTCAATCCCATGTAGCACCTCGTTTCACTAGGTTATATAGGGGACTCATGACCTGAGTAAGATGAGGTATAAAAAATGTGCCAATAACCTAGAAGCCTCCCCCCCCAAAAAAAATATCTATAACTGCTTAGCATTTATTGGTATTGACCACTGAAGGATTTTCTCAACTGCTGTGTTAGGTATCATGCGAGTCCTGCCTGACCATACAATTTCTAGAAACTTTACTGTTGTATAAGGCCCTTGTACCTTGTATGGGTTGACTTCTCATCCTCAGTTCTGTAGGTTTACTTGCATGTCCCTCATGTGGGCTTCCTATTCTGCAAGTCACTCAGAAATTAACATTATGTCATCTATATAGTGAAACCTTTTCACGGAGGGAGGGCAGGGTAACAGGGCCAGATTGTTTGGGGCCATCGTCCCATGGCAAACAGTGGGGCTGTGGAGATAACCTTGGGGCAGTACTCTGAGGGTCCAGTGCTTCCCATTCCAGGAGAAGGGGAACCAGCTTTAGGATTCAGCAGCTAAGGGGATACCAAAGAACCTGTTAACAAGGTAAACTGCATCATGGAAGAACCCCAGGTCTTCCATGCACTGGCTGTTCTGTTAGGAGTGCAATGTTGGCCACCTTTGTGTGTATGGGAAATACCACCTTATTTAACTTTCTGTAATTGACAGTGATTCTCCAGGAACCATCTGGTTTTCTAATAGGCCATACTGGACTCTTGAAAGGGCTCTGGGTGGGGCAGATAATCTCCACTATCACTGGCTCCTGTATGGTTTCTGTGATATCATCTCAACCCCCAGGCAATCTATATTGCTTGGTCTTCACCACTCTCTAGTTTGACTGGCTCCCATTTTGGCCACCCCTCCACCCCTCCATAATTGCTTTCACTGATTGTATCCTTAATCTGGATTAACCAGTGGTGGTATGCAAGGTGTGTTTCAACAGGGCATCCACCCCCCAAAAGTTTCCCCTGTAAAGGAGAGTTGCACACCTTGTACTCCTGGGGGGAATAATTGTCCACTCCTAAAATAAGTCTACTCTACTTCACCTATATCTCCATACCATCCACTGCCAACCATTGGCCCTTATGCTTTTGAGGGTTGCCATGAATCGAAATACACTCTGCTCCAGTCTATACTAGGGCCCACGTGTTTTGTATATTATTGGGGGACCAATAGATTCTCAGGATGGTACTCACCCATGGGCAACCTTGGATCCCCCTTCAGGGGAGTGGCTGGGGGTTCCAATGCCATGTGGTGCTTTTGGAATCATGGCACCTGCTGGGCCTTGGTTGTCTTTCCTTCCTGTAGTGAATTGTTGGTTCTGCCTTAAAGTCCTCCATAAACTCACTAGCCCAGCATTTGGTTGTCCATCAATGTTGTCTCTGACAAACTGCCCTGTGCAGCTCCAAATGCATCTATACATCTGGGATCCAGACACATGAAGGGCCCCCCTTGCAGTGTTCCTGTATCTACAGGGTATCTACCTGCTTTAGCACTTTATGGACATCTTGGTCCAAATCATTTAAGTCAGTTAAAGCCTCACCTGTTTCATACAGGTCACACCCCAAACATGGGGCTCAGCACTGCTACCAAATCTCCATACCAATCTCATGGGTCTTGCTGAATTAGTTTCTTCACTAATCCTCCAGTAAACAAGGCTCTGTTGGGGACATTGTTTGATGTCCAATGTTTGGACATCAAACATTGCTTCCCTCATACCCAGTTCCCTCAATAGTGTCTGTCCTTCCTCTGTAGTTCTCTATTCTCTAGTATTCATGGGAACTTCACTTGAGGATAACCACGTGTCTCTAATGGCTTGTATCAGTGAATTCATTAGGGACTGGTTTCCTTCATATTGCTTAAGATTATGAAGTCTCTAACTCAAGGAAGGATGCATGGTTATATTGCTCAGTTTCTCAGCTTCTGCAGCACTTAGAATGATGTTGTCTGCTCTCATATCCCATAATGGCATGAGCCAGGTAACTAGGGACTCCTTCATTGCCTGTTTGAATATTTTCCCTAGCTCTAGAAGCTCCAGTGCTGAGTGTTCTCTGATTACCATAGTTTCTTGCACTGGGCTGTAGTTAAGACCCCAATCAGCATGCTGAACCAGGGATGATGCCTTCCCAGCTAGTGGCAGTTGAGTTGAGGGATAAGGCTGTTACCTATAGTAGAAATCTTTAAAACATTGTGAAAAGCGGTTCAGGTTTGAAGTTGAGAAAATGCATTTCTGATATATAGCAATGTGTGTTAAGGCCCCCATTTGGAATAATACCAAGCTCTTTACAGTGACTTTACAAGGGCAGGATAATCAAGGAAGCAATAAATAGGAACAAATTAAGTTATATGTGATCAGACAGAATTGTTTCTAATATTAATAGACTTTATTTTATTATGAATGTGATAATGTACCAAATTTGATCTTGTGTTCATAACATTTTTTATCTTCAAGAACTTTTAAATTAGTATAACCAAATGTGGAAATTTATTCTAAAAGGGGTGCAGAAAACCTAGCTTGAAGACAGATAGTACTTAGGCCTGCCTCCTGTGAAGGACCAAGTGTGATGATTAAAATGAGAAATGGCTCCCACAGTTCATGTCTTACCAGAAAATTTATGGAACCTTTAGGAGGTAGACCCTTGCAAGAGGAATTACGTCACTGGGGATACATCACTGAGGGCTTATAGCTGTGTCCCACTTTCTGTACTTTTTCTGCTTCCTGTGTGTGGATGAAATATGATCAACCAGCTTCCTGACCCTGCTGCTGTGAGTTCCCTGGCCATTGCCATGCCTTCTCTACCATGATGGAGTCCATGGCTCTGCAAGTGTAAGAAGTAAACAGCAAGACACTCCTTGCTCTTATAAGTTGCATTTTAGTTGTATTTTTTCACAGCAACAGAAAAGTAACTAAAACACCTATAATTATATTTTAATTTTTACAATGAGTTCAAGGTGAGATCTATTCCAGGTGTCCATTATACTAGAATTTCTTCTCCCTCTGAGAATCTCATGAACATATATATAGGAATTCTAGAATTATTAAAATTGTTTGATCATAAAGTACTACATCTGAAAATAAAAGTCCAAAATCATCTAATTCCATTACATTCAAAGATAAGAACATTTAAAACAGAGAGAAGTGAATCCCCCAAATTCACTTTATCCGGAGCTAATATAAGTGGGACTCCAGGGACAATGGAACATGCGACTGCTGCTACTTAGTTGGATTTCAATAATGTCTTCTAAACTGCCTGTCCTACTGTTTTAACAGCCATTAATGTGAGGTAATAGAAAAAGTATTACTGATGGCCATTTGAAAATTGTCTCTTGCAATTTTCAACATATAAAATCAGAGGAAGCTGTTGTAAAACTTCAAAGGCAGACATTTGACAAGAATATAAAGTAGCTCTCCAAAGGTCTTTGACATAATGTTATAACAATCTTACATTTGAAAACTCTGCACATTGAAAACAAGTTGTCACATTTAAAAAAATGAATAAGATGTAGACTTCCAGATCAAGATGTCAGCATCACTGTATTTTCTTCTTAAGTCTGTTAAAGTGATAGACAATAAAAGTAAATCAGAGGGGTTGGGGAGATAGATCAGTCAGCCAGGCTTTGCAAGCCTGAGAACCTGAATTTGATCCCCAGAACCTTGTAAACTAAAAGCCATGTGTGGTGGGAAACATTTCTAGTTCCAGCACTGACATGGCAGAGAAGCATGTGTCCCTGATGTTCACAGCCAGCTTAACCTATTTGAAGATTCCAGGCTCATGAAAGACTCCATCAAAAAAAAAGAGAGAGAGAGAAAGACTCTATCATCCTCAAAACAAGGTAGAAGTCAAGATGGGAATGACTGCCGAGGTTAAGCTCTACCCTTCACATATGCACATGTTTCTATACACTCACCAACATACACATGAATAATACACATATATAGACATAAATAATTATAGTGATTGTCACAGAAGTGTTGGTATTAGAAACAAGCAATATTTTAGTAATGTAGAGTTTTAAATATATAAACAAATTTATTATAGTGATGGATAGCTCAGAAGAGATACAATTACAATGAAAAGCAGGGCCTTGAAGGGCTAGATATAGAACTTCGGCTATAACCTAGGCTTAGCATACACAAAGTCCTATGATTCAATTACTAACACTCACAACAAAATAAAATAAGCAAAACCCACTAAAATTGTATTTTGTATTGAATGGCATGCTCTTCCCCCAACTGAACCTCAGTTTCTGCAGTCTTGCTCACCTGCCCAGACTGTCTCCTAGAGGGCAAGGAGGACAATACATGTATTCAGAGACATGTATGAGATCCTTCCCAGCCTCCCCTGCATTATTTCAGCATGTGTTGACTGGTAAGAAAGTGGAATTGGACTGGGCACAGCATGGTTGTGGAGTTCCTTCCTCAACTGGTTTCCTTATCTGATCACAGATATTGAAATTATAGAATGAGTCTGGGAAATACTCAGCATGGCATCTTTTATTTGTACAGGGTTAGTTTTTCATGCCTAACTGCACATCACACACTGAAATGGGTACACATCTTGATAATAAAAGGCCAAAACCTACATACAAAAAGCATAGGATACATTTTCCAGGTTTTGATAACAGACTGCTGTTTATACAATGATTTATACATATTCACTCTTTTATCTAATTTTTTTATTTATTTTTGTATGTGTATGAATGTACTGTCTGCATGTAGGTTTGTGCATCCATGTCGTACAATGCCGCGGAGGTCAGAAGAGGGTCTCGGATTCCCCTGGAACTGGAGTTCTCCTGGAACTGGAGTTACAGACAGACGGTTCTCAGCCACAATGAGGGTGCTGGGGATTGAACCTGGGTGCTCTGCAAGAGCAGTCGGCGCTCTTAACTGCTAGACTATCTCTCCAGCCCCCAATATTCACTCTTTTAAGGACCATCCCAGTTAATTCTTTAAAATAATAATGAAATCAACTACACACACACACACACACAAACACACAATACACACACCAAAATCTCAAAGGAATTTGTTTTCTCTCTTTGTATGAGTGTGTGTGTGTGTGTGTGTGTGTGTGTGTGTGTTGTCAATATCTGTATGTGTGTATATGTTATGAATGCCTGTGTGTGCATTTGCAGGTGCATGTAGAGGGCAGAAGTCAATGTTGGTGTCTCCCTCTATTGCTCTCCACATTACATTTTGAGACAACATCTCCTCACTGAAACAAACTCATTGAATTCTGAAATTAATTTGGTTAGACTATTTGGCCAGTGATTCCTAGGATCTGCCTAACTCCACCTTCCCTCCTTGAGCCAGAGCTGAGATTAAAGACTCTGTAGGCCTAGCTTTTATATGGATGTCAGAGAACAAAATTCAGGCTCTCATATCTACTAAGCATACACTTTACCGACTGAACCAACTCCTTAGCCCCAGGACTGTCATCTTAAACACAGTTTGCTATTAGAGCAAAAAGAGGGGCTAGCGAGATCACTCAGTAGTTAACGGCACTGGCTGCTCTTGCAGAGGACCTGGGTTTGGTTCCCAGCATTCACACAGCAGCTAACAACTGTCTATAACTCCAGGTCCAAGGTATCTGACATCTTCTGACCTTGGACATTGCATGACACAGGTGCACCTCCATACATGCAGGCAAGGCATTCAAACCCATAAAACAAAACTAAAACAACAAAATATGAGCTTCTTTTATAAGAGCTTGAATCTATTACATAGTTCCACAATTGGTCATACACAGAGATTGCATGTCTGTGAAATGCTCTACCCTAAATTACACCTAAGACTCATGGAACTTAGAGAGAATACTAGTGCAACTCTCAACTCTCATCGACAAAACTCCTTCATGCAGCAGATGGCAATGAACCCAGGGCTCAAGGATCATGGCAGAAGAGGAGGTAAGAAAATGGTAAGAGCCAGCGAAAGAGGTGCATGACCTATGGGCTCCTGGGACCTTGCTCATATGAACTTACCACAATGGTACCAGCATGCACAAGACCCATGCAAACTCAAGCAGACAAAATCCCAGGAAAAAGCTGTGGAAAAAGGTAGCAGAGTCCATTCTTAGCTTAATAACTATTGGCTATTGATTACTACAGTATGAGGAAAAGCTAATTTTCTTTAAAGGAGTGATTCTAGCTAGGCTGACTAGATTGCACTGGATGAACAAAGACTGAGAAACATCAGAAAACACTAACTTAACTTGTTAGGACTTAAACTAAATGACAGAATGCATGAAATCTAGTGGGGAAAAGGTGATGGGAGGGTGCTGATGAAGAAGGGGCTACAAAGATGAATAAGATTTTGTGTATGAAATGCAAAGAAACTATAGATAGATGATAGATAGATAGATAGATAGATAGATAGATAGATAGATAGATCATTGGCTGGCTAATAAATGTAGATCTCAAGCAAATTCCATTCAATTCAACAGCCTACTACTGACTGCATAGTTGTAGTAACAAAAAGAACAAAGACACTTAAGGTCTTGGGCTTGCTGGTATGATTCATTGCATCAAAAATTAGTACCCAGCTAGTAGAGAACTTGAATTATTTGATGATTAATACAAGTTGCTCTTCAATAAACAAAGAATACCAAAGAATGAAGCAATTTAAAAAAATTCGCAGCTATTCTCTTCATCAATATTAACCATGATGCATTCCTGAACTAAATCCAGTTCCTAAGAGGAAGAAATAATCAGGGAATATCAGATTTTTGAAAGTAAGGAGATAGGCTCATTTTGAGTCTTTTGAGAGTTCTTCACACTGCTTTCCATAAGAGTTGGAGGAGTTTTCATTCCCACCAGCAGAACCTCTCCAGCATTTGGTATACTTTGTTTTCTTGATCATAGCCAGTCTTACTGGAGTAAGATGAAATATTACAGTGGTTTTAATTTGCATTTCCTTAATTATTAGTGACGTTGAACACCTTTTAAGATGTTTCTCTCCCATCTTTACTTCTTCACTTGTTAGGTCTCTGTTCAGCTCTTTACTCCATCTTTTGAGTGGGTCACTTGCTTTCTTGCTCCTTTGTTTTTTGAGTAGTTTATATACTCTGGATGTTAATACCCTATCAGATGTATCACTGGTGAAGGTTTCTACCCACTTTGTGGGTTTTTCTCTTCATTTTTTTGATTGGTTCTTTCAGTGTACAGAAGCTCTTGAGTTTAATAAGTTCCCACTTGTCAATTGTTGACCCTATTTCCTGCACAGCTGCTATCTGATTTAGAAAGTCTTTTTCTATACCTGAATCTTAAATGTTACTGCCAATGTTTTCTTCTATCATTTTCAGAGTTGCTGATTTCACATTGAGGTCTTTGATATATTTGAAGTTTATTTTTGTACAGGGTGAGAGGTAGGGGTTTTAATTTTATTCTTCTACTCGTGGTGATCCAGTTTTGCCAACATCATTTGCTAAAGATGCTATCTTTCCTCCATTGAGTCTTCTTGGCCCCTTTGTCAACTATGAGGTGTCTGAAATTGCATGTGCTCAAGTTTGGATCTTCAATTTGTTCCATTGATCTACAGGTCTATTTCTGTACTAATACCAGACTGTTTTTATGACTATAGCCCTGTAATGTAGTTTGAAGTCTTGTATAGTAATCCTCCCTATCCCTGCATTGCTCTTTTTTCTCAGGGTTGCTTTGCCTATCTGGGCTCATTTTTTTCCCATATGAGCTTTAGGATTTTTTTCTAGGTCTGTGAAGAAGCTCATGGGGATTTTAATAGGGATTGCACTGAATCTGTATATTACTTTGGGCAGGATGGTCATTTTTTTTTGTATGTGTATGAGTGTACTGTCTGCATGTAGGTTTGTGCACCCATGTCGTGCAATGCCGCGGAGGTCAGAAGAGGGTCTTGGATTCCCCTGGAACTGGAGTTCTCCTGGAATTGGAGTTACAGATGGTTTTCAGCCGCCATGTGGGTGCTGGGGATCGAACCTGGGTCCTCTGCAAGAGCAGTCTGTGCTATTAACCGCTAGGCCATCTCTCCAGCCCATGATGGTCATTTTTACTATATCCACTCTTCCAATCCATGTGCATGGGGGGTCCTTCCATCCTCTTGTGTCTTCTTTAATTCCTTCAGGGATTTAAAGTTTTCATTGTAGACATTTTTGTCCAACCTAGTCAAACCACTCCTGGTTATATACTCACAAGACTTATCCTATCATAGAGATACATTTGCATCTATATTTATTGCAGATTTCTTCACAATAGTGAAGAGCTGTAAGCATCCCAAGTGTCCTTCAGTGGACAAGTGGATAAAGAAAATGTTGGGGCTGGAGAGATGGCCTAGCAGTTAAGAGCACCGACTGTTCTTGCCGAGGTCCCGGGTTCAATTCCCAGCACCCACATGGTGGCTGAGAACAGTCTTTAACTCCAGTTCCAGGGGAATACGACACCCTCTTCTGACCTCTGCAGCATTGCATGACACGGGTGCACAAACCTACATGCAGGCAGTACATTCATACACATAAAAATAAATAAAATTAAATAAAATTTAGAAAAGAAAATGTTGTACATTTACACAATGGGTTTCTATGCAGTGGTAAAGAGAGATGACATCATGAACTTTGTAGGTAACTGGATGGAACAAGAAGTCATTATGTTAAGTGAAGTAACACAGTCCCAGAAAAACAAATGACATATGTTGTCCCTCATTTGTGGATCCTAGCACCAAATCCCTATTGGTTCAGAAAACTGACTCCTTTTATATATATATATATATTTTTGTAAATATAATATCTGATGTTACTCATCACCACGTTATGTAATGTAGGGATGTAAAGTAACATATTTTCTTTACTAGCATACAACTCTATTGTTAAAATGTGAATCCCTAAACATGTTTTGCAATTAACCTATAGTTTATTCTCAGATGTCATAATTTTGGTATATGGTTGGTGTGTATATATGCATATTTTGAATAGATACAAATTGGAAGGAATAATAACAACAAAAAGACTAGATCAAAGAATGGGCTGAAACAGTAAACTTCTGCCCCAAACAGTAAACTTATACATTGAAGAAATTTTAAAAAGGACTGAGAAAAGGATGGCAGAATGCATGAAATCTGGATAGGGAGGAGGGCAGGGAAGGGGTATACATTTGATTAAGAATGTTGTATCAAAGGCATAAAGCTTCAATTAAGAAAAGAAAAAAATTAAATCTTTATAGATGAATATTAAGGCCAGGGTAAGACGTTGGGGTGAGAAAACACTGCAGAAAACACATATGTGTGTGAGTGAGTGAGCTGGAGGGAAACAGAGGGAGACAAAGAAGGGATGAGGAGGCCATGGGAAAAGAGGAAGAAGGAAGAAGGAGAAAGGGAAGAAGGGAACGTGGCAGGAGTAGAAGAAGAGGAGTAAAGGAAGATGTGGAGGAGAACTAGAAGAAGAGGAGTAAAGGAAGATGTGGAGGAGAACTATCCTGGAAACAGTGCCCTTAGAGGCCAGAAGGATCAGATGCTCTGGAGCTATAGTTACAGGTGACTGTGGGCCACCTACAATGTATGCTGAAAACAGTTCAGATCCTCTAGGAGAGCATTATTCACTCTTCACTACTGAGTTTGCTCTTTTGCCCAATATGTTGTATTTTTAAATACTTTTATACTGTAAAAAATCAAGACAATTCAGCCAAATATGCTAAAAAATAAGTTGTTATTCAAATGATGTTTGTAAGATACATAACTTCACTCACTCTACTTGATGAAAGCAGAAGGTAAAAAGAAGATACTCTGTAATTATCTCCATCTGTTGCTAAAAGAAGCCTCTCTGATGTGTACAGAGAGGATTACTTGCCTCAAAATCCACAGATACGTATTCTGATACAGTAAAAAATTATGTTTGTATAGGGATGAGACAGAAACAAACAAGTCTTCTCTAGGATTTATTCTCTCCAGCCTGTGATTTTGCCCATGTTTGCAGTGACATATATGAGTTCCCTCACATCCAGCAGTCTTTAAGTCCAATTAGATAGCTATTGATTACCCCCACAAGAGAAAAGTGCCACAGATACACCAATAGAAGTAAAACACCAATAGATATAGTTTGCTGTGCTAGTCATCGTTGTGTATATTAGACTTTAAAGCTGCGTTTGTAACATTGATTACCTTTTTCCTTTAGCAACTTGCATTGTATTCTCTGATATTATGAAAACTGGTCTTCAGGAAGAGGGTTCCAGGTGAGTTCCAGCTCTATTCCTCCAAGTCCTGTGTCCAAAGTACGTTCTGAATTCAGCAATATGGTCTTAAACCTTCAAGTTCTGGGAGGAAATCAAGGGCTGTGGCAAAAGTCTGTGTTATTTGGAAGTCCCTTGGACTGCCTTGCCTAACAAGTCAAAAGGAGGATTCTCCTGTCTGGCATTCTGTTTCATGTCATTTAGCCTACAGCTATACACATGCACTCTAAATATATATACATATATATATATATATATATGGTATGTTTATTTTTCAGTAGACTTTTGAACTAATACATTTTTCTTTATATTTTCACAGCATCTAAGTAGTATTTATTTCACCTTTCTCTCCATAACTCTCACTCTTTATTCCCCCATTAAGTACCTATTTCCCCATTTCCCCCTTGATAATACCATTCTCCCATTACCCCCCTTCTATTGAGCTCCTTCTTCCCTCTTATGCCCATGGTTCCTTGTATATCCTTCCCTTCTCCCTTCCCATTTAAATACCCCCATTTTCCCTATATCCCCATTGGTAACACCTATCTTCAACTACCCTCTCTCATGTTCCTTCTATACTTTTACCTACATGGTTCATTTCATATATCCTGGCTCCTGTGTTTATATCAAAATACAAACAAATAATGATTTGGAGCTAAGATACAAAAATGAGGGAGAAAATACATAACTGTGTTTCTGAGTCTGTTACTTCACTTAGTATAACAGTTTCTAGTTCCAGAAATTTATGTGCAAGTTTCATGATTACATATCTCTTTACTGTTGAGAACTCTGTTGTGTAAATGTACCACATTTTCATAATCCATTCGTCAGTTGAGAGACATTTATGTTGTTTCCATTCTTTGGCTATAGTGAAAAGAGCAGCAAGAAACATGGCTGTACAAGTATCCCTGCAGTAGGATGAGCTCTTTTGGGTATATTATGTACCAAGGACTGATATAACCAGAGCATATGGTAGATTTATTTTTAGTTTCATAAAGAATTTTTAGAAGTGAAAAAAAAGAATTTCCACACTGATTATCACAGTCGTTGCACCAGGTTTTGGTCTCACCAGCAACAGATGAAGGTTCCCTTTTCCATTTCTCACTAGCATTTGCTGTCATTTGTTCTCTTGTTTCTAGCCATTCAGATTGGGCAATATGAAATCTTGAAGTAGTTTTAATGTTAAAAACATGCTTTAAGGTGCCTTAGCCATTTTTACTTATTCTTTTGAGAAATCTCTGTTCAAATCTATAGCCAATATTTTAAATGAGTCATTTATTCTCTTGGATTTTTGGCTTTTGCATTCTTTGTATATTCTAGATATTAATCCTCTGTTACAGGTATAGCTGTTGAAAACTTTCTGCCACTCTGTGGGCTTATTCTTCACTTAATTGGTTGTTTCCTTTGCAGTATGGATTTTTTTTTTCATTTAATAAAGTCCCACAGAAAATGGCTGTATGATGCTCAGTCATAAGTTGCACAGTCACAATGAAACTTCTAAAACTTAAATTATGGAACATAGAACAGGGGACAGAGAGAATATGAATATATGTCTCAACTCTCACCACTAAAATTTCTTCATGAAATAGGGGGTAATTAACAGAGAAATCCACAACTGGCCAAAATGTAGAATATAGGAGACCACAGAGTGTGTGTCCCTGTATAGGACTCATATGTTAAATTTCTGCAACCCTGGGCTCAGCCAGGGGCAATGATGACTACAATGGAACAACGTGTTTTCCAGGCTTCTGGAAACTTGTTCTTATGAACTTCCAGCAATGGTGAGACCTTGCACATGACCCATACAAACTCAAACCAGACTTAAATCCAGCATAGAACAGGGGAAACGGGTAAGAAGCCCCAAACATAGCAGAGCAAAGATTGAAGCCAAAAACAGCAGAGGAAATATTGAAAGCTGATCACTGCTAGGTGAAGGTATTTTGGTTTTCTTTAAGAGACTGATGCAAGGTATGTTACCAGGTTCCACTGGATAAACTCACACTCAGAGACATCTTGTGTTGGCTTCCTCCATGCTTTGAGGTTCCTGCTACCCAGGTTACCAGCTTCATGGCTAGGTATAGCAGTTGTGCAAGTGCCAGTGGCCTGCAAGGAGGGAAGTGGGAGGGAGCAGAGGACTATCTCTTGTGTGGGAGTGAACCCAATCTGACCCAAAGAAAGGCCACGGAGTTGCTTCCTTGAACAAACTCATTTACTGCAGGGGTTTTAATCACTTATTAGTTTTGGTGGGCTTTTTGACCAGGAGGTGGGGAGGTCAGAGGGGAAGCCTATGTGCATTCTCCAAAGGCTAAGTTTCGTGGCTGGTTAAGGATAATTTTGTATTCAAATTGTTTATCAGCACTACTAGTAATCTTGCCATTGTCTTGGTACTCTTACTTTAGAGCAATATAATTACCTAGGGATCATTTGTAGGCAAAACATAACTACATAAAAATATGAAAGTAATTAGTAACAACATCTTTCTTTGTATTCAATCAGAATCAACAAATATTTACTGAGCATTCTTTCTATGAAGTTTATCAAGACACAGGCAAAGAAATGGTAGATTTCAACCAGTTAGATGTCTGAGCATTGAAGAAGACGGTGCCTCTTATAGAAGAAGGACTGAAGGAGGCTGGAGAGACCTCACAATTAGTAAGTTCTTTGTTTTTCTGGATATGGTTTTCTTTACAAATGGAAGCAGTTCACTATCCATGTAGGTAAGCTACCTACTAACTCTAATTAAATGCTATTCAAATAATTTCTTTTAAAATTATGAGATAAATTAGAATACATGATGCTCTTCTTCCATCTTGCTCTCCCATTTTCCCTCCCTTCTTTCTTCTCTTCCTTCTGTCTTTCCTTGAGAATCATCACAAGAAATCACAAAAGTCAGAATCTGAACCACTCTTCCTGTCTAAACATGACACAATTCAAACTGGCAAGCACTTTTCCTTGTCTTAACATTTCATGACTTTTTTTTTTCATTTTTGTATTGAAGTTTTATGTATGTCATACATTTCTTTTTTTGTTTTTTTGGTCTTTTCGAGACAGGGTCTCCCTGTAGCCCCAGCTGTCCTGGAACTCACTCTGTAGACCAGGCTGGCCTTGAACTTACAAAGATCCGCCTGCCTCTGCCTCCCAAGTGCTAGGATTAAAGGCATGCGCCACCACACCCGGCCGTCATACATTTCTTAATCAAATTTAGACTTAATTCCCCTTCCTTGACCCTTCCCTCAGAGTTTATGCACTCTGCCATACATGTCTTTATTTAAATTCGCATTTTCCCCTTTAATTTTATATTACTCTAAAGTAAGCATACCTACCCTCCCCCCATATACCACAATTAAAAAGTCTGAAAATAAGTGGTGGGTTACCTCTAGATCCCATTAAGTTTCGCACATGCCTTGGGAGGGATAAGCTTAGGAATGCCACACTTCAAGCTACACTCACTTAGGAGGGTGAGCTGCAGGGGCCTGATGTCCAATATGATGAATGGAAGCGGTTCCCATCTCCTGCTGATCTTCCAGGTTATTGGGGAAGAAGCCAGCTCTCTTATACTCAGCCATAATGGATTTATCTGGCCCTGCAATCTGGAGACACAAACTTGACTCAATAGGCCTGAAGATATATGACAGAATGAATGAAATCCAGTAGGAGGGATATGGGGGAGAAGTGGATCTAAATACAAATAAGATGTATTTCATAAAATACAAAAAATTACAACTTCTTTTTGCCTTATGAAAAGCTTTTAATATGATATTTTTATTATTATTAAACTTTTTCCAAATGCCATAATCATTTCTCAATCGAATCTAGAGTCCCTTCCATTTCCGTGCTCCCCACCCCACCCGAGTCCCTGCACTCTGCTGTACATGTCCTGTATCTTTTTCTGAGTCTTTCCAGAGTTTTTTTTCCACTTCTTTTTGTTGTTCTCTCCAACTTGTATTGCTATAGTATATATGCATATATGCGCATAGTTATATATAGTTATATATATATATATAACTATATATGTATATGTATATGTATATGTATATATATGTATATGGGTAGACGTAAAGAAAATATATCTCTCGTTTAATATTATCTATAGTTCTCTCTCTCTTCTCTGCTCTACACTGCATAACATACCTACACCTATCCCTTGTGCCTTAGGCTGGCTGTGTTTTTTCCCCTGATGATGTCATGTTTTTCCTTAGGAAGTCTTCAAAGTGTTCTCCTTTGGCAATCCCAACAACATAATCCACAAGTTTTGCTCCACATTGGGGTCATTTAGTACCCTCCCATAGTTCCACAAATGAAGTCCAATAAGCATGCGTCCTGTCTCAATCCACCTGCACTGGCCACCATGATACAGCCCAGGTAGTCCAACAATGGCAGTCTACATTCTAATGAGGCTGACATCCCATTAGCTGTTTAGTCCACAGCTGATACTACTCAGTAGTTCCCATCTGGCATTGAAGGTTTGAAGGTTTCTTGGAGAGACATGAGTCCTCAGTCCACATTGGAGGTTAAAAAGCTGTCTTTGAGGAGTGCCAAAAGCGGAGGCAGACACAGAGTAGATGCACTTGCCAGTGAGCATTGAAGACAGGCCAAATAACAGTACTCTCTCTTTTTTCTTTTTGTCTTTTTACTAAGATCTCAAGTTCTATGCCTGCAGTACAGTTTCTCTAGTCTTACTGATTATATCTGGTTGTACTTTCCTTTTGGATGCTTAAGGTCACACAGTTAGCCCAGCTTAACCAAGGTTTTTGTTTTCTCAAGGTCAGTTGAGGACCTGGAACTAGAAGATTTTATGTTAAGTGAAATAACGCAATCCCAAAAAAAAAAAAAAAAGGAAGAATGGTATCCCTCATCTGTGGATGCTAGTACCAAGTACATAGTTGTAAGACTGTGAGCAATGTTAATATTATATTCCTCACAATCTAAAGACAACTATGCTCTTGCATTGTGAATCCTTAAACAGGTTCTAGAGCTGACCTAACATTCATTTTCAGTCCTTGGGTTTTCGGTACATGATGGAGGGTATGTGTGCATCTTTTAGAGTAATATGGGATTAAAATGGAAAGATGCAAATCAAGAAATATGCTATGGAAATAACACACAGTTTGTTTCCAAAGGATACAATTTTAATATAGGTGCAATGTAATAGGCTGGTGCAACTTAGCCTTTCTAGGTGCTTAATGACCATACTTAACACCCATGCCAATTTGGCTGAGGGACTTAAGGAATAACTTTGTTCCTTGCCCTCAGAGTTCAACCAAGTCTTAGGGGATTATGCATGGGGGAATCTCTTGATATGTCCTACAAATGTGGGTCACCAGTCTTCCTGTTCAGGGAGGTCTTGGACTGGAGAGCCACTAATGGGACTTCGGCCAGTGTCCGGTCTATAAAGAGGAAAGTCTGCTCATGCTTTAGAAAAGGAAGCCTGGTCTAGCAAGACCTGATATTTCCTTGAGTGGATGGAAGTGGTAAATGAAAAGCTGAAAGGAGCAAGGCACTCCCACACCCCCCCCACAAAACCCAAGTGAACCCTGAGGACCAGATCCTCAACTGACCTTGAGAATACAACTTCTTTAAACAGACCTATAACAGATAAGGAAATTGAAATAATAATACAAAAACTCTTAACTAAAAAACACTCAGGGCTAGTTGGATTCACTACAGAATTGTACCAGAAATTCAAAGATGGGCTACAATCAATACTACTTAAATTATTCAAAACAATAGAAACAGAGGGAGAACTTCCAATCTCCTTATATGAAGCCTATATAACTTTAATACCAAAACCAGGTAAAGACACACAAAAAAGAGAAAATATAGGCCAATTTCCTTATTGAACATAGATGAAAAAATTCTCAAAAAAATAATCGCAAACCATACATAGACACACATCAAAAACATTAACCACCATTGTGAAATCCATCTTATTACAGAGATGCTCTGATGGTTCAATAAATTTAAGTCAATAAATGTAATAAATAAAAAAATGAACTTAAATACAAAAATCACATGCTCATTAGAATAGGTGAAGAAAAGGCCTTTGACAAATGCCAACATGCATTTATTTTAAAAGTCCTAGAGAGAATTGGACTAGAGGGAAAAAAATCTCAACATAATTAAAGCTATGTACAACAAACTCACAGTTAACATCATTCTACATCAAGAAAAACTGAAAGCATACCCATTAAAATCAGGAATCAGACAGCGCTATCCACTATCTCCACTTCTTTTTAATATAATGCTTAAAATTCTTGCTAGTGATAAAGGACAAAAGAAGGAATTTAAAAGAGTATTAATTGGCAAAGAAGAGGTTAAATTCTCACTGTTTGCAGATTATATAGTATATGTAAGAGTTCCAAAAATTCCACCAGAAAACTATTGTCACAAAGCGGTGGGTTACAAAATCATTTACAATGATTTTGTAGCCTTCAATCAGAAGCCCCATGATATTCTTCATGAAACTAGAAAAAAATCCTAAAATCCATATGAGGTTACAAAAGACCCCAATACCCAAAGCAAACTTGAGCAAAAAGAACAAAGCTGGGGGTTCACCATACGAGATCTCAGGCTATATTACAGAGTCATAAAAACAGCATGGTACTGGCACAAAACAGAAACATAGATCAATGGAGCATAAGTGACCCTAACATGAGTTTATTCAATTTCAGCATGTGGTATTTGACAAATGTGCCAAGAACACGTAGCAGAGGAGAGACAGCCTCTTAAAAATGGTGATCATATGAATTTAATACAGGAGGAATCTCTATACCAGACTTCAAACTATATTACAGGGCTATAGTCATAAAACAGCTGGGTACTGGCACAAAAACAGACCTGTAGATTAACTGAATAAATTTGAAGATCCAAACTTCAGCACATAAAATCTCAGCCACCTAATATTTGACAAAGGGGCCAAGAAGACTCAATGGAGGAAAGACAGCATCTTCAACAAACTGTGCTGGCAAAACTGGATCACCACATGTAGTTTAATAAAACTAAACTCCTACTTCTCACCCTGTACAAAAATCAATTCCAAATGGATCCAAGACCTCAACATGAAACCAGAAACTCTGAAGGCGATAGAAGAAAATGTTACCAACAACCTACAAGACACAGGCTTAGGAGAAGACTTTCTAAATCAGACAGTAGCTGCAAAGGAAACAAGGTCGACAATTGACTAGTGGGACCTCATTTACCTCAAAAGCTTCTATACAGTAAAAGAAATAATTAGTGAAGTGAAGAAAAAAACAATAGAGTAGGAGGAAAGCTTTACCACTGATACTTCTGATAAAAATTAAGTTCCAGAATATATACTCAAAAAACAAAGAAGGAAACAAATGACTCACTTAAAAGATGGAGTAAAGAACTCAACAGAGATGTCACAAGTGAGGAAATAAATATGGCTGAGAAACATTTTAAAAAGTGTTCAACATCACTAATAATTAAGGAAATGTAAATTAAAACCACTTTAAGATATCATCTCACTCCTTTAAGACTGGTTAAGATAAAGAAAAAGAATGAAACCAAATGTTGGAGAGGTTGTGGGGAAAGGGGAACACTCATCTGCTGCTGGTGGGAATGTAAACTTGTACAGCCACTATGGAAAGTAGTTTGGAGTAACCTTAAAAGACTCAAAAAGAGCCTACCTCCTGACCCAGTCATACCACTCCTGGTTATATATGCAAAAGACTCATCCTACCGCAGAGATACATGCACATCTATGTTAATAAACATAGCTTCACTATAGTGAAGAGCTTGAACCAACCGAAATGCTCCTCAACCAACAAGTGGAGAGAGGAAATGTGGTACATCTACATAATGGAGTTCTATGCAGCGATAAAGACAGATGACATCATGAACTTTGCAGGTAAATGGATGGAACTCAAAGATATGGTGCTAAGTCAAGTAACACAGTCCCCCCAAAACAAATGAGGAATGGTATCCCTCATTTTTGGATGCTAGCACCAAGCACCTAGTTGTAAGTCACTGGCAATGTCAATGTTGCATTCCTCTTTTTCTAAAAGTAACTGTGCTCTTATAATGTGAATCCCTTAACAGGCTTATTTTCAGACTTTGATTACAAAGTCTGGTATATGGGTAGAAGGTATGTAGGAATATAAAATTAAAAAGGAAAATTTGAATCCTGAAATATGATATGGAGAAAACACACAGTTTATTTTCAGAAGACATAATTTTAGTATGGGTGTGACATAAATATATGCATATTTTCCTGGTGGAATTTTAAGCATCCCTTGGTTGTAACTAATCAATTCATATCATCTGTGCAAGGGATAGCTTGAACTCTTTAATACCAATTAAGTACTCCTTTAATTTCCCCTTTTCTTGCTTATTGCCCTAGCCAGCATTAAGCATGGTAATTGAAGAGGAGGTGGTAATAGGAAGCAGCCCTTGCCAGTGTTTTATCTTTAAAAGTGGAGTTCTATTTCGTTCGTTCTAACTTTTCTCTCCGTTTTTCATGGATGGAATTGAATGTGGGTTTGTTGTATAGGCCTTTGAATATGTTGAGGAATGTTTCTCCCCATCCACTTCTTCTAGGATCTTAAAAACATAAAAGGAGATGCTAATTTTTTTCGAGGCTTTTGTTAGGTCAATTGAGATGATCATGTGGTATTGGTCTTTTCAGTCATTTATGTGTTTTTACAATATTTATTGATTTGGTAGAGTGAACCATCCGTCACCATCTAGGTATGAATCCATTCTTGGTCAATGATAGTATGGATCTTTTTTGATGTGCGGGTCTGTATGCAATTTGCAGACCATTTTGTGATAGAATTTTTTGCATCTGTGTTCATTAATGATGATAGGCTAGTAGTTTACCCTCTTTTGGGGTTTGTGTTCTTGCTGGTTTTGTATTGGATGATGCTGGCTTCAAATAGAAGGGAATTTCGAAGATTTCCCGTCTTTATGATCCTTCTGAACAGTTTGAGTAGTAAGGTTGTTAATTCCTCTTTAAATATTTGATAGAACTAGCCTTGAAACGATCTGGGCCTGGGCATTTTTTGGTGGGAGGTATTATTACATTGTTCAATTTCCTCATATAATTAATGGGTCTTTTTAAAAGCGCAATTTCTTCTTGGATAAGCTTTGTTGATTTCCAGATTTCAGATATTCCTCCATTTCTCTTTTGGTTTTCAAAATTTAGTATAATTTTTGAATTATTCCCCCTATGATTGGATCTTTTCTTTTTCTTTTTTCTTTGTTTTATAGTAGTTGTAACAAATTTTTTATAAAAATGAACTGAATTCTTGGATTTGGAGTTGGTCTTTCTTTTTTTAGTGTTAACCTGGGCTAGAGGGTTCTGTCTACCTTGTTTATCCTTTCAAAATAACCAACTCTTGGATTCAAAAGAATCGCGATTCTTTGCATTGTTTTTCTTCTTTGTTTCTTTATTTCATTGATGTTCTGCTCTGATTTTTTTTGTTTTATTTCTTTCTTCCTTCTTTGGGTTTGATTCATTTGTTGTTTTCTCTCAACTGTTTGTCATTTAAATCATTTTATTTGTGCTCTTTCTGTTTGTTTGTTGTGGTTGTTTGTTTATAATGTAGGTACCAAGGCTTATAAAACTTCCCCCTCTTAGAATGACTTTTAACTGTCCCCATTAGTTTTGAGTGTTGGTGTTCTGATTTTACATTTAGTTCCAGGAGTCCGTTTTTACTTTACTTCTATTTCTTCCTTTGAGACCCATCTCATTATTCAGGATGTGTTGTTTAGTCCCATGTGTTCTTGTAGATTAGTAGGGTTTTTTCTCTCAGTGTTGATATTGAACTTTATTGCATTGTGCATGAATAGAGTGGCATGAAACTTTTGAAATCCTTTTGTCTTTGTTGAGTTGTTTTTTTGTTTTTTTTTTTTTTTTTTTTTTTTGTCCGTTTTTTTTATTTGTCTGTGGGTTGATTTTGGAGTATGTTCTGTGGGGTGGCTGAGTAGAAAGTATAATCTGCTGGTGTGTGGGATGGAATATTCAGGTAGATGTCTAATGAGGTCCATGTTTGTGTAATTGTATTGTTACAGTTAGCATTCTCTGTCTGTTTATTCTTTGTCCGTCCACTGTATTTTTTATGATAGAGTATTCCTTTTCCTGGAACTAATCCCTCTGGCCGAGGAGCCCAAGGGTTCCTCCTGTTGAAACCTCCACAGCACTGGGATTATAGGCACTTTCTTATTCCACATGTTCTGGGGGTCAAACTTGGTATCCTATTAGCATAACAATCACTTTAGCAATGGAGCTATCTTCTCATCACCTTGTATTTTTTTTAAGTAGGCAGGAAGAGTTAGCAAAAACTTGATGAACAAAAATAAACAAAAATTCTCTTATTTCTTTAGCATGGCCCTGCTATCAGTAGTGTGTTTAATAGTGTCTCCCCAAGATTCATGTCCAGAGAATTTCAGAATAAGGCTTTATTTGGAAATGGGTTGTTTCCATTAATATAAATTGAGAAAAGTCATACTGAAATAGGATAGATTCTTAATCTAAAGTGATTTGTGTCCTCAAGGAAAAGGGAGAGGAGACACAGTGATGGAGACAAACACAGGTGAACATGGAATCTGGAATTGTACTGCTCAAAAGCAAGGGGTGCCCCAGAGAAGCAGGAATCGTTAGTGCCTAGGAAGAGGCATAGAGAAGATTTTTACCGAATGAAGGACATTCTCCAACATGCTTATTCATACTTTTACCCTCAACCATGAGAGAATATCTTTTTGAGGTCTCTAAGAATCTAAGAGTTTGGTAATGTGTTATGATATCCATTAAAGATAAATATATCATACTTTTAGAATCAGTTGAAATCCCATCTCATCCTTAAAGGTATTTTCACTCCAAATACATTGTACTGGGGAGGCAAAGTTATGGTTCTTCGTTCTCACAATTGTGAGAGCAGGACAGTGTTTTCTTTGGGTAAGAGGAAAATTTCTTCCCTCTGGAAGCAAAATTCTCCTTTTCTAATACAGCACTTAGCAAGGCAAAAGAGTATTGATTAAAATTAGGTATTTTAACAAATATATGACTCTAGTGAAAAGTTATAGAAGAAAATCTAGAGCAGCTTAAAATAATAGCCCTCTACTGACCTAATAAAATGATCTTAAGTACAACTCTGCTTTAACAAGGTCTCATGTTCCCAGGCTGGCCTTGAATTCTATGGATTTGAAGATGACCTTGAATATCTTATCCTGTTTTGTACTGGAGTTACAGGCATATGCCATCACACCAGGTCATTACCTGCTGCGGATGGAACCCAGGCTCTGTATATGCTGGACAAGCACTCTACCAACTGAACCATATCCCTAACAACTACACAGTTTTAACACAAGGTTTTTTTTTAGATTCTTGAGACCTAGAGCAGGCTCTTCATTGTCATTTTTTTAAGTGTATGAATTGTTACTGTCTGCATGTAGGCTGTGCACCCGTGTTCGTGCCAACGCCGCAGGTCAGAAGCGGGTGTTTGATTCCCTGGAACAGGAGTTTACAGATGGTCTCAGCTGCCATTGTGGGTGCTGGCGATCAAACCCGGGTCGTCGCAAGAGCAGCGGCGCTCTTAACTGCTAGGCCATATCTCCAGAGCCTCTCTTCATTCGTCTTTTTTCCAAGATGGGTACTTGGTTCATCTTCTACTGAACCCTTGAGACCCCAATAGTCGGATAGGGATGGTCCCTTGAAGAGCGAGTTCCTCCTCAGCCCAGTCGTATAGGAATTCCAGACAACGGATCGAAGATCTGTTCCATCCTGGGTTAGTTGTTTCCTAGAGATACCTTACATTGAAACCTATCACTGTCCTCTCACCCCTCCTTCGTTAAGGAAGTGAAATATAATCTGGAGAGCGTCGTTGCGGGGACGGAATACACTTTACTTCATATGTGTACAATACCGTAAGTGGAGAACAGAAGCATCTGATATTGGCTATGTTTCTAGACAACACATAGCGGAGAAAAGAAAAGTAAGAATACCCTCACTATTCCTATGTGTATTGCTATAGGATCAATACCATCTTGACGGAACCTTCAGATTTCAGCTTTTAGTTTCAACCACCCCTCTGGTAAGGCTATTAGACAATGCAGACTTGAGAAAATGGTTACAGTTTCCATGAACAAATACCAACAACTTTAATGATACAGTTTTATGGTGGTGATTTTTGAGGTGCTCGGCTGCGTGTTACATAAGTATCTGAACATTCATTGTTTGGGAATCTAAAGCTATTGATGTATAGTATGTTGGTATATGCCTGGTATTATGTCACCTCCAAGATGCAACTTTTGAAATTGGATGCTTTTGCACATTTACCAACTGCACATTATCATCCCTGGAGAAAGGAATACTCAGATAATTGGGGACTCTAAAACGCTGGTATAGGGATTTATGGTTTGGATAAAATTACCTTCTGCAACATGAATTTTTTTAGAGACTAGAAAAACTCTTACATTCCCCCCAAAGACTCAGAACTTATGAAGCAAATCAAGATATGTTCAAGTTACATATCGTTGCTGCCTTTTTCCATTGTACTGGCTCGCCCCTCTTTGTCTTTGATCCCCACCGGACTAGCCCAGGCATCACCATCTCAAAATGAAACACGTGTTATTTTCATGCTCATCAAAATGCAAAAGAGTGAAAACTCAACAGGTTTTGAAACATGCCTCATGTGAATGTTAAAAGAAAATTAATTTATTAAAACCGACTTTAACTACCAATTTCTTCATTTCAAAACAATTTATGCCTATTTTACAGTCTTATGCTGGAAAGAAAACTATCATTCCTAGACTGACTTATAATCTTCATCTCAATCAAAACTCCAGAAAAATAGAAATAGTCGGATTTATAATAATTATAATGTACTCTTCATAATTTTATGGTTTAGATGAATGCTTTTCATTTAAGCTAGAGATTAATTCATCTGGTATTTCACAAATCATGATAATTCTCAGAGATTTAAGCCAGACTAGTATTATGAGAACATGTTTGAAAGATCTCACCTGGATGTATTTTCTGACAACTGTGCCTCTTACTCCTCTTTGCTCTGTGGGTTTCTCTCTCTCTCTCTCTTCTTCTTCTCTTCTCCTCTCTCATATATATATATATATATTAATATATATATATATATCTATATATGTTTGTCTATGTGTGTGTCTGTGGTGTATGTCTGTGTGTGATTTCTGCATGTGTGTGCCTTTCTGTATGGAGGTCAGGGGTCAATGCCAGATGTTGTCATTAATCTCTCCTTACCTTATTTTTGTAGCAGGATCTCTCACTGAAAGTGGAGCTTATGCATTCAGTTATATTGGCAGCCCAGTTTTCTTTCTGTCTCTATTTCCCCAATATTATACAATATTGAAGAAGCGTGGATTCATGGTGGGCTTTCTGTTTTGTTTTAAATAAGTCCCTTACAACAAACCTGGGTCTTCATGCTTGCAAAACAAATATTTTACTAATTGAGCTATCTCCTCAGCCCAGAATTAACATGGGTCAGGGACTATTAAGGGTTGCAGACTCATCCTTGGATATTTACACAGCTTAACATTCTGAAAGCATGAACTATTTCTCATTGAGCCTTCCAAGACTCTAAGTTCACAAACCTGGCCTATTGTGTTGGCCCAAATGAACACTTGGGCTTTAATTATGGGCATGGTTGAACATTATTATGTGTGAGTAGATAAGCCTATCTGACTAAAAATGATTTGCAATAAAATTCTATAGCTAGACAAATTATCCTTCTAGGTAATCATGCACTCGAAGTGTTCTGAATATAAAGGCCCTGCTGAAGAGAACCTTGCCCATGCTCATAGTGCAGGCTCTCAATATAAAGATTAGCTTAATTCCTCACTGCTACTGTGAACAGCAACTTGGCCTTTCCCCTGCTCCACACATCTATAAAATTTCAAAATGAAGGATTCATACAATTTTGAAAAAACCCTGAAAATGAGTGAGATTGATAGTGAAATCAAAATAAAAAATGCTTAAACAACTCATCTCCATTGCATGGAGATCCACTTGGTAATTCATGTGTTGTGCAAGTCTGAGGACCAGAGTTCAATCCCCAGTCCTCACATAAGAAAGGCAGGGCTGGGGAGATGGAGACACATGGATCCTGCTCACTAGCCAGCCAGCTCAGCCTACTTGGTGAATTCTGAGCTAATGAGAGACTGTCTCAAAAAACTGAGGTGGATGGCACCTGAGGAATGACACCTGAAATTGACCTCTGCTCTCCACATGCACACATGTATGTGTGCACCCACACTCAAACACAAGTGCCCCCCTCAACTAAGGGAAATGTAGATGCTTAATATAGGAATAACTCCAAAATCTTACAAAACAGTAAACAGACCTAGACATTAAAATATCTCTGCTGAAATAAAGCCAATAGAAGATGAGACAGAAAGTAGAGAAAATTGTGCCTGAGAATAAAAGCAAAACATCACAGGGAAGTGAGGAAGGACTTAAGGGACAAAGTTTCAGAACACAGGAATTTGGGAAGAATGGATGAAGAAAAGGGATGAAGAAAAATATGAAAGATATACTTGAAGAAAATACATAGCAATTGAGGAGCTGCATCAACATTCAAGAGAGAAGCAAAATAATTGACAAGAATGTTGGAAACTTAGATACATCGCTTTATTTTCTATTTTGTCTAATTTTATTATATTTGTTTGTGTATGTGCACATACATATATGCATTTGCATTCCACAGTGTGTGTGTGTGTGTGTGTGTGTGTGTGTGTGTATGAACATATTTCAGGAGCTGGTTCTCTCCTTTCACCATAAAAAAAAAAAAAAAAAAAAATATAATATATATATATATCATACATATATAATATATATATATATAATATATTCTGGTTTCTTTTTTTTTTTTTTTTTATTGTGATGTGTGCATAGGTGCCTAAGAAAGCTGGAAGAGAATGTCAGACCTCTTGGAGCTGGAGTTTGGGGAGCTTGTGTGTGTGCTGCCTGACTTGGGTTCTGAGAATTGAACCTGAGTCCTCTAAAAAAGCAGTAAGTGCACTGGACTGTTAGGCCATTTTTCCAGCCCTAGGAGCAAATGATTTTTTACAATTTGAAGAAAAGTAGCCTGATGAAGGGCTTCTGGGTTATTTGTATAAGTTCAAAAATTTGCTTGTCCATTTATCTATTTTTATTTTGCATGTGAATGTCCAAGTGTGTGCAGATGCATACCTGTGTACATATACATATACATGGGTATATGGACAAAGAACAAACTCAGCTATCCTATCCTTCTTTAAGCACT
>VZQC01000169.1:807890-852019 GCA_009823505.1 Rhizomys pruinosus | reverse complement strand
ATATATATTTAATTTTTAAGGAGAAAGAAAAAAGGCGTTGACATTCCCTTCTGCACAGATATAGACCTATGGATCCACAAGATGGAGGGCAGATGGCCTCTTTTGCTAGCAGTCCACAGACGCCTCTTCTAGAGACATTCCCAGTGACAACCCTGAACATCCATCAACCTTTAATACTGTTGCTGGAGTCAAGTTGCTGAATAATTCACACCAAGCAACAGGGAAAACCAAAACATATCAAAATAGACAAACAAAACATCAGGAGAAAAGCATTTTTGAAACACAGAAATTCGGAACTTATTAAGATTTATAGCTGGGTGGGAGGCAGAGCCATTAGTGACTTTTTGCTGGGAGAAAGGAGGAGACAAAGCTACTAATTTCCATGTGTCTTATGTCATAATGTGATCTCCTACAAGCAAACAGTCATCACTTTCATCACATTAGCTGTACCTGCTTGCAGGAAACCATGGAGATACATCTGCCTTGTAACTGTGAACACTTCCTAACAGATAAGGAGCATCATTGGACCCTCACCTGAGATTCCAGCCACTCCTTCCAGCCATTTACATAATACTCTGTATAATTGCACATGGACTTCAGGATGTTGGGGAAATAAGACTCCATAGAATGAGAAAGGTAAGCTAAGAGGACACTCCATCTACTGGGCTCCATGCTGGGTCAAACATCTTCCTTCCCATGGCCCCTCCACCACGTTCTGTAATAAGCCCAATAAATACACTGGTTCCCAAGGGTGAACATTGGGGGGATTGTCCTTTGGTTTGTTGTGGGGAACTGAGGGAGGAAGAGGAGAAAGAGGAGGAAGAGGTGAAGGAAGAAGGTTTTGTTTATGTCTCATCAGATAAGGAGTTCTCATAGTACTTTGGATGTTGTGATAATTACTACAACACAAAGGAGCAGAGGGGAAAAAAACTTAAATATATAAATGCTTCACTTTTGAAATAAAAACACAATTTTATGGGTTGGGAAAGACTGCTCAGCAGTTAAGAGCACTGATTGCTCCTGCAAAGGACCAGGGCTTGGTTCCTGACACCCACATGGGCGGTAACAATTGTTAGTCCTTAACTCCTCTTCCAAGAGACCTGACACTCTCTCCTGATCTCTGAAGCCATTATACAACATGGGTATACTTACACGCATGAAGGCAATATGCTCATACACATGAAATAGAAAGAATAAAATGAATATTTAAAAGCACATTTTATACAGTTGGCCATGATTTAGAAGTACGAATGTTGAAGTAATTATTCCAATATTAGCAATGAATAAACCATGAATGGGAGGAAAGATTCCATTTCAGAAAGACAACTTTTGCATAAACTTTCAAAAGAGTTCATATCACTTTTTATTTTAAAGGCCATCTTGAATGTACAACCTTATAAAATTGAAATGGTTGTCCAACTTCTCAGAAGACTGTATTTGACAAAAGAAAAGAAGCTGGAATTATATTTTTTTTGGTCTTTTTGAGACAGGGTCTCCCTGTAGCTCCAGCTGTCCTGGAATTCACTCTGTAGACCAGGCTGGCCTTGAACTGACAAAGATCTGCCTGCCTCTGCCTCCCAAGTGCTAGGATTAAAGGTGTGCGCCACCACACTCAGGCCTTTATTTATTTATATGTATATAAATTTCCATATATATATATATATATATATATATTGGTGGAATCTGGAATTAAAAGGGTATCAATGAATCTAGAGTTGTTAGGGGAAACCACAAAAGACCATTTTCACAGATAATGGATGGGATGTGTGTTAATATTCCTGTCCCTGAATAGAAGGGAAGAAGTGTAAATGCTGCTCGCTCAATTTTTCTAACATATGTGTGTAGACATAAGAATGGGTTATAAAATAATTCCTCATATCCTCCTCTGACATTACCTCAAGACAGTATGCAAGGTGAGTATGCATAGAACAGAGGGATGGACTTCAGTCCTAACAATTCTGAAATGTCTCCTACCCACTGAACAGTTTCCGATACTGAAGACAATATTTTTAGGTTCGTTCTAGTTTGAGCTATAGTTTCTATGGTCAAAACCAAACAAAAACAAAGCCCTTTGTATAAATTTTTTAAAATAGAAACTGTGATATAAAGAACTTCTATTAAAATCTTCTATTAAAATCTGGATGGAGCTGGAGAGAGGGCTCATTGGGCAAGAGCACTTGCTGCATAATCATGAGGACTTAAGTTCTGATCCCAGCACCCACATAATAAGCTGGGCATGGTCAATGTGGACCTGTGACCATGGTGCTAAGAGGAGTATCAAGACTGCAGGACAGCTGGGGTTGGAGGCTGCCAACCTACCTCCAGATTCAGTGAGAGACCCCTCCTCATGGGAATGTGATAGAGCAGGATGCCTGAGGTCCTTCTCTGCCCTCCAGGACTGGGGTATCTGCACACACACACACACACACACACACACACACACACTCACTCACTCACTCACTTTGATTTAATATAATTGTTATCTTTAAATCCAATTTTACACCTGATCTAAGTTGTCAGTAGCACCCCCAATTATCTTTGGTTTAGTTAAAACATCTTTTTCCCTTGTTGCTTTAAATATTGTTCAGTGGATGGGTCCAAGTTCAGTTCCCAGGAAGCACTTAGGGTGGCTCACAACTTCCTGTGATAACTCTGGGTCCAAATCCTCTTCTGACCTCTGTAGGCACCGCATCACAGACATGCACACACACTAACACATATACATATAATTACAAATTTCATCTAACCCCAAACGCAATAGTCCTTTTGCCTACTACTAAAACCAAGGAATAACAACAGTGCAGTCCCATAAAAAACTTTCCTACTTAACAGGAGAAAATGTAATTCATGGTTAACATACCATCCAAACAATCTGTGTTCTATAACAAGGTAACCTACCATAAAATTAGTACTGTTTAAATCCTTATATCTAATTGCTTGTGCTTCATTTGTAGGATTGAAAGGCTATGTATTATACTGTTTAAGTACCTTTATATCTAATTGCATGTGCTTCATGTATGTATGGATTGAAGGTTATGCTGGACAAGCTGGCAGCCCCATGAAGAGACAACAAAGCCAGAATTTGACTAGAGGACCAAGACAACCGCTCACAGAGAAAGTAGACCTGTTTTGCTTCTCAATCCACCAGTGCCCTCTTTCTAAGCCTAGGGAACAATATGCGGAAGACGGGGGCGTGGTAGAAGTAAGGGCTAGATTGGGGTGAATGGTTGAGAGATAACTACAACAATATTAGAACTGGACACTCATTTGTCAATACTTGATTGAAACTTACAAGCCCCCCCTCCCCGCTGGATGGTGGGACCCATGAGCTGGTGTGGGTTTGGGAACAACTGCTCGGAAATTGATTTTACATGAAGGATGCTTGTACTCACAGACTATTACCTACTGTTTAAAAAAAAACCAGAGAAAGACGCAGAAAGTTATGGCAAGATGCATGATCTGGGATACGGGTTAGGGGTGGGTGGGGAAGGGAGGGAATATTCCTGAACTGAATTGAGAAATGATGTATGAAATACACAAAACATCAATTTAAAAAAAAGAAAAGAAATATACAAAATGTCAATAAAAAGTACATCATTAAAAAAAAACAACTTTCTTCCTTTGTAGCATTTCCATTGTCCAGATCACAGCTCCCTCAGGACAACCAGAGATGCTACGCGTGGACCTTAATAAACTCTCAGGCAAGAAGTTCTTCCCTCTGTGGGTTTCTTGTTTCCTCTGGGCTTCCTGCTGTTCATCGTCAAACTCTGTCTGGGAGGCTGTGATGTGGTTTCTGTTTCTTCTGCTTCAAGCATTTTGGTTTTACTTTTCCCATTCCTACATGCTCCTGGAAAACTCACTTCTCCTATTCTGGGCTCTGTGAGAATGAATCATCTTGCTTTGGATCACATTATAGACCCAGACCTGAAAATCATAGCATGTCTAGTCATGAGTCTTTAGGGCTAAAAGGGTGATGCATCCTTCAGGATGTTATTACTGGGTTGCTATTTCTAATTCTATCAATACATTCTTTTCACTTTTTCTTGTTGAGACAGGGTCTTATGTAACCCAGGCTTGTCTTGAAATTTCTGTGTAGCAAAGCAAAACTCTATTGCCCCAGATCTGGAATTAAGGCTGTAATTCCACTGAACACAGTTCATGCAGCTAGGCCTCCAACCCAAGGCTTATTGCTTGCTATGCAGGCACTCTACCTACATACTTAGCCCCTCTACACATTTTAACTGCAGTGTTACGAAGCAGGTTAGAGATGGCTCAGAGGTTAAAAGCACCAACTGCTCTCGCAGAGGACCCAGATTCGATTCCCAGCACCCACATGGTGGCTAAGAACTGTCTTTAACTCCAATTCCAGGGGAATATGACACCCTCTTCTGACCTCCACAGCATTGCACAACATGGGTGCACAAACCTACATGCAGACAGTACACTCATACAGATAAAAAAAATAAATTAATTTAAAAAGAAGCAGGTTAGAAACTGGCCTATGGAACAACCTGTGAAGCTTTTTTGTTGGGAGGTTTCTGGCACTCAGTCTGGAAATATTGACGGATTAGACTTTAGGGCTCCTAACTTTAGTTGTGGCAGAAATAGGAATGTTAAAAAGATGGTAAATTCAAGAATCAGGGAAGAAAAGGCCTGATCCCTAATTCCTCCAATTCTGGCACATTGATCCCTCAACAGAAATCAAAACAGAAGGGGAGGGCCAGTTCAGTGTGAGAGATAGCAGGACACTGGCTATGGGTACAGGTGAGACTTAGCTATACCTATTCCCCAGGCCCACCCCGGTCAGTGTATCATGAAGTTGTTGAAGTTGGAGGTCAACCCTTAATATAAGAGTGAACAGAAAGGTTCAAACTCATCATGAACCACACATATATTCAGGGGAGATGAATCTATACTCATTAGTATTTGAGAATCAGTAGCTGTAGATAGCAGCCTATTTTTTGTAATTGAATTCTCAAAATTTTCTTTTTTTTAATTTATTTTTGTATGTGTATGAATTTACTGTCTGCATGCAGATTTGTGCACCCGTGTCATGCAATGCCGCAGAGGTCAGAAGAGGGTCTCGGATTCCCCCTGGAACTAGAGTTCCCCTGGAATTGGAGTTACAGATGGTTCTCGGCCATTATGTGGGCACTGGGGATCGAACCTGGGTCCTCTGCAAGGGCAGTCGGTGCCCTTAACCACTAGGCTATCTCTCCAGCCCCAAAATTTTCATACGATATAAGTTGATTGTATTTAAATCTCATCCCCTTTTCACACCTCCCCTAATCCCCCAATTTAATGTACTTTATTGTACATACATACATGTGTGTATTATATATTTATACATGTATTATAAGGGCTATAGAGTCTAAATGACTTTCAGTCTGTGTTCATCCACTGGAGCCTGGTGACCCTACCAAGAATCCCATGCTTGAAAGAGATTGCTCTGCCTGCCAATGTTGCCACAAATTTCCTTAGGTATGGTTGGGGCTTCCTCATGTCTATGATGGGAATTTTTCTGGTTTAACTTTCCATGGGATTTTTTTAAATTTTTTAAAATACTTTTATTGATGATTTGTGTATTTTATTCATTATCATTCAGTCCAATTTGGAATCATTCCCCTCTCCATGCCCCCATAATGCCCCTGTTCATGCCTTCTGCCATACATATCTTACATCTTTCTCTCAGTCCTTCCAATGTTTTTCACTGCAGAGGCTTGTTTTGGGCAGGGTTTAACTGTATCAGTCAGTTCTTTAACCCAGTCTTTATGTTGTTGTTTTTCCTTCCCCTTTGTATTGCTCCAACTTATGCCTATATAACCATCACATATGTATCAAAATTATGACCTCTGAGAATAAATTGTATGTTTTCCAAAATATGTTTAGGAGTTCACATTTTCCCCCTTTAATTTTATATTACATTAAAATATGAATATGTACTTACCACCCATACACAGTAATTAGAGAGTCTAGGTCCATTCTAGAGCCTGTTAAGAGTTTTACATTATAACAACACAGTTGCTTTCATATAAAAAGAAATAAAACAATAATGTTGTTCAGCTTGCCTTTCAACTGAGGATTTGGTGCTTGCACCCACAAATGAGGGATACCATTTCCATCTTTTGTTTTTTCTCAGACTGTTACTTCACTTAGCATAATGGCTTCCAGTTCCATCCATTTACCTGCAAAGTTCATTATGTCATCTTTCTTTACTGCTTAATAGAACTCCATTGTGGAGATGTACCACATTTTTGTGATCCACTCCTCTGTTGAGGGGAATTTTGGTTGTTTCCAGCACTTTGCTATTGTGAAGAGTGCTGCAGTAAACATAGATGTGCAAGTATCTTTGCCATAGGATGAGTCTTGTGGGTATATACCCAGGATTGGTATGACAGGTGGTAGGCTTATTTTGAGTGTTTTTAAGTGTTCTCCACACTGCTTTCCATAATGGTTGTACAAGTTTACATTCCCACCAGCAGTGGATGAGTGTTCTTTCCCCACAATCTCTCCAACATTTAGTATCTTTTATTTTCTTGATCTTAGCCAGTCGTATCAGAGTGAGATGATATCTGAGAGTGGTTTTAACTTGCATTTCCTTAATTATTAATGATGTTGAACATTTTTGTAAGATGTTTCTCAGCTATCTTTACTTCCTCACTTGTGAAGTCTGTTCAGTTCTTTAATCCATCTTTTGAGTAGGTTGTTTTCTTCTTTTTTTTTTTTTTTTTGAGTAGTCTATATATTCTGGAAGTTAATGCTCTGTCAGATGTATCACTGGTGAATATTTCCTCCCACTCTGGGTTTTCTCTGCACTTCCTTGGTTGTTTCTTTCACTGTACAGAAGCTATTGAGTTTGATGAGTTCGCATTTGTCAAATGTTGACTTTATTTCCTGTGCAGCTGCTCTCTGATTTAGAAAGTCTTTTGCTACATCTATGTCTTGTAAGTTGCTATCAACTTTTTTTCTATCACATTCAAGGTTTCAGGTTTCACACTGAGATCTTTGATCCACTTGGAGTTGTTTTGTACAGAGTGAGAGTCAGGGGTTTAATTTTGTTCTTTTACATATGGTGATCCAGTTTTGCCACCCCCATTTGCTGAAGATGTTATCCTGCCTCAACTGAACTTTTTTTGCCCCTTTGTCAAATATGAGGTGATGAAATTGTATGAGCTCAAGTTTGGATCTTCAATTTTGTTTCATTGGTCGATGGGTCTGTTTTTGTGCCAGTACCAGGCTGTCTTTATGACTATAGTCCTGTAATATAGCTTGAAGTCTGGGGTCTTTTGTTTTTCCTTATGAATTTAAGGATTGTTTTTCCAAATCTGTGAAGAAATTCATGTGGATTTTGATTGGGATTGCATTGAATCTGTATATCAATTTGGATAAAATGTACATTTTTAATATATTAATTTTTCCAATCCATGATCATGGGAGGTCTTTCAATCTTTTGATGTAATCTTCAATCTCCTTCTTCAGGGGTTTAAAATTTTTGTTGTAGAGATCTTTGGTGACTTTGGTTAGGTTTGTTCCCAGGAATTTTTTTTGAGTCTATTGTGAGTGGGAAGGTCTTCTTATATTCCTTCTCCACTTGTTTATTCTTGGTGTAAAGAAAGGGTACTGATTTTTATAGATTAATTTTGTGTCCCACCACTTTACTAAAACTCTTAATCATTTCTAATAGTTTTCTGGTGGAGTTTTTAGCATCCCTTAGGCAAACTATCATATCATCAGCAAAAAGGGATAGTTTAACTTTAGTTTACTTTAATTAGTACTCCTTTAATTTCCCTCTCTTGTCTTATTGCCCTAGCAAGCATTTCAAGCACTGTGTTAAAGAGGAGTGGTGATAAGTGGCAGCCTTGCTGGGTTCCTGCCTTAAAGGTGAATGCTTCCAACTTTTCTCCATTTAGGATGACGTTGGCAGTGGGTTTGCTATATATGGCTTTGATCACGTTGAGGACTGTTCCCTTCTGGTCCAATTCCCTCTAGAACTTTAAACATGAAAGGATGCAATATTTTGTCAAAGTCTTTTCTGCATCAATTGAGATGATCCTGTGGTTTTTGTCTTTCAGTCCATTTATGTGTTTTATGATATTTATTGATTTACTTATGTTGAACCATCCCTGCATTTCTGCTATGAATCCAACTTGATCATGATGGATGATCTTTTTGATCTGAGTCTGTATGTGATTTCTGAGTATTATGTTGAGAATTTTTTCATCTATGTTCATTAATGAGATGGGTCTACAGTTTTCTTTTTTGGTTGCATGTTTGCCTGGTTTTGGTATTAGAATGACGTGGGCTTCATAAAAGGAATTTGGGAGAATTCCCTCTGTATCCTTCTGAACAGATTGAGTAGTAATGGTTTTAGGACCTCTTTAAATGTTTTATAGAATTCTGCTGTGAAACCATCTAGGATCAGGCTTTTTTAGTTGGGAAGTTTTTTATTACATCTTCAATTTCCTCAAATATTATGGGTCTGTTTAAACTGTCAATTTCTTCTTGGTTAAGCTTTGTTTTTTCCCAGGATTTCAGATATTCAACCATTACTCTTAAGTTTTGAAATTTAGTAGAGTATAGGTTTTTGAAGTATTCTCATATGATTATCTGGATCTTTTCTTTATCTGTTCTGATATTTCTCCTTTCATCACAAATACTATTGATTTGGAGTTGCTTGCTCTTTCTTTGGGCTAGAGGTCTGTCTAAATAGTTTATCTTTTCAAAGAACCAGCTTTGTTGTATTGTTTTCTTTGTTTCTATTTCATTGATATCTGCTCTGATTTTTGTTATTTCTTCCTGACTGTTGGGTTTGGAGTTCATTTGTTGTTGTCTCTGAAGTGTTTTTAGCTGCAGTGTTAGACTGTTTATTTTTTCCCTTTCTGTTTTTTTTTTTTTTTTTGTGTGTGGTTACTTAGGCCTATAAATTTCCCTCTTAGAACTGCTTTTAAAGCATCCCACAGGTTTTGTTGTGTTGTATCGTCCTTTTCATTCAGTTCCATGAATACTTTTATTTCAGTCTTTATTTCTTCCCTGACCCACTCATTATTCAGGATTGTGTTGTTTAGTCTCCATGTGTTCTTGTAGCCAGTAGGGCTTATTCTGGTGCTCATATTGAGCTTTATTGCACTGTGGTCTGATAGAAAGCATGAAATAATTTCAATCCTTTTGTATTTGTTGAGAATTATTTTGTGTCCCACTATGCGGTCAGTTTTGGAGAATGTTCCATCAGGTGCTGAGTAGAAAGTATATTCTGTGGTGTTTGGGTGGAATATTCTGTAGAAGTCTGTGAGATCCATTTGGTGTACTGTATTGTTCAGTTCCAATGTCTCTCTGTTTATTTTTTTTTGTCCTTTGATCTATCCAAGTGGCTCAGTGGGGTATTGATGTCCCCCACTATTAGTGTGCTGGGAATAATCTGTGTTTTGAGATCCTGCAGAGTAGTGTTTATAAAGTTAGATGAACCAGAGTTTGATGCTTAAACATTTAGGATTGTGAAGTTTTCATGCTTAATTGTTCCTTTGATAAGGATGTAATGGCCATCTTTGTCTCTTCTGATTAATTTTACTCTGAGGTCTATTTTGTCTGATACTAGAATAATCAGTCCTGGTTGCTTCTTGGAACCATTTGCTTGGAATATTTTTTCCATCCTTTCACTCTAAGGTGGTGTCTTTCCTTGAGATTGAGATGGGTTTCTTGTAGACAGCATATAGAAGGATTCTGTTTCCTAACCCATTCTTCCAGTCTATGTCTTTTGATTGGGGAATTTAGATCATTAATATTTAAGGTTATTATTGAGAGATGTGTAATGCTTTCTTTCCACTTATTTTTGTATTCTTAGTCTAGGTTTGTATTTACTCTGTTCTGATTTTGTTAATTTCTCTCTTTAATTGCTTAGGGATAGTTGCTCCTTTCCTCTGTTCTTTGGATTGCTTCAACTATTTTCTGAAGCGTTGGTTTTTTTAGACATGTATTCTTTCATCTAGTTTATGGAATGAAAGATTTTTTCTTTCTTCTTCAACTACAATTGACATTTTTGCTGGGTATAGTAGTCTGGGTTGGCATCTAAAGTCATTAAGCACTGGGAATACTTTGGTCCATGTTCTTCTGGTTTTCATAGTTTGCACTGAGAAGTCAGCTGTGATTATGTTGGGTTTCCCCTTATATGATTTTTTTTTTTTCCTTTTGTGGCTTTCAGTAGTTTGTCTTTGTTTTGAGCATCTAGTGTTTTAACTGTTATATGGCTTGGGGAATTTCCTTTCTGGTCTTGTCTATTTGGTGTTCTATGTGCTTTTTGTATTTGTATGGGTTTGTCTTTTATCAGTTTGGGGAAATTTTCTTCTATTATCCTGTTGAAGATCTGGTCAATAATGTTGTCTTGGGATTCTTCTTCCTCTATCACAATGATGCAAATGTTTGGTCTTTTCACAGTGTGCCACATTTTCTGGTTGTTCCACTCTTGTGTTTTTTTTTTTAATTTTTCATAATCTTTACTTGAGAATTCTAGTTGCTCCATGTTATCCTGCAGTTCTGATATTCTTTAATCTGTTTTGTCCATTCTGCTTCTGAGGCTTTTTCCCATCCTTTCTTGTTGATTGGATGAATGTTCGTTTTCCTTTTTCATTTAAACCTGTGATTTCTTTAGTATTTCCACTTCTTTCTGGAGCCTGTTATTCTCTTCTTGTAGCTCCTTGGTTTCAGTTTCTTTTTCTCATTTTGGCCAGGGATATTTTCGGCATTTCCACTTCCTTCCAGAGTTTGTCATTTATCTCCCTCTAGGTCCTTCCTGAGTTTTTCATTCTCTCCCATTAGTTCTTTGCTTTGTTCTTTATATTATTTGATTTGTTTGAATATGTCTACAATTGTTTTTCTAAGGTCCATGTCTTGGTTTCCTTCCAGGGAGATCTTGTAGGAATCTTCTGTAGGGTTGGTAGAGTTCAGTGTAAATTTATTATGAGCTTTTTCCCATGTTGTTTTTTCTTTGCGTCTTTGGCATGTGGATTTATTTTTTGTTTGTTTATTTCTTTGTTTGTTTGGATTCTTGTGCGTCAGTGTCAACTGCACAGACTAGAATCACTAACACTGTACCTATTAAATCCATTGCACCACATCTCCACTAGCTTGGGGGCTGTGGGATGTTTACTATTTTGACCTGCACACCTGAATCCTGTTGACCTGCTGTCCACCTGTCTACATCTACCCATGCCATGCTGGAACCCCAAGGTGGAAGGTTTCTGGGTGGTACCAAGCCTCCACAGGCACGGGAGGTGGAGGTGGGGTTGGGCGCAAAGTCCCAAGGCAGGTGTGCTTCACCTGGGCACACTCTGGTGTTGGTGTTCTTCTGGCCTCCTGTCTTCCATAGGATCTTTACATGCTGTCAAAATTGGTGTGAGTTCATATGAGTAACTGACCAGCTATCTACAAAATCCACCACCTTTGGCTCTTAAAATTGTTCTGCATCCTCTTCCTCAATGATCTCTGAGCATAAGAGAGAAGAAGTTTTTTAAACTTCTTTATTTAAATTTAAATTTAGCATGTACAAGTCAGGCTCTCACCTCTAATCCCAGCTCTATAAAGATAGAGACAGGCAGATCTCTGAGATTGAAGCCAACCTGGTCTACATAGTAAGTTGCAGGCCAGTTGGGGCTGCAGGGAGACATGGACTCAAAAAATGAAAAATGAAAAATTGGTAGGTACAAGAAAAAGGGAGAAGTTTGAGAAAGGTGTCTAATTCAGGGATAACTATGTTCTGGCTTCTTATTTTCATCTGACAGCCTTAGAAATATTAGATCTGGCCTCATTTTTTAAAATGTTTCACTGCTGGGCTGGAGAGATGGCCTAGCGGTTAAGAGCGCCGACCGCTCTTGCAGAGGACCCAGGTTCGATCCCCAGCACCCACATGGCGGCTGAGAACCGTCTGTAACTCCAATTCCAGGAGAGCTCCAGTTCCAGGGGATTCCGAGACCCTCTTCTGACCTCCGCGGCATTGCACGACATGGGTGCACAGACCTACACGCAAAACAGTACATTCATACACATAAATAAATAAAATAAAATAAAATAAAATAAAATAAAATAAATAAAAAATAAAATGTTTCACTGCTAATGTTTTTTATATTTATTCTTAGTTTTGCTTACTATTTATATCTATCTATCTATCTATCTATCTATAAGAGTGTTTTGCCTACATTTATGTAAATGTACTCCATTTTACTTAATGCACACACACACACGTGTGTGTGTGTGTGTGTGTCTGTGTGTGTGTGTATGTGTGTGGTGCCTACATTTACTTAAATATACTCATGTTCTGCAATACACATGAAAGCCAGGAACTGTGTTGTGGGTGGTTGTTAGCTGCCATGTAGGTGTTGAGAACCAAACCTGGGACCACTGCAAAAGCAGCCAGGGCCCTTAAAGAATGAGCCTTTAGTGCTCTACTCTTCCTCTTCCTCATGACCAGTGTCACAGGAGGTATTTGCTCACTGAGTACCATCGTGATAAGTATGGAGATGCTCTGAAGAGATTGCAGGGAGTAGAAGGCATCCACAATTTGCTTCCATTCTTCCTTCTGAAGGGATGTATAAGCTCCAAAGCTTAGGTGCTTCATCCTCAGGAATCATGTTTGAGTTTTACATTGACTTCTTGCATTGAATACTATCAAGTTTAGGTTTGCTTTTCAACTTGACACACTCTGGAATCACACACTCATGAAGTGTCCATGAGTGGTTGTCTAGAACAGGTTTTGCTGTGGGCATGACTGCCAGGGATTGTTGTGATTTCCTGTGGGAAGACTCAGCATGGAAATGGGAAGCACCATTGACAGGGTTTGAGCCCTGTAGTGCATAAAAATAGAAAAAGATACCTGAATACTTAGCATGCTTGCATTCATTTCTTTCTACTCTTGATGCTGGATGTGATCCGATGCTACTTTAGCTCCTGTTGCTGTAACCTACAATTATGAGCTACAATAAATTCTATTTGCTTCTCTCAAGGTGTTTTATTGCAGCAACCAAAATAAAACTAAAACAGATGATATGTTATGCAGATGTGAAGTTTAAAACCGGGACAGCTCTTTTGTGCAATGAAGGCAAAACACAGAAGAGGTAAGAAAATCTCAGGAAAATGGAGATAAATGTGACCCAATTTGTACCTAGAGCATGCCCTTCCTCTGAATGTATTCATTTAAATAGACCAGAAAATTTTCTTTTTGTTAGAGATGTTAGCTGTTTATAGTTATACATATTCAAGTTATTGTACATTCTGGGAGATAACCCTTTTTGGCTGTGCTAAAATGACTGAAGAAAAGGTACTTATGGAAGGAAGGGTCAATTTTTTTTTTTTTTTTTAGTATTTTTGAGACAGGGTCTCCCTTTAAGTCCCAGCTAGCCTGGAGCTCACTCTGTAGACCGGGCTGGCCTTGAACCCACAGAGATCCAGCCTGCCTCTGCCTCCCAAGGGCTAGGACTAAAGGTGTGCACCACCATGCCTGGCTATGGAAGGAAGGGTCAATTCTTAAGAACAGTTTGAAGGTACAGTTCTACATGGTAGAAAGGGCATGGTGACAGGAGGGTGGAGCAGTTGGTCACAGTGGGTATGCAGTTGGGAACAGAAAGAGATAAATTCTGGTGCTTTCTCCTTTTTATTCCTTCTGGAACTCTAGCTCATGGAATGGGGAATGCTATTGTTTGCATGCAGGATGAATTATCCCTCCTTATTTAACCCAACGTAGAAGACCAGAGTTATGGATCCTGGGTGATTACAGATCTTGTCAAGTTGACATCAATATTGTCTACCATACACAAAAAGAAAAAGTTGGTGTGCCTGATCTCGTCTCATCTCCGAAGCTAAGCAGGGTCAGGCCTGGTAAGTATGTGGACGGGAGACCTCCTGGTGGAATAATGGGTGATGTAGGCTTAAAAAAAAAAGTAAAGAAAAAGTTGGTATCACTTTCTTCTTCTCTATACTATAAGGAAAAATTCCACAAGCACCAGACAGTTTAGGATCATTGTTTACTCCAAGATAAATAAGAAGAAAATGAATCAAATTAAAATTAAAACTCCATATCTATAATTTAACACAGCATCTTAAACAAGATTTTAAAATTAATATTCTTTTTTTAAAATTTTTTTTAATTTTATTTTTGTATGTGTATGAATGTACTCTCTGCATGTAGGTCTGTGCACCCGTGTCCTGCAATGCCGCGGAGGTCAGAAGAGGGTCTCAGATTCCCCTGGAACTGGAGTTCTCCTGGAATTGGAGTTACAGACGATTCTCAGCTGCCATGTGGGTGCTGGGGATCGAACCTCGGTCCTCTGCAAGAGCAGACGGTGCTCTTAACAGCTAGGCTATCTCTCCAGCCCCTTAAAAATTAATATTCTTCTTAAACTTGCCTAATTCACTGAGATTTACGTGACATCTGATCTCATTCCCGTTGTACCAACCAATGTCACCAGCCCCAGTTTAATTTTTATTTTTTTATTTATTTATTTTTTTATTTTTTTATGTGTATGAGTGTACTGTCTGCATGTAGGTTAGTGCACCCGTGTCATGCAATACCGCGGAGGTCAGGAGAGGGCATCGGATTCCCCTGGAACTGGAGTTAAAGATAGTTCTTAGTTGCCATGTGAGTGCTGGAAATCGAACCCGGGTCCTCTGCAAGAGCAGTCAGCGCTCTTAACAGCTGAGCCTTCTCTACAGCCCCACCACCCCCAGTTTAAAGCATCACCCTTGGTCTCTCCCTTTACTTTGGGCCCCATGTGGAATCCTGGAGTTTTGCTTGTGCATTGAGTATCTGAATGGCTTTGTATTTTCTCCCTCCACCTTTTCAAACTATAATTGCTTTCCTCTGACCTAACTTCCGGGGTCCTTGCTTCTTCTGTCTGAATTATCCAGTCCTCACATTCACCATTATGTTTGCAACTCTCACTTCCTGGTGAATCGCCCAGGGTCCTGTCTCTTTTCCCTGGAGACATCTAGCTGGTGCTTGACTTTCTCTTTCAATTCTATGTCATGGCTGCATACCAGATGTAGATGTCTTCTTGTGATCTACTGCACTGACCTAGAGCCTCTGCTGGGTGCTTCTAGTGTAGACACTGTTAAAAAGAGGCCTCATTTCCTGCCTCTCAGAAGAAAACTTTCCTATTATTTTTCTCTGAAAGTGTCATTTTATATTCATTATCATGTACAGTTTTAAAATTTTTCTCAATTATGTGACTACCTCATTAATGTATGTCTACCCCAGTTTCTTTCATGAGGACTAGAAACATGTCTGCTTCCGTATGGGATTACTGAAGTAAGGAGGATGGTGTGTGTGTGTGTGTGTGTGTGTGTGTGTGTGTGTGTGTGTGTGTGTGTGTGTGTGTGTGTGTTATGTGCATGATGTCCTGCTCTATCATTCTATCTTATTCCCTTGAGACAAGGTCTCTCACTGAACTTGGAGATAGGGCAGAAGCCAGGAAGCCCATCTGATCTCTGGGCTTACAGTTGTGTGCTAGAAGTCCAGCTCAGGTGTTGCTCCTGAGGCATCACCCAAGGTCTCTCACTCAGACCTAGGGCTTGCTGATTCGGCAGGCCTCTGCTTATGCTCTGTCACACTGGGATTACACACACACACACACACACACACACACACACACACACACACACCTCTACCATGTCTAGTTCCTTCCATAGGTTCTTGGGATTTAAACTCTGGTCTTCTTTAGTCTTTACCTATTGTGCTGTTTCTTTAGCCCTGCTTTATACCAATTATTGCCATATTGTTTGATCTTAGCCAAAAGCATATGATTTTACTCTGTGCCTATAAACTCCTGGTTCAGAAAGCTTCGGAACTATTCTTTTAATCATCAGGTCTCTGGGTTACAATATATGAAACAAAGTTGGCCTGGAAGATACCAGAGTTCTACAAACTATTACTGAATTTGATCACCTTTGAAATTCAGTAGTGCTATGTAATGAAAGATATTTTAACTCCATAGGAGCCCATGGATAGTTTTAGAGCATTTATGAACAAGGTTAATTTAGTGTACCAAGGAAGCGAGTTATAATAAAAAGATAATCAATGTAAATTGGTTATTAATAAAGATAATAACCAGAGTATCAAAAGTTTTAATGTCCTAAGGAGGTGACCTAAGGAGCAAGATGAAATTATCAATATTTGAATTATAGGAGAGGTGTTAAATGAACCTTGAAAAATTAGCCTTTCTCCACTGGTTATACATAAAATGTGGCATGAATATTCACTGGCTTCATGATGGGAATCACTGCTATCTCTCCCAAAGTGTGTCAAATAAAAGCCAAGAAGTAAGGGAAAATGAGTGTGGACAGGAAAATACGAGCCAGAGTGCATTGAAGAGTGGCCTATAAAAGCTATCTTACCAGACCCTGGACTGGGAGTTCACAAAATCCAGTTGTAACTATATATTCTTGTGCATCATATTCACATGTACATATGTATGTGTGTTCATATGTAGGGGTGGTTTATGTGTGAACATGTGTGCATATGTAGGAGTTAACCTTGTGTGCCCTGCCTCATTGGGTATTCTTCTTGTTTTCTGAGGCACAGTCTCTGGTTTGGCTTGCATCTTGTCCATCAGGCTGGCTAGGGAGCTCCAGGGATGCAGCTGTCTCCATTTCCCCCAACACTGGGATTGTAAGCATGGGTCATCGTGCTCAGGTTCTTTCCGTGAGCTCTGAGTCTTGTAATCAGTTCCTCATGTTAGCATTGCAAACCTTTTACAATCTGAGCCATTCGCCTGGGCCTATACTAAGCATCTTGAAATGTGGAGTTACAGGGGTTCAAAAAGAAAATGAAATGTGTCCTTATAGAATGTGAAGAGCATGAATATACAGGAGAAAGGGCTGTAGGAGACTGGAGAGATTGCTCAGTGTATAAGAACAGTGGTTGCTCTTACATAAGGACCGGAGTTAAGTTCCCAGCACACACGTGTTGGCTGAAAATTGTCCATACCTCCAGTTCCAAGGGATGAACACCATCTGTGGCCTCCACAGGCATTGTAGAACATGAGTGTTTACTGGACCTCATTTGGTGGCCATGAGAAGGGAAAACCCCAGTGTAGAACACAAGGGTAGAATTGATGGTGGTTTGGGCTTGCCAAGGAGGAGTCTTCAAACATGACATCTTTCAGCCTAATAAAGAAAGAAAAAAATCATAAGCTGAAGATGCTAAAATCTATGATATATGTGGCATGCATATGTGCATATTTGGGAGTGATGCATATTGGAAGGAATAATAATAATAACAACAGAAAGACTGTGTCAATGTATTGATTGAAATGGTGAACTTCTGCTTGAAACAGTAAACTTCTGCTTTGAGAATTTTGAGAGAGACTGAGAAAAAGATGAACAACATGTTTGGCAGAATGCATGCATTCTGGTGGCGTGGGGGTCAGGGACGGGGGCACCAGTCTAGATTTGATTTGAAATTTTGTATGAAATGCACAGAGCTTCAATAAAAGAATTGGCTTTGAAAAAAAATTAACCTTTCAACTAACCAGCTCTTAAATTCATTTATTTGTATTTTTTGTTTCTATTTGATTAGTTGATCCTCTGATTTTTGTTTCTTCTCATCTACTAAGATTGGGGTTTATTCTTGCCTTACTAGATTCTTGGGTTGTGTTGTTAAGTTTTCTACATGTGCTTTTTCTGACTTTTTAATGTAAGCACTAAACTAACAACTTCCCTCTTAGGACTGCTTTTAAGGTATCCCAGAGGATTTGCTGCATTGTGTTCTCATTTTCATTTACTTCCAGGAAAATTTTTATTTCTTTCTTAATTTCTTCTTTAACCTTTGGTCATTTAGGAGTGTGTTATTTAATCTCCATTAGTTAGTTAGCTTCCAGAGCTTCTTTTGCTATTGATTATAATCTGTATTGCACTGTGGTCTGATAGAATGCATGGAATTATTTCAATATTTTGAATTTGTTGAGTTTTGTTTTGTATCCTGGAATGTGGTGAATTTTAGAAAAGTTTGCATGCACTGCTGAGTAGAAAGTGAATTCTTTGATGCTTGGGTGAAATATTCTGTAGTGTCTGTTAGGACTATTTCATGTAAGATGTCATTTAATTAAGATGTGTAACTGTTTATTCTTTGTCCAGTTGATCTGTCTATTGAAGTCACCTACTATTATTGAATGGTGTTGATCTGTGTTTTTCTTTTCATTTTATTTATTTTTTGTATGTGTATGAGTGTACTGTCTGCATGTAGGTTTCTGCACCCGTGTCGTGCAATGCCAGGGAGGTCAGAAGAGGGTGTCGGATTCCCCTGGAACTGGAGTTCTCCTGGAATTGGAGTTACAGACAGTTCTCAGCCTCCATGTGGGTGCTGGGGATCAAACCCGGGTCCTCTGAAAGAGCAGTCGGAGCTCTTAACCGCTAGGCCATCTCTCTAGCCCCTGATCTCTGTTTTTAATCCTTTAGTACTGTTTTCTTAAAATTGGTGGCTCCCAAGTTTGGTGCATATATGTTCATGGTTATAATATCTTCTTGATTGATTATTCCTTTGGATAGAATTCAGTGGCTCTCTTTTCTCTTCTGATTAATTTTAATTTGAAGTCTATTTTGTCAGATATTAGAATTGCAACACCTGCTTGCCTTTTACAGCTATGTGCTTTTTCCATCTTTTCAACATAAAGTAGTGTTTATCCTTGAAGCTGAGATGAATTTCTTGAAGACAATAAAAAGTGCATTTTCTTTCTTGATATATTCTGCTGGTCTCTGTCTTTTGAGAGTGTAGTTGAGGCCATTGTCGTTCAATGTTATTATTTAAAGGTGTGTACTGGTTATTGTCCCTTTAATTTCATCACGTTTGCAGAGATGGTTTGTGTTTCCATTACTAGTCCCTCCCGTGCTTCCTTTCTGTAGCCTCTTGAGTATTCGTTCCTGTCTACAGTCTTTTCAAGTATTCTCTGCAGGACTGATTGGTAGTATGAATTCTTTCAGCCTATTCATGAAATGAATCTGGGCTAGGGTGGTTAGCTGGTCAGGGTTGGCTAGTTAGTCCAGAGAACTGAGGTGCGGCAATTAGTGCCTGCCTAAGTCCAAGGCTGGCTGGGAACAGGGTGGTATAGGGGAGAGGAAACAAAGAGAGAGGCAGGTGTGCAGAGATGACTTACCAATGTCCTTGTTAGGGCAGGTCTCAGGCAGGTCTAGAGCCAGGGAGGTTGAGGGTGGGGACCACCTGATGGGGGTGCTTAGCATTCTGTGCTAGTGTGTTTAGCAAGTCTGGGTTAGATAGATAAACCAGAAATGGAAGATGGAAGAAGTGGTGCCTGCTTGTGTCCAAGGCTGGCATAGTCAAGTTGGGGGAGGAAGAGAGAAACTCAATAGAGTCGACAAATAAGGATCTGGCTTACCAGGGTCTTAGGTGGAGTGGGGCTGTCCCACAGGTCAGGAGCCAGGGAAGATGGTGTTTGGGGCCACACGAGAAGGAACTCAGCAATCTACGGTAGGGTGGTTAGCTAGTTAAGGTTAGGGGGTTAGTCCAGAGATCTAAGGCAGGAGAATTTGTGCCTGCCTGGGTCCAAGGCTGGCTGGGGGCCTCAACCAATTTCTTATACTACTCAGGACCACCTGCCCAGTGGTGGCATCACCCATTGCAGACTGGGCCCTTCCATATCACCTAACTATAAGAATTTTTCCCAACATACATGGCCAGAGTCAAATCCAATAGAGGAAATACTGTAGTTAAGATTCCCTCCTCCCAGGTTCAACAAGTTAACAAAGAAAGCTAAGTATGACAGAGGTGATCTAATGTTAGCCAGGAAACTAACATTAGAGAACAAAAGAAAAAAATATATATATATTCAATTTTGTGTTAAAATTTACAAATACTTAAGGACATTTTAAATTCTGTCCCATGAAAATGCTACATTTCAAACATTCAAATGATGCCAGACTCCCAGTGATAATTCTAATGTGCTGCCTTTCTAAGTAGAAATGATTGGTTTGACTTCTGCCTTTGGAGGCTGATATTTAACGTTCATATTTTAATCTTACACTGAACAATTAACTTGGGTATCTTAGCATGGCTCTGCATTATTTATTAGCTGAGTAAAACTTTGCTCTGGATGATACTAATAGGAAATGTACTTTGAAAGCCAAAATTATAGAATGGGGAAAATAAGATATGACTGATGAAAAATTAGGGAAAAATTGGTTTTCCTACTAAATATATATAATACAGATAAAACCAGAGGAGGAATGTAAAGATTCATGCTCAGAGCTGGGGTGATGGCTCAGCTAATAAAGATCTTTCTATGCAAGCATGAGGACCTGGTTTGAATCCCAGAACCCACATAAAGCTAGACTCAGACATGCCTACCTACAGCTCCAGAATTCCTAAAAGATAAGAGGTTGGAGCAGGAAAATCCCTAGAGGCTCACAGGCCAGCTAGGTAGTATGCACAGTGGTGAAGAGAGACTATGTCTAAAACAAAAAGACTAGAATCTGAGATTGTCCTCTAACCTGTAGGCATATACCATGGCACACTCTTGATTATACTCCTACACACAGGTACATGCAAATGCATACATAAACACATTAAGAAATATTCCTGTTCAGATAAAAATCAAATCTTCCCTGTAATCATTGCACAGGGCCACACCAATCCTCTCCATAATCTTTATAATTTTAGTATGTGTGCTCTAAAGTGATCACACTCTAGAAGAGAGGGTGGAAGTTGTAAGAGCCAGAGGTTGGGAATGACCACAAGGAAACAGAAATTTCCACACAGCTGGTTAGTTACTCCTATGAACTCACAGTAATTGTAACAGGGTACACAAGTCCCATGCAAGCTCAAGCCACAAAAAAAAAAAATCCTATCATAGACCCTAGGAAGTAGGTAAGAAGCTGCACCCTCACCTAAGGAAACTGTAGCAAAAGATGGCTGCTGGGAGGGGCAGAGACAGGCTCTTTCAAGCATGAGACTCTTGATAGGTTGAGCAGGCTCCAGTGGGTGGGCCCAAATTAAAGGACATTTAGAGACACAAATGAGACTTTATATATACCACACACACACACACACACACACACACACACACACACACACACACACATAATGTGACTGATGTGATTAAACACAAACAAAATACATTCTTACAAATCCAAAGCTGTTTCAGTGAAAGTCCAGGCACATCCAGCAAAGGCAGTAAATGTTGCCAATGCTATTGAATCATGGCTTCACAATCTAGCAGTTTCTATACTAGAATTACACATGGGATTTTAAAGTCGGTCAGTATTTATAATGCAATCTACTGTTCAGGGCAGAATCCATGATGGGATTTCTAAAATGTCATTGGCATGCCAATTTATTGCTATTTCCAGAAGAAAAATAAAAGCACTGAATACAACAAATTCAGACTGAAAGTTAACAGATATCCCTCACCTGCTCACCATATTTTCTCCTTTACATTTTATAATACTTGGAGAGAAACTTTAAGCTAACATAGAAGAATGTCAACTGACAAACTTACAGCTCCATCAGAAATTCATCAATACAGTTGTAATTCCATCTATAAAGCTATTTTTAAGTAAAAAAAATCCTATAAAGGAGAGCTATTCTTGTCAAAACCTACTTATATCACATTTTTCAGAAAGACAACCATCAGACATAGATGCCAGGTATTGTACACACCAGAGACACAGACCTAAGGACCTAAAGGGATCTCCAGACTGTTAAGAATTAAATGGATTGGGGGCTGAAGAGATGGCTCAGTGGGTAAGAGCACTTTGTGATCCTCTAGAGAATCTGAGTTCAGTTTCTAATACCCATTTTGGGCAGGTCACAACTGCCATTAACTCCAGCTCCAGGGAATTGCAAGTCCTTCTTCTGCTGTCTAGAAGCACTACACTCCCATGTACCCACATTCAGACAAATTGAAAAATAATTTAAAGGATTTAAAGACATGCATCATGAGACATTCAATGCCACAGATTTATATCAAAATAAAATAATTTTTAAAAGATTTTTATAGGCTGGAGAGATGGCTTAGCAGTTAAGAGCACCTACTGCTCTTGCAGAGGACCCGGGTTTGATCCCCAGCACCCACATGGCAGCTAAGAACCATCTTTAACTCCAGTTCCAGGGGAATCCAATACCCTCTTCTGACCTCTGCAGCATTGCACGACACAGGTGCACAAACCTAGATGCAGACAGTACATTCATACACATAATTAAAAAATAAAAAAGATTTTTATTGTGTTTTTGTGCATTTCATATAATAGATTCTAATCAAATTTAGACTGCCTTCCCCCTCCAGGCCCCCGATATCCTCCACCAAATGTCATGCATTCTGTGTGTATGTTGGGTCCTATTTGGTCAAGCATTTGCACCCAGATGTCCCTCGGTGCAAGTTCAGCACTGGAGGTATCTCTAGACAAATAAAATAATTCTTTATCTCAGTAATGGTTTCAAGTTTGTGTTTTATTCCAATATGAAACGTATTTCCTTCTTGAGTCCTGTAAGTCGTAGTGGCTGGAGAAGATATGAGAGAAGATTTGTGAAGGAAAACATGGCGGGATGGACATTGCTCAGTACTAATTCCAAATCAGCAGAAACTGGAGACGGTTATACTCATTGCATGTATGCTATTACTAAAATGAAACTTTCTCCTTTATAGTAGATTAAAAGAAAGTAATAATTAGAGTAATGTTAATTTTAAATAGGGAAAAAACAATTTTTGACACAATATATTTTCTAGATTATATTATAACGCATCTAAATAAAGAATACTAAGACATAAAAAATGAGAAGAATAAACTACTTCCACATATCACTTTACCATAAGCCATAAGGAAATATGCTCTGTGGACTATGGAAAAATGTGGTACATATAAACAACAAGCTCCTGAGTGTTTCAATTCAAGAATAAGCCTTTCAATATGTGCCAAAAAAAATGTGTAAAAGTACAAACATTCCAGTAGGTGAACAGAGGATTGTTATTTTCCAAGTCAATATGAGGCGTATGCGAGCAGGGTGAAGGCAAGCGTGCACAATAGTTGAAACGTCCAGTAAAAGGGAACATTTTTTATTAATTTAAAAAGTACAAGAGAGATGAGTATAATATCTATCTCTATATATATATATATGTGTGTGTGTGTGTGTGTGTGTGTGTGTGTGTGTGTGTATACATATTTAACATTAAGCTAACAAAAATAATTACAAGTACATGACTCTTCTATTTAAAGTGGCGTTATATGACCTTTCACATTAAATGTTTTATTTATAATTGTACCTTGACTGAGAAGTGGTCATCTAAGCATGTGTAATGGGTGAAATGACTCTTGGCAAATATAGTTTGATTTTCATGGTTCATGCTATATAAACAGTCTTTAGCAGCAACAGTTTGCTCTACCTGAGAGTTCTTTTTATATATCAGTTTGATCCAACTCATTGTGTGATTGTGTTTTGGGATGAGTTTAACACTGAAGTTCACAGGCTGGATAAGGCGGATTGTATTCTTCAGTGTGATGGGTATGAACAGTCTCTCAGACCTCAGCTCTTCTTAGTAAGGAATTCCTAACCCTGGCTTCCAGCAGACACTATTTTCCTCTTGCCTTCAGAATAGAAATAGAGCATCCCTTCATCCTGAGTCTTACACTCATGAACTTTAGCCTAGACCTATAACGAAAGGTCACCTCAATTTACAGCCAACCAACTGCTTTTTCTGAGATTTATCAGCCTCCCTTAACTTATTTAAAGCAGTTTCTTGCAATGAATTTCTTTCTATTAATATCTACACTGTTTGGTTATTTCTCTAGGGAAACTGCACTGAAGTATCTGAAGCTTCTTTCTGTTAATTATTCATGTTGTGTGTGTGAGTACAGATCTGTGTGAACATGTGTGCACATGTATGTGTGTGTATATTGAAGCCAGATGTAGATGCCAGGTGTTTTCCCATTGTCTATGTTGTTCTTGAGATAGGGTCTCTCACCTGTCCTGGAGCTCACTGATTAGTTAAGCCTGGCCAGCCAGTAACCCCAGGCATCTTCCTATCACCACCTCCCTAGTGTCAGGATTCCAGGCACATGCTACAACCATACCCTTCTTTTAACATGGTTTCTGGGGGATTAATCACCCATCTTCATATTTGTGTACCATACTCTATGAACAGCCGTCCCCAGCCTTTGACTCACCCTTTCTCAAGCCATGCTGTTCAGTTTCTCTCTATGAGAATTTAGTGTGTTTCTACTTCCTCTGGCTAATGTAGAATGCCTGGCTTGGTTGCTTTCTGAAAATGCTCATTTAGTAACTCTTGAAACAAGATGTACTTACTAAATTGAGCCAAATTTGGGATGCATTTTCTTTCTCTTAATATTTGCATAACTAATATTTTTGAACTGAGTCTAGGATTTTCTTTTTTTTTATTGATGTTTTATGTATTTCATACATCATTTTTCATTTCTGTTCAGGCACATTTCCCTATCCCTTCCCCCCACCCCAACCCAAACCATCCCAGATCATGTGCTCTATCATAACTGTCCTACATCTTTCTCTCAGTCTGTTTTTATGCTTAGGAATTCACATTTTCCTCCATTAATTTCATGTTATTCTAAAATATGGATACATACTCTCCACCCATATACAGTAATTACAGAGTCTGAAAATAATTGGTGGGTGGATTCTAGAGCCCATTGAGGGATTCACATTATGACAACATAGTTGCTTACAGATAAACCAAAAATAGATACAACCATACTGTCGTTCAGCTGTTCAGCTTGCCTTTCATCGGGGGGATTTGGTGTTAGCAATCCCACAATGAGGGAAACCATTCTCCATTTTCTTTCTGGACTGTGTCAACCTCAGCTACATAATGGGTTCGAAGCTCCATTGATTTACCTGCGAAGATTCATAATCCATCCTCTTTTTTAGCTGCTGACTAGTAACTGCATGTTAGATGTACATGTTTTTGCATCACTCAGTCTGTTAGAGGCAATATGGGTTGGTTCCAGTTCCTTGCTGTTGTGAAGAGAGGCGCAATAAACATGGATGTTCATGTATCTTTGTGGTAGGATGAGTCTTTGGGGTATATAATTACTCAGAGTGGTATGATTGGGTCAATGGTAAGCCATTTCGAGTCTTTTAAGGTTCTCCACACTGCTTGCCGCATAGGTGGTTGTACAGGTTTTCCATTCCCACCTGCAGTGGATGATTGTTCCCCGTTCCCCACAACCCCTCCAGCAGCTGTTGTCTTTTGTGTTGGTTTTGTTGTTTGTTTTTCGTGATCTTCGCTACTTTAGTGGGAGTGAGATGATATCTGAAGTAGTTTTAATTTGCATTTCCTTAATTATTAATGATGATGACACTTTTTAAGACGATGTTTTCCTAAGCCATCGGTAATTTCTCACTGAGAGAAGATTAATCTTTTCAGTTCTTTGTTCCATCTGTTGAGTAGGTCATTTTCTTCTTACTTACGTCTTTGTTATTGAGTAGTTTATATATTCGTGAGCTTTATGGCTCTGTCAGATGTAATCACTGGTAAAGATGTAGTCTTATTCTGTGTGGGTTTTCTCTTTACTTTCCTAATTGTTTCTTTCACTGTACAAAGCTTGGGGGGGGTGGGAGCTAGGGGGAGGGGTTTATGAGTCCCCTCTTGTCAACTGTTGACTTACTTCCTGTATGGCTGCTGTCTGATTTATAAAAGTCTCCTCCTATACCTATGTCTCTTAGGTTGTTGCCAGCTTTGTCTTTTATCACCTTCAGGGTACATTGAGATCTTTGATCCACTTGGAGTTGGATTTTTTTTATTTTATTTATTTTTTATGTGTATGAATGTACTAATCTGCATGTAGGCTTGTGCACCCTGTGTCGTGCAAATGCCGCGAGGTCAGAAGAGATGTCGGATTCCCATTGGAACTGGAGCGCTCCTGGAAGTGGAGTTATAGAGAGTTCTCAGCTGCCAGGTCGGTGCTGGGAATTGAACCCACGGTCCTCTGCAAGAGCGTCAGTGGTCTTAACCGCTAAGCCCATCTCTACCACCCTGGAGTTGATTTTTTACAGGTTCAGTGGTAGGGGTTTAATTTTGCTCTGGCAAAGGGTGATACAGTTTTGCCAGAACCATTGGCTGAAGATGCTGTCTTTCTCCACTGAGCTTTTTTGGTTGTGGCCCCTTGTCAAATTTGAGGTAGCTGAAATTGATGAGCTCAAGTTTTGATCTGCAATTTTGTTCCATTGTTCAGTGGTTCTGTTTTTTTTTTTTTTTTTTGTTTTTTTTTTCTTTTTGCCAGTACCAAGCTCTTTTATTACCATAGCCCTGTAATATGCCGTTTGACTTCTGGTAATGTAACCCCCCTAGTTTTGCACTTTCACTCAGGGTTGCTTGAGCGTATTCGGGGTCTTTTGTTTTTTCATATGGGATGTAAGGAATTTTTTTTCTAGGCTGTGAAAAAGCGAATGGGGATTTTGGATTGGGATTGCATTGAATCTTTATATTGATTTTGGTAGAATGGACATTTTTTGGACATTTTTTACTATATTTAATTTTTCCAATCCATTATCAAAAATGGGAGTCCTTTCCATCTTTTTAATATCATTTAATCTCCTTCTTCAGGGTTTAAAATTTTGTTGTAGAGGTCTGGGGTCTTTGGTTAAGTTTTTCCTAGGTATATTTTTTTTTAGTGGATTGGGAAGGTCTCCTTAGATTCCTTCTCCAGTTGCGTATTGTGTGTAAAGAAGTTACTGATTTTTCTAGGTTGTATTTTGTATCCCGCCATTTACAACTTAAGCTTTTGATGGTTTTCTATGAGTTTTCTGGTGGAGGTTTGAGCATCCCTTAGGTAAACTATCTATAATTTGCAAAAAGGGATAATTTATGAACTTCATCTTTTCCAGTTAGTACTCATTTAATTTCGCTTTCTTGCCTTCTATGCCTTATGTGAGCAATTTCAAATCACTATGCTTGAAAGAGGAGTGGTAATAGTGGACAGCCTTGATCATGTTTCCTGCCTTTAAGGGAAATGGCTTCCAAGTTTTTCTTTAGGATGATTTGTGTTTTTTTTTTTTTGGTTTTCTTCTATGGGCCTTTTTTTACATTGAGGGAATGCAATCCCCAGATCCAGTTTCCTCTAACTTTACAGCATGAAGGGAATGCTGGATTTTTTGTCAAAGAGCCTTTTTTCTTTTTTTTCGGTTGTTGTGCTCAGTGGGATGTTGTGGTTTTTGTCTTTAGGTCCATTTATTGTGATTTTATATATTGTATTGATTTATGTCAATGTTGCACCAATCCCTGCACTCTCTGTACGAAATCCAGCCTGGTCATGTTAGGTGATTTTTTTGATGGGTCTGTATGCGATTTGCAAGTATTTGTTGAGACTTTTGCATCTGGTTTCATCAATGATATGGGTCTATAGTTTCTTTCTGTTGTGTATCTTTGCCTGGTTTTTGTATTAGGTGATGCTGGCTCTGTAGAAGGAATTTGGGATATTTCCCTCTGTCTGTATCCTTCTGAAAACGTTTGAGTAGTAATGGTTGTAGACGCTCTTAAATGTTTATAGAATTCTGCTGAAGCCATCTGAGCCTGGGATTTTTTAGTTGGGGGTTCTTTTTTTATATTTTCAATTTCCTCAAGTGTTGTGTGATCTGTTTAAGCTATCTGACCCTTCTTGGTTAACCTTTGGAGAATCCCAGAATTTCAGATATTCATCCATTTCTCTTAGTTTTCAAATCGTAGTAGAAGTATAGGTTTTTGAAGTATTCTTCTATGATTGTCTGGATCTTTCTGTCTGTTGTGATGTTTCTTCCCTCATCATGGCTGCTATTGGATTTGGAGTTGCTCTTTCTTTTTTCTTTTGGTTAACTGGGGTAGAGGTCTGTCTATTTTGTTTATCTTTTCAAAGAACCAGCTTTTGGATTCATTTTTTTTTTTTTTTTTTGTATTGTTTTCTTTGTTTCTATTTCATATGATTTTGCTCTGATTTTTGTTATTTCTTCCTGTTCTGTTGGGTAGGATTCATTTGTTGCTGTGTTTCAAGTTGTTTTTTTAGCTGCAGTGGTAATGTTTACTTGTTCTTTTCTGTTTTTTTTTTTTTTTTTTTTTTTTTTTAATGTGGGCACTTAGGGTTATAAATTTCCCTCTTACGACTGACTTTAATGTATCCTACAGGTTTTTTTGTGTTGTATTGTCATTTTCATTTAGTTCCAGGAATGCTTTTATTTCATTATTTCTTCTTTGACTCACTCATTGTTCAGTATTTTGTTGTTTAGTCTCCATGTGTTCTTACAGTTAATAGGGCTTAACCTGGTGTTAATATTGAGCTTTATTGCAGTGTGGCCTGATAGAATGCATGGAATAATTTCAATCCTTTTGTATTTGTTGAGGTTTCTTTTGTGTCCCAGTATGTGGTCAATTTTGGAGAATGTATCATGGGGTGCTGAGTAGAAACTATATTCTCTGGTGTTTGGATGGAATATTCTGTAGATATCTGTGAGGTCCATTTGGTGTATTGTGTTGTTCAGTTCTAATGTCTCTCTGTTTACTTTTTGTCCAGTTGACCTATCCGGAGGGCTCAGTGGGGGTATTGAAGTCCTCCACTATTAGCATACTGGGATTATCTGTGTCTTTAGGTCCTGAAGGACTGTGTCTACAAAGTTTGGTGCACCAGAGTTTGGTGCATAAATATCTAAGATTGTGAAATCTTTTTGGTTAATTGTTTCATTGATAAGGATATAATGCCTCTTTGTCTTTTCTGATTAATTTTACTCTGAGGTCTCTTTTGTCTGATATTAGAATAGCCACTCCTGCTTGCTTTTTGGTACTATTTGCTTGGAATATTTTTTTCCATTCTTTCTCTCTAAGGTGCTGTCTGTCCTTAAGGGTGAGATAGGTTTCTTGGAGGCAGCATATAGATGGACTCTGTTTCCTAATCCATTCTCCCAGTCTATGTCTTTTGATTGGGGAGTTTAGATCATTAATATTTAAGGTTATTATTGAGAGATGTGTGTTGTTTCCTTTCAACTTATTTTTCGTTTACATTCTTGGTCTAGGTATTTATTTACTCTCTTATGCTTTTGGTAATTTCTCTCTTGTGTTTTTTTTTCTTCCAAAACAATGAAATATGTTTAATATGTCTTTAGTATGCAAATGAATTATATAAATTCCTCCCTTTTTAAAAATTTTCATTATCCAAAAGTCTTTATTCTTTGCAAACTTCAATGTTGTATGATCTGTCCAATGGTAAGAGCTCTAATTTTTTTTTCTATAACCCTTTCTTGGTATGATTCTCTTCTGATACATAGGTGATAAGTTTTTCTCCCTCTAATCCAACTTGCAAATTTCTTTTACTCACATAAAATACATACATATGCAAAAATATATCTACATATGTACAGAAATTTATATAAATATTCATGTACAATATGCATATTTGCTTCTCCCCATTTGGGGGGGGCTGTTTCTTTTGAGACAAATCTTCATGTAGCCCGAGGTGGGGGAGAATTCTGTTTCAACCAGGCTTCCCTTGAACCTCCTGTCTCTGCCACCAAGTGCTGTGATTAAAGTTGTGCACCACTGCAACAGTCTTCATTATCCTTCTGTGTAAACTCTGTAAAATGCTTTTTAAATAAAAACACAAGAGCTTATATTTTATTGAGCATCATAGTAAACACAGAGAAATTGTACAAGTGGATATAAAATTGTTTCTAAATTTATACTGATATTACTTAATGGAGTAATATTGATATCATGAAAATGTTTCAGTTAATCTTGCTCCATTTCATTTTATTTTAGTAAAAAATTTAAGCCCATAATTAACAGTGACTCAAAACATAAATATTTTATATGATGGGGAAAGCTTTAATAATTCTGTGTGTATTTGATAAATTAACAAAACAATCATATGTGTTTGGACGTGTTTCTGATTGTTACTCATTAAAAACTGGACTCTGTGTTTCCCAGAGCTTGTACACTTTTATGGAGAATTTTAGATGTGTCATCAGGTCCATCCTTCTCCATATGCTGTCAATTGTACCATCATTCATGAGTCACATACATTAATAGGACCTCTGTACTGAACACTGTTAGCAAAATACGCTTCCTGGTTAGTGTTGTTTAAGGATAGTTTCTCCTTTCCTCTGTTCTTTAGATTTCTTCGAGTATTTTCTGAAGTGTTCATTTTTTTGACATATGTTCTTTCATTTTGTTTATGTCATGAAGGATTTTTCTTTCTCTTTCAACTACGATTGGCATTTTTGCTGGGTATAATAATCTGGGTTGGTATCTAAAGTCAATTAGTACTGGGAATAATTTGGTCCATGTTCTTCTGGGTTTCATGGTTTGCACTGAGAAGTCAGGTGTGATTCTGATGGGTTTCCCCTTATATGTAACTCGTTTTTCTCTTGTGGTTTTCAGTATTTTGTCCTTGTTTTGAGCATCTAGTGTTTTAACTATGATATGACATGGGGAATTTCTTTTCTGGTCTTGTCTATTTGGTGTTCTATGTGCTTCTTGTATTTCTATGGGTTTGTCTTTTTTTCAGTTAGGGGAAGTTTTCTTTTATTATTCTGTTGAAGATCTGATCAATACCATTCTCTTGGGATTCTTCTCCTTCCTCTATCCCTATGATGTGGAGGTTTGGTCTTTTCATAGTGTCCCACATTTCCTGGTTGTTCCACTCTTGTGTTTTTTTTTTTTTAATTTTTCATAATCTTTTCTTGAGGTTTCTAGCTGCACTGTCTTATCCTGTAGGTCTGATATTCTTTTTTCAGCTTCTTCCATTCTGCTTCTGAGGTTTTTTTCCCATCCTTTCCTGCTGATTGGATGAATGTTCAATTTCCTTTTTTATTTCATCCTGTGATTTCTTCAGTATTTCCACTTCCTTTTGGAGCTTTTCATTCTTTTCTTGTAGCTCCTTGCTTTTCTGGTCAGTTTCTTTTTTTCCTTTCCGGCTGACATCTTTTCAATGTTTCCACTTTCTTCTGGAGTTTGTCATTCTCTCCCTCTAGTTCTTTTCAGAATTTGTATTTCTCTTCCTCTAGTTCTTTTCTGAGTTTATCAATCTCTCCTTTTAATTATTTCTGGAGTTTATCATTCTTTCCTTCTAGTTCCTTCATGAGTTTTTCATTCTCTCCCTTTAGTTCTCTGATTTGTTCTTTATAGTCTTTGAATATGTCTACAACTGTTCTTCTAAGGTCACTATCTTGGTTCCCTTCCAGAGAGATCTTGTTGTTGGGATCTTCTACAGGAGTGGTTGGGTTAGGTGAGGATTTATTTTGAGCTTTTCCCTTATTGTTGTTTTTCCGTTGTGTTTTTGGCATGTGTATTTTTGTCATTGTTGTTTTTCCCCATTTGTTTATTTGTTTGCCTTCTGTTGCTAATCTCAAATGTTGCTATGGGAATTGGTTGGTTATTCAGTTTAGTTTACTTCCTGTTGGTTTCTTCTTCAGTTTTGTCTATGCAGCCTCCAATCACTGACACTGCTGCATCCTCCCAATAGCTTTAAACCACAGCACCAGCAGTTTACACTTTCTACCTCAGCATTAGTAGCTTGGGTGGGGGGACGTCCCATCTGGGTGGTTGGGCACAAGTAGTGTGCGCCGCTGGCTGAACTTCTATCCACTCACGCTGTTTCTCTCTATGGTCGTAGCATTGGATGGTGCCTGCCAAGGTGGGCTGCCAGCCGGCCACCTGTACAGCACAGATGGGCCTTGGCAGCTGGGAACAGGTAGTGTGCACTGCTGGCTGACTTTCTATCCATACATGCAGTTCCTCTCTATGGTCCTAGTGTTGGATGGTGCCGGCAGAGGTGGGCCGCCACAACACAGACAGGCCTTGGTGGCTGGGCACAGGTGAGTCTTGGATTTTCTATTTATTCAGTAGTCGAAAACTATAGCGCCCAGAGAATATGCACTCAGCAACCTGCAATTGTTAACAAAGTTTTATTTAACATAACCATGCACAATCATGTACATATCATCTGTTGATGCCTTATGGCAACAGTTGAAGATTGCAACAGAGTCTGTGTACCCAAAAAAGAAAAAAAAATGGAACTAACCTTTTAAAGAAAAAGTTTATAATTCAGTATCTATTCAGTTGATTTGAGTATCCCAGACTCATATACTATGCACTCTAGGGAATTAGAACCATCCTGAACATGTTCTACATCCACATGAGCTCCTCATGGGACTCATGTCAGGGCAGATGAGATGATAAAAGTAATAATGACCTAATTACTGACTTAGAAGTACATATGTCAGAATGGAGAAAGAGTCAAAATATTGATAAACTCTATGTTTTTCTTGGGCATTCATAACCTGCTGTATGGTGCTATGTTACATTTTGTCCTTTGATTTATTCTTGGGAAGTAATGAGCACTTTTTTCTTTTGTGCAGAAATAATAAACATTATTTTATTTATTTGTTTTGGAAAATTCATAGAATATATTGGTCACATTTAGAATCCTCCCATCTCTTCACCTCCTTACCTACTTTCTCATTTTTGTGCTCCAATTTTGTCTGGCTTAAGCTTATGTGGGTCTTGTGCATGCTGCCATCATTGGTGTGAGGTCATTTGAGAAACCACCTAGCTCTCTGGAAAACTCTGTTTCTCTGTGGTCATGTACCACCTTTGACTCTTACAATTTTTCTGACCCCTTATCTGCAATGGTCCTCGAGCCTTGTGGAGCAGAGGATTGATATATCTGTCCTATTTAGTGAAAAGTACAGTATCTTATACTCTGCACTTTGACAGTTGTGGCTCTCTGGGTTAATCACTTTCTGCCCCTTTTCATTTGTATGTATATATTTGTGTCATTGTGTGGGTATGCACATATGAGAGCAGGTGCCAAGGAGGGCAGAGGAGGGCATCATATCCTCTGGAAATAGAGTTACAGGTAGTTGTGAGCCATAAAATGAATGTGCATCCTCGGAAGTGTATTTAAGTCCTCTGCAACACCAGTATGTGTTCTTAATTACTGAGCCATCTCTCTAGCCCCAATACAAACATTAAAAAACGTTCAAATAGCAGACATGTTTTCTTATTCAGAATAAGTCTCCAGTAAATGTGTAAAATGACTATGTGAAAGTGAATAACCTAGCTTAGTGATCAGAAACCAGAGACAGTAGCTGCTGTGAACCCAGGTAATGAACCTAAGAAAGATCAGACTAGAGGCTGGAGAGATAGCCTAGCAGTTAAGGGTACTGACTGCTCTTGCAGAGGACCCGGGTTTGATCCCCAGCACCCATATGGCGGCTAAGAACTGTCTGTAACACCAATTCCAGGAGAACTCCAGTTCCAGGAGAATCTGACACCCTCTTCTGACCTCCGTGGCATTGCATGACACGGATGCACAAACCTACATGCAGACAGTACATTCATATACATACAAAAAAAATAAATAAATTAAAGAAAAAAGAAAGATCAGACTATGAAATACCTAGAAAGTGAGATCAAACAACTTGATTTTATCATTTAGATGATGGAATAACCACTGGAGATTATTTATTAGGGTGGAACTATGGGCGTGCTGGATAGCTTTAGTGTCAACTTGACACACCTGGGTTGAAGGAGCCTCAACTGGGGAATTGGCTCCATTGGATTGGCCTGTGGCCACATCTGTGGAGTATTGTCTTGATGGTCGAGCAGTGTGGGAGGGCCCAGCCCACAATGAGTGGTGCCACCCTGGGCAGGTTGTTGTGTACCGTATAAGAAGGCAGGCTGGGCATGAGCCAGGGGAGCAAGCCAGTGAACAGCATTCCTCCATGGCCTGTGCTTCAGCTCCTGCCTCCAGGTTCCTGCCCTGAGTTCCTGCCTTGTGCTCCCTAAGTGATGAACTGTGACCCAGGAGATGTAAGCTGAATAAACCCTTTCCTCCCTAAGTTGGTGTCGGTCAGATTGTTTTGTCATAGCAATGGAAGACAAACTAGAACAATCAGCCTAGTTGTGTTTATAAACCTTTACTTTAGAATATTAAGATAAATGATATAGAAGGAACAGAAAATCAGGAAAGTATTATGTGACTCCTAAAACACATACAGTTGTATTATATAATCCATAAGCAAATAAAAACCATATAAGTTTATTTAAAAACCTTTATAAATTTATTTATAAAAAATCAAGTAATTCACCATAATAAATAAAACATTGAAAGAAAGTAGAATCACTCTCCAGGAAATTTTGGAAAAGTTTATGTGATCAGGAAAAGCTATGTATTTCTGTTCCATAGCCTAAATTTCACTCACATATATTATGCTACTGATATTCATTTTTATGGCAGACAAAAATATAAATCTCCAAACTAATATGGTGTATTGGTCAATTTTTTTAACTGTTTCACATTCCCTAAATCCTAATTTGATTTCTTAACAATGACAGTTTGATAGATACCTCATACTCAGGACTTAGGAAATTCTCCCTGAGGAGAGGAACGGTTTAATTGGGCTTATGGTTCAAGGGAAAACAGTCCAGTAATGTAGGGAAGGCAGAAACAGAAGCAGGAGACTGGCTGGGAATATGGCATAGGCACTCAAGAATCAGGAGAAGACCACTCACAATGACCCACTTCCTCAGGGAGATCCATCTACTAAAAGGCTCCACAAAGTTCCCAAACTGCACCATCAGCTGGTCACCAAATATTCAAACACATGAGCCCATAGGGAATATTTCAAATTCAAACCATGACAGGATTTAATATTGAAAACATCATCTTCCCTGTTCTTTCCCCTTATATATAATATCATTGAGGAAAAGTACAGGATCTTGGAATCTTTAAAACTAAAAACTAAATTCTGCATTGAAGTCTAGCCACACATAGAAGTCTTATTTTCCCAGTGAAATGTATGTAGGCAGACTTACAAAACTGATTTATCAGTACATTAAATAGTTATATATGTTCTAATGCTAATAAAAACCATGTAACTGATTTGCACATAAATTTAGCTGAATAGATATAAAATATGCTTTCAAACGTGCTTATTAAATTGTTTAGTTATAAGAGTTTTGTTGAGTAAGTATACTATCATCCTTTTACAGATGAGAAACTGAGACATGGGAAGGAAAGAAGTTACTTGCCCCAAATGAAGCAAGATGGGTCTGAAAATGAAGAGAATTAGATATTGTTCTCTGATCCTAATCTCATTCCCAGGATATGATATTTTTCATTTCTATTGTTCAAAATTTTTCTACAAAGGTAATATGCTCAAAATACATAGATCAATTATTTCCAGACCAAACTGCCAGTCAAGATGTAGGCTAATGGACGGAACAGGAATTTCTCAAAATAAGAAGCACAAGTTATCAATTAATATTTTGAGAAGTGTTTATGCACTGAAGAGATATTTTGCTGATTAAGGGCACTGGCTGCTCTTCCAGAAGACCAGCACTCAAGTCAGACAACTCATAAATGGCTATAACTATAGCTCCGGGGATCTGACCTCTTCTTCTGGCCTCTGTGGGCAACTATACTCACATACACAGATCCACAAGCAGACACATATAAACAAAAAATAAACAATTCTTTAAAAATACATTTAACAGACTTACCTATCAGGGAAATGTCAATAAAACTGTTTAGGGAATATCATAATAGAAAACAACCATAAGTCTTTGTGAACTATACCCAAGGATTATATTTCACTAACATCAACCAAAGTATTTGAAACACAACTTCTAGAAGAGATCTTCATGATGCCATTCTCTTTCAAGATGAAAATGGAAATCATGCAATTATTAATGCACATGGCATCATGCAGAAAACTCTGTAAAGTCAGTCACATACACCCCTCAATGAAATCAACGTCACACAAAATGCCAAATTACCTTGTTGAAAAGACCGGGCGTGGTGGCGCAAGCCTTTAATCCTAGCACTTGGGAGGCAGAGGCAGGTGAATCTTTGTGAGTTCAAGGCCAGCCTGGTCTACAGAATGAGTTCCAGGACAGCTGGGGCTACAGGGAGAACCTGTCTCGAAAAGACCAAAAAAAGAAAAGAAAAGAAAAGAAAACTTCTTCTTCATTTAATATTTTAATTAGAAATTTTACACTTAATTTATTTTTCATGTAAAGCTACTTAGGTACTAATCATGAGAATAAAATAAATCTTTAAAAAATAGTGTAGAAACAAGGCATGTTCCCTGAGCTGTAAGTGTAGAGAGTCCACTGTAGGTATGCCACCTCAGATGTATGTTCTCTGTGTGTAACCAATTGTCCAGCTCTGTGGAGCCTCTATCTGATATAAAAAGAAGCTTCTTAAGGAGTAGTATATGTCATATTTGTCTGTAAATATAAGGATCCATATTTAGTATGTGGTAAGAAACTTCATTTTTCTAGAGATATGGCAGAGATGGAGTTTTCTGTAGGATCTGTGATCTCTCTAGCCACGTGTTCTAGTTGTGTTCACGGTGCCAATCGTGAATTCACCCCCAGTGAGCTCTTTATTAATTCCCAGACAACGGTCCCACTATTGTACCAGTAGAGGTAGTTTTCTGTCTCAGTCATTATGGTTATTAGGCCTTAGGGCCAGGTGGATTACTGATCGATTTTCTCCCTTACAAGCTTCCCTCATTTCTCACCAGTAAAGCTTCCTTTCACAACAGAGTATGATGCACACAGAAGGCCACAAGTGGCCGAGTTTTAGAGAATAAGAGACTGCAGAGTGCATGTCCCTGGATAGGACTCCTATATTAAAACTCATTCACAGCCGGGCGTGGTGGCGCACGCCTTTAATCCTAGCACTTGGGAGGCAGAGGCAGGTGGATCTTTGTGAGTTCAAGGCCAGCCTGGTCTACAGAGTGAGTTCCAGGACAGCTGGGACTACAAGGAGACCCTATCTCGAAAAGACCAAAAAAAGAAAAAGAAGGTGACTATCAAGGATATCTTTGCATCTAGTCAGGGTTTCCCAGTGACTGATGTTATTTCTGTACAAGTGATAAGTGTTAACAGTTTTAAAGGTTCTATGTTTGTGGCTGGAGGGACGGCTCGGCTGTCAGCAGGTCTTGCTCCTTTTCCAGAGGACCCAGATTTGTTCCCTGAACCCACATCTGGTTCTCAACTACCTGCAACTCCACCCCCAGGGAATCAAGTTCCCTCTTCTAATTTCTGCAGGTACCTGCACACACATGTAACACACACACACGTACACACAACACATTAAAGATTTTTTTTTAATTTTTATTTATTTCTGTATGTGTATGAATGTACTGTCTGCATGTAGGCCTGTGCACCCGTGTCGTGCAATGCCGCGGAGGTCAGAAGAGGGTCTCGGATTCCCCTGGAACTGGAGTTCTCCTGGAATTGGAGTTACAGACGGTTCTTGGCCGCCATGTGGGTGCTAGGGATCGAACCCGGGTCCTCTGTAAGAGCGGTCGGCGCTCTTAACCGCTAGGCCATCTCTCCAGCCCCTAAAGATTTTTTTTTTTTTGTCTTTTTGAGACAGGGTCTCCCTATAGCCCCAGCTGGCCTGGAACTGACTCTGTAGACCAGGCTGGCCTAAAGAAATTTTTTTTAAGGCTTAAAAAGTCTTTGAAAGTACTATATTCATCTTATGATGAAATAACCCAGTTTAAAAGTATGATTAATCTCATAGTTTTGTTTTGAAAGAATTGATTCCATTTCATATTTTTATTGAAAATAGTTAACAATGAGAAATCTTTTTAAGAGCTGGGCATCGTGGCTCAGAGGTTCTCTGGGAGATCGAGGCCACCCTGGTCTACACAGTGAGATAGCGAGTTCAAGGCCAACTCTGGCTACTGGGAAACCCTATCTCAAAGAACAACAATAGCAATAACAAAAACCCCACCAAAACCCTTATAAGAACTTATGTCGTCAGCTAAAATTAGGGCATGAGATTCTCCCAGAACCTTCCCCTAATCTATTATAAAATTTTTTTTTATTTATTTATTTTTTTCTGTATGTGTATGAGTGTACTGTCTGCATGCAGGTCTGTGCACCCGTGTCGTGCAATGCCATGGAGGTCAGAAGAGGGTCTCGGATTCCCCTGGAGCTGGAGTTCTCCTGGAATTGGAGTTTCAGATGGCTCTCGGCCGCCATGTGGGTGCTGGGGATCGAACCCGGGTCCTCTGTAAGAGCGGTTGGCGCTCTTAACCGGTAGGCCATCTCTCCAGCCCTATTATAAAATTTTATACACAAAACACAACTTCACAATCTATTTTTTAATATTCCCTTATGAAGATTACACCAAAGAATTGGAATCTCTATATAATAATACTAATAATCAAAATGAAACTATTATAGGGTGTTATCACAAAACAATCTTCATGTTGAAATTAATAAGGATGTTTTGTTTTATCTTTCACATTTGAGTAGCTGTCTATATCTTTTTTTTTCTTTATTTGTTTAATTTTTTTAAGGGATTCACAATATAAGAGCATAGTTGTTTTCAGATCACATTGACGTTGCTCAGTTTGCCATACAGTTAGGTAATTGGCACTAGCATCCACCGATGAGGAATACCATTTGCCGTTTGTTTTTCTTGGACTGTGTTACTTCACTCAGCATGATGCTGTCTATAGCTTTAATATCAATATTTAACTTGTTAGTAGTAAATCTGATTTCTCAAGTGAAATTTTATTTGGATCCTGATAATACTCAACTTTTAGCACTGGGAAGAGGCTCCTGAGAGTCCTCAGCCCAGTGGTTCAAAGTTTGATGATGGAAATCTTTCTTCAGGCAGTTAGTGCAGATAATGTGGGTGAGACAGTGTAGGAATCAGCCAATGGGCAGCCCCGTAGAGGCTAGTCAAGAGCACAGGGTGTGAAGGGAAGGAGGATGTGAGCTGATAGGGACATGTCCTCAGAAAAACCAGAAAAACACTGACTCATAAAATGTGAGAGCACAGAGGAAGAAATGGATGAAGAAGTTTTGAAACCTAGTGAGTTTTGAAACCAAGGAAGTTTTGAAATGGATAACTTGTAGAATATTAGCATTTATGACAGCGATGCTTAAAATGTGACTGACACCATATGGCCCAACCTCCAGCTTTAGCTTTACAGTCCATTTTGAGAATTAGTGCTTGAAATTGGGATCACACAGTCCTATAGATACAGTGTGATTCATGGTAGAGAAATTGTAGCCTGCAGAGTGAGAGACCCTTGTAGCATTATGTCAGGTTGGTTGCTGGAGTTGCTGTGTCAGAAGGAAGAAGGCAGATGAGAGGCTTGGGCAGAGTTCTGCTGTAGGTGAAGTTTGACTTGGGCTTTGTCCTGCCTTTTCTGAGTACCTTCTGTCTCAGGTGCTTGGTGCTCTTGTCATTTCCTACTGTGGGACTGGCAGGAACCACAGAGTCCTGAAAGGTACTGCACACTGGCAGCAGGGAGTGTGCTTCTGACTCCATTCCAGCCCGATTTCTCTGTGTCCTGCACCCAAAGTGTGTGGTGTCTTCATTACACGATCTTAGTATGGAGTTCTGGTGGGCAGCCAGAGAAGTGTTTGTGTTAAGGAATATTTGACAATATGAAAACCACCTCTGTGTTCAAAACATGCTTATTTTCCTTGACATGTTCCTGAGGCATGAGTGCTCATGACACACTCAGCAATTCTGTAGCTTATTAATAGTGATAAATGGGGATAAAAAAAATCCAGTTATGGACGGTATGTGGGCCACATGTTTAACTGGCTCAGGGGTTCTTGGTGTTTAGCTGGTGATTTACATTCAGTCTGGTTTCTGATGGTGGTGGCTGCCCATCCTGGTCTAAATGTCCATGGGGACATATTTTGAAATTGTTGGGACAGTTTGAAAAGATTGGACTGGCAGGATACTGCAAACGTGGACTCACCATTTCCTTCCCTCTCGCTTTCCATGCCAAGGGCATCTGTCAGCTTAGTCTCCATTTAGGACATAGTATACACTCTTCTACTGTCTCTCACAGTTTTGTGGCTCTGAGCTCAAAGGAAATTTACCATGAGCTTCCAACCAAACAATGTAGACTTTAGCACTTACTTGGACTTAGAGGAGAGCTGGGAGGTGTACTGGTGAAGCACAGATAAGTGCTGGACTTTACAGATGACTTAACATGAGAGAGGTGTTGTAACTCTACCTAAATCTTTTCCCAGGGGCAGAAATGGACTGTGGTTGACTAATGATTGCAAATATACTTTTATGGGGGATTAAGAGGGTATGTGTTCCTTGCTATTGTATACTAGAAATAGAAGGCTGCTAAATATAGCAGCGTTATTGCAGGGATTTCAACATAACTTTTTATTGAACTTTTAGAAGAGCAGCCATTGCCCTGGGACTTAAATAAAGGTTGTAGTTAGTTGTCATAGGTTAGTCCCTTCAGGTTTTCTCTGGGAAAAGGAGATAAAATCACCAGTAGCATGGTGATTGTTAGGAAAACCCTTAAGGGTGTTTGATCAAGGGTCCTCCAGAATAATTAAGGTAGTCCTCAGTGGTCTGTCAGTTGTGCGTCCTTATATCTGAATTGTTCTGGTTTCTAGTACAGTAGTGAAACCTTTGCAGCTGGTTGGTGGAGATGACATGGTGTTGGTATTTGGCATTCCCGTTGTTTTTATTTTCCAGAGCTGCTTTTAGTTAAGATAGATATAATAATAAGCTTTAAAAAGAGACTTATTTTTACTTTTATTTATTTATTTGTGTGTATTTATTTGTGTGTCTGTCTGCCTGTCTGTCTGTGTTTATGCCACATGTATGCAGTCACCCTCGGATTGCCAAAAGAGGACATTAGATCCCCTGGAGGTGGAGTTACAGGCAGCTGTGAGTTGTCTAAGATGGGTATTGGGACCTGAACTTGGGTCCTTTTCAGGAATATCAAGAGCTTTTAATGACTGAGCATCTCTTCAGCCCATACGATGTTTTAAATTTAGTTTTTATATAAAATTTACTGCATATTCTTATAGAGTATACTGATCCAGTTGGGGCCAGGTTAATATCTACTTTACAATATTAGTTTCTTTAAACCCCAGAAAAACACATTTATTTCTTTGATTAGCCAAACAGGTTATAATTATATGGCTTTCATGTAGTGTGAAAACACTACCAATAGGAAGGTAAAGGTGTAATACTGGTGTAATATGGTGGTAGCATGCCAAGGTACAGGGTTCTATCTGCAGTACCTCAAAAAACTTATCTTTCATTTAACTTTTAAAAATTAATGGGCTGACTTCATTTGGAAGTTAACTTTTTCTTTCACAAATTAATTTTATAAACACTCTTATTGTTTTCAGGCCTGATCTTACACCTATAGACTATGAAGAACTTTTCAAATCTATTAATGGGTAAGTTGGCTTGATGTTATATGTTTCAGTTGGTTTAATTCAGTATATCTGTACATATAAATATCATATGCTTCTGTAGAACTATCTAGAAGTCGTATGACATTAATTTTCTGAGTTCCTTTGTAGGAAATGTTTTGACTGGAGATGCAACAGTCACATAAATGGTGGGAGGCAGAGGTGATTCAAGCCTGAAATTCCAGCTCCTCAGGAGGCTGAGGCAGAAGAGTTGCAAGTTCATGAACCTGGACAACTTAGTGAGATCCTGTCTCAAAATAAAAAGTAAAAAGAGCTAAGAGTGTAGATCAGTAGTAGAGTGCTTGCTGCTTGCATAAGGCCTTATCAGAAGTACTGATAAGAAATAGGAGCAAGTGAGGAAACATAATTATTGCATGATAGAAACATTTTTTAAGCTTAATCTTTGTTCATTTAATGCTTAAATACTTTGAAGCCACTTTGAGTGACAGAGTGTACTGCTTACTTAGTGGATTTCCAAGTCCTCTGTCTGAGTTAACTGAATGCTTATCTTTTAGAGATCATTTGACTAGAACTTGGAAAAAAAGATACTCTGGATTCCCCATAAAATATAGGCCTGGTTAAGCTCACAGAAAAGAGCTCCTAATCATATGAAAAATATTCTGTATTATTTTTAATTTAAGGAAGTATAATTAATTACAGAAATTAAAAACCAAGTTAATAGATCAAGATCAGAAGGTTACTAATATTCTTTAAGGAGAGTAGGAGGAAATAAGTGTTAGAAAAAAGAAGGCACATATATGTTGGATCTATGCAGATACAAACCCCAGGTAAAAGACAGGCACACCAGGCTTGAGGTTACTCTGGGAACATGACATTCCTGTTGGCACATGGCAGCTACCAGCAAGAGATGGCCGCTGAGGCAAGCCCCTTTAAACCCATTGGGTGGGGCCTCAGGTAAAGGGGAAGAGGTCACTGACTGACAGCTTCTGGAGGAAGTGGACATCAGTGTGTCCCTTGGAATCCTGGCAGACTCAGACCTACCAGCAAGTATTCTCATACCTCCTTAGTGAAAGTAGAAATTAGTCTTTTGGGGGAGAATTCCACAATAAGTATTGTAATTGGAATACAGTCTTTGACCTGGAAACTTGAAAGGACATTGAATTTTGCAAATATGTTATTTTCCTTGTGTGAAGACTCAGGCCCAAACATAGGTATTGTCTGTCTGAAAAGTTCCAAGTTTTGAAGTGACTCAGTGGGCAGGTGATAGGTAGGCATTAGTTCAATGGACTAGGTCATGTGTGTTTAATAGAATATGGTGCAGGGGTTTAAAAATGAAGATGTTTATAGATGCTGCTGGATCACCAGTGTTTGTGAACGATTTGTTAGAGTTTTGATTGGACGGGTAGTTCAAGAGGGCACTGGCATCCAAGGAGTTTATTAGGAGAGTTATTAAAGCCATGGACAGATGTACATGGCGACAGACTGGGTCACAGCATGATGGAGGCTCCGAAGAGAGTCCAGTTCCCAGCACAAACAGTCTATGCTCAAGCCACATGACTCCGAAGAGTCAGAGCCCATGTGGCTGGAAGTGGAAGTCTCCTGTAGCTGAGGATGGGGATAGTTTTACAGCAGGAACCTCTAACTAGACTCTCTCATTCCTAGGAAGTAGGGAACCGGGTGTGAGTGTGCCTGCCAGTAGTACCAGGGTCGCCAGTACCCCCTTTGATATTAACTCAGTTTCCACATGAGAAACCTTGACACTGGGACCACTGGGACTGTGTCTCAGGAGGCTGTCAGTGTCTGGGAGTTGTCTGTTGCAGATACTGTGGCTTGAGCATAGGCTGCAGTTTAGTATGAAGTTCTTACAAATATCTGTAGGAAGCAAGGCCCAGAGTGTTGCATATGTGTTCTTGTTGGCTGTTGTTTTAAGATGGGGCTGAGGAGTATGCAGTGTATTTCCATCAAAAAATCAGTATAACAGATATTAATAGTAGGAGTGGGGTAGAAAGGTGTCTCTTTTAGTAGTTGTTATTTTAGTANGAGACTTAGGCAAATGGGACAGATGGCAGAGCATAGAAGCACATCCATGCATTTACAGCCATATGACACAGGACATGAGTAATGAGAAAATGCTTTGAGGAAAGGACAGTGTCTCCAATAAATGCCACCTAGAAAGTTAGATAGCCATCAACACAGAAAAGCAAATATAGATTCCTGGTTTGCATCCCAATGATGGAATATTGAAGTATAACATGAAAACTTTGAAATAATTTATAGGATGGTAACTTTCAATAAGAAAGGACTTTTTATATGATCTAAAGACACAGAAAACAAAAGCAAAATTACACAATGAAAGCAAATAACTGAAAAGATTTACATGGCATATCAAATAATCAACACAAGGAAGAGCCAACCTACATAATGCAAGAATGTATTTTCAGATTATGTAATCTGACAACAGATTAATATCCATAATACATAAAGAATTCAATGGAAACAAAACAATTCAACCGGAAATGAGAGAGATAATAATAAGGACATTTGTCAAATTAGAAGGCATACGAAGTCACTGAAGATATGAAACAAGTTCAAAGTCACCATTAACAAGAGAAATAGCAAATGTAAATATTTAGAATATCACGCATCCTTGTTAAGATGGCTTGTACCACAAAGACAAGATACAAATGCTGGCAAGTATGTGACATAAAGATCACTCTTACACCATGTGGCAAGAGTGAAAATTAGTATGGATACTTCAGAAAACTCCAGAAATTATTTCAAAAACTGTAACAATTGGGGGTTGGAGAGAGGCTCAGCAGGTAAGCTCACTGGCTATTCTGGCAGAGGACCAGGGTTCAAATCCCAGAGCCCACATCAGGTAACAACCATCTGTAACTCCAGTTCCAGGGACATTACACAACATGGGTACACTTACACATATGCAGGCAATATACTCATACA
>VZQC01000169.1:790390-805390 GCA_009823505.1 Rhizomys pruinosus | reverse complement strand
AAGTCTAGTCAGCCTATCTAGAATCACTTTCTTAAAGCAGATCTACTGTCCCTCACTCCACAGTAATCAGTTGCCAATAGTTCCTTGCCTAGGGTTGGGCCAGTTTCCCCTGTTCTGTGCTGGATTTTTGTCTGATGTAGTTTGCATGTGTTTTGCGCATGCTGTCACCACTGCTGTAAGTTCATGAGCAAGTTCTCAGAAGCTACTGTTTGCTTATGTTCATACATCAACTCTGGATCTTTTAATCTTTCTGTTTTCTCTTCCACAATGGTTCCTGAGCCATAGGTAGGTGCAGTTTAGTATAGGAGTCCTATCCAGGGACATGGAATTGCCATCTGTGTGTATCACACTCTGCTGAATGAGGAAGTGTCACTGTTGAAAGTTAAGGGATATATTAGTATTCTCTCTAGCCCCTGTCCTGTTCTGTTATGTTCCATAAGCCCTAGAAATAGAGATTACACTGTAGATGTGTCACCTAGGCCTGAGCATCTCTCAGATATATTCTCTGTGTGTGACCAATTGTGGAACTCTGTAATAGTCTCTGCTGCAAAAAGAAGTTTCTTTGATGAGTGGCATATGGTACACTTGTCTGTAAATATAAGGATCCATATTTAGCATACAGTAGGACACTTCATCTGTCTAGAGATATGACAGAGAAAGGGTTTTCTTTGGATTTTATGACATCTCCAGCCATGTGTATTTGGCTGTATTTATTGTGCCACCATGAATCCCCTCCTATTGAGAGGTCTTTAAGTCCAATTAGATAGCTGTTATTACACCCTAGATAAAAGGACCACTACTTCTCCAACAGAGATAGTTTGTAGTGTCGGTACTTATGGTTATTAGGCTTTACAGTTGGGCTAGACCATTGATTGATCTTCTCCCTTAGCGACCTGCATAGTGTCCTGTAGAACTATGAGAGCTAGTCTTCAGGCCTGGGACTTCTAGGTCAGTTCCAGCTCAATTGTGTGAAGTCTTGTGTCCAAACTATGTCCTGTCTTCAGCAATAGGGTCTTACCTTCATGTTCTGGGAGGTAATCAATGGCTCTGGCAATAGCCTGTTATTTTGGGAGTCTCTTGGACTATCCTGACTAACAATTTGATAGGAGGTTTCTCTTGTATCAAACTGTGTTTTGTGTTATATGTAGCCTTCAGTTATACATACACATGCATGTTCAGATACTGTAAAAGTATTTTTCAGGTTTTTGGAGGGGTTAATATGTTTCTGACTGCATTTTCTTTTCAGCATCTAAGGTTTACTTATCTCTCCTCTCTTGCTCCCTATCTATTCTCCCTCTCCATCCCCAGTTTCAGTATCTCCATTTCCCACTTAATAATTCCTGTCTCCTATTATCTCTCCTTCTGTTGGGTTCCTTATTATCCTTTAGGCCCATGGTTTCTTGTATGTCCATAGCTCCTCCATTCCCAGTTGAATACCCTCCTTTTCCCTTTGGTAACATCTGTTTCCTATTATCCCTCTCTTTTGGGCTTTTTCTTTACCTCTCTTTATCATTTCCATTTTCCTGGCTCCTGATGTTACATCAGGATATATGCTGACATAGAAGGGATTGGTGCTAACATCAGCAAATGGGGAAGAATATAAGTCACTTGCTTTTCTAAGTTTGTGTTACTTCAATTAATATAAGTTTCTAGTTCCTGGGGCTGGACAGATAGCCTAGCGGTTAAGAGCACCGACTGCTCTTGCAGAGGACCCAGGTTCGATCCCCAGCACCCACATGGTGGCTAAGAACCGTGTGTAACTCCAATTCCAGGAGAACTCCAGTTCCAGGGGAATCCAAGACCCTCTTCTGACCTCTGCAGCATTGCACGACAAGGGTGCACAGACCTACATGCAGACAGTACACTCATACACATACAAAAATAAATAAAATTAAAAAAAAAGTTTCTAATTCCATCCATGTACCTGCAAATTTCGTTATTCCCCACTACGGAGTAGAACCCCAATGTGTAAATGCACCACATTTTTCATTATGTTTGTTAGTCAAGGGACATTGAAGTTGCTTCCATTTTCCAGCAATTATGAAAAGAGCAGCAATGAACATGGATTTACAGGTATCTCCACAGTAGGATGAGCCCTTTGGATAAATGCCAAGGCCTGCTATAACCAGATCATATGGTAGATTCATTTTTCAAATTTTGAAAGTTCTCCACACTGCTTTCCGTAGTGGTTGCATAAGTTTGCTTTTCCACCAGCAGTGAATGAGCATGCCCTCTTTTTCACATCCTCACCAGCATTTGGGATCTTTTGTTCTCTTAAACTTAGCCAATCTTACTGGGGTAAAATGAAATCTTAAAGTGGTTTTATTTGAATTTCTCTAACTGCTAAGGATTTTGAAAACTTTTAAAGGTGATTTGTAGCCATTTTGATTTCTTCATTTGAGAACTCTCTGTTTAGGTCTTTAGCCCATCTTTTTTTATTGGTTTTTTTTGTTTGTTTGTTTCTTTGTTTTTTGAGTTCATTGTGTATGGTGGATATTAATCCTGTCAGATGTGTAGCAGCAGGTGAAGGTTTTCTCCCACTCATTGGGTGTCTTCCTCACATCCTTGGTTGTTTCTTTTGCTGTGCAAATGCTTTTCTCGTTTAATGAAGTCCCACTCGTTGATTGTTGAGCTTAATATCTAAACAACTGACAGCTGATTTAGACTGTCCTTTCCTACACCTATATCTTATAGAGTACTATCTATGTTTTCCTCTAACGGTTTCACAGTTCAGGTTTCACATTGAGGTCTTTGATTCATTTGGATTTGACTTTTATGCAGGGTGAAAAATAAGGCCCCAATTTCATTCTTCTATAGGTAGAGATCTAGTTTTGCCTGCAGTATTTTCTGAAGATGCTGTCTTTTAACCCATTTTGTGTTCTTGGCACCACGTCAGATATGAGGTGGTTGAAGTTGCGTGCACTCATGTTTGGGTCTTCTATTATGTTCCATTGATCTATGTGTCTGTTCTTACGCCAGTACCATGCTTCTTTTATGACTATAGCTCTGTAACACCGTTTGAGATCTGGTATGGTGATCCCTCCAGCACTGTTCATTTTGCCCAAGATTGCTCCTGGCTATCTGTGGTATTTTGCGATTCCATATGAATTTTAGGATGAGTTTTTCTAGGTTTCGGAAGAATGTCATGGATATTGATTAGAATTACACTGAATCTATAGATTGGTTTTGGAGGAATGGTCATTTTCACAATATTAATTTTACTAATCAATGAGCATGTTAAGGTCTTCAATCTCCTGGTGTCTTCCTCTATCTCTTTCTTTAAAGATTTAAAATTTTCATTGCAGAGGTCTTTAATCTCTTTATTATTTGTTTATTTTTAAGGGATTCTACAATATAAGAGTGCAGTTGTTTTCAGATCACAATGAAGTTGCTGAGATTGCCATACAATTAGATAATTGGTGATGGATCCATGGATGAGGGATACTATTTGTCATTTGTTTTTCTGGGACTGTGTTACTTTACTCAGCACTACTAACTCCATCCATTTACCTGCAAAGGTCACGATGTCATCTTTCTTTACCGCTGCATAGAACTCCATTGTGTAGATGTACCACATTTTCTCTATCCACTCATTAGTTCCGGGGAACTTGGGTTGGTTCCTGCTCTTAGCTATTGTGAAGAGAGCTGCAATAAACATGGCTGTGCATGTATCTCTGTGGTAAGATGAGTCTTGTGGGTATATACCCAGGAGTGGTATGGCTGGGTCAGGTGGCAAGTTCATTCCGAGTCTTCCAAGGGTTCTCCGCACTGCTTTCCATAGTGGCTGTACAAGTTAACATCCCCACCAGCAGTGGATGAGTGTTCCTCTTTACCCACAACCTCTCCAGCACTTGGTATCATTTATTTTCTTGATCCTAGCCAGTCTTATCAGAGTGAGATGATATCTTAAAGTGGTTTTAATTTGCATTTCCTTAATTATTAGCAATTTTGAACACTTTTTTATTTTTATTGATGCTTTGTGTATTTCATACATCATTTTCCAATTCAGTTCAGGCATATATCCCCTTCCCTTCCCCCCATCCCACCCCTACCCATCCCAGATCATGCATTCTGCCGTAACTTTTCTGCATCTTTCTCTGTTTTTGTGTTTTGTTTTGTTTTCATTTTTTTTAACAATAAGTGATAATTTGTGAGTACAAGCATCCTTCATGTAAAAGCAATTTGTGAGCAGTTGTGCCCAAACCCCCACGCTCAGGGGTCCCACCATCCACAGGGGGGGCTTTGTATGTTCAATCAATGTGATCAATGAGTGTCGCAGTTCCTATATTGTTGGTAGTTCACACACCCAAATCGCCAGCGCGCTCTTATTTACTACCTGCCCCCTTCTGTCCGAGATCTGTTCCCTAGCTTAGAAAAGGGGCACGGTTGGATGAGAAGCAAAGCAGTCTCCTTTCGCTGAGCTGTTGTCTTGGTCCTAGTCACATTCTGCCTGTTTTCTTTCATGGGCTGCCACTGTCCGACACATAACCTTTCGATCTACTAATGAAGCAATGATCAGTGCAATTAGATATATAGGGTATTTAAACAGTATATTATTAGCACTCTTCGAATCCCTACTAATGAAGCACAATGCAATTAGATATATAGGTATTTAAAAATCAGTAGTACTAATTGTTATGTAGGTTACTTTGGTATAGACACAAGATGTTTGATGGTATGTGTAATCATGAATTACATTTTCTTTCTGTTAAGTATGGCAGGGTCTTCTGTGTGGTTTTAACATCTCCTAACCATTAAGAGGATGTAAGCTTGTGGCATCAGCCAGGTGGGTTATTTCTCCAAGGAGAGAGCTATAGCCAAATGATTTGGGAAATACAGACATATGCTGCCAGCTCGACTAACTCACTGACGAGTCACTTTTTCCCGGCAGATGAGATCGTAGCTGGTGTGACGAGAGGAGTCTTGCTTGACTAGGGAGACCCGATATTTTGCTTATTTGGTTTAGTGGCCTTTGGTAACACTCTCCTGGCAATCCAGAGAACCATCTGTGTTGCTTGCATAGTGCTGGTCTCCATAATGCTTCCCAGTGTTTATATCAGGTCCTCAAAAGCAGGGCCTTATTCACCCTCTCTTCCTGCAGATATCCCAGTGTTGGAGGTCAGGAGCCTTGTACCTTTTGTGGGGCTTAGGATCCCTGGGCAACGATCTCCTTGGTGTAATGAATCCATTTGTTGAGTGTCAGAGCTCCTGTATTCAACATTTTTGCTTAAGTGCATAGCTTAAGGAGACTTTAGCATTAATATTTGGTTCGAATAGAGACTAATCCTTTTTCAAGTTAAACCAGTTTTATTGTCCATTAGTGTCAATTAAGAAAGGACAGTTAGTATACCAATTTAAAAAGCCCTAAGAGAATACCTCCATAAAACAACTGGCTTCATTACAGCTGGAGAACTACCTCAACCATCAATCAATATTTCTCCTTTATTCTAATGGGGGGAGTTGAAGTAAAGTCTTTGTTTAAATACCAGAAGGCGCTTTGAGGCACCAAAGGTAGCTTCAGTTAGACATTATTAAAATAGTTGTTACATAAGTTAGGATCGCCAGAGGAGGGGACTTGATGTCTGCAGCACATCCTGAGGCAATTTCTTCCCTTCAATGCCCAGAGAACGTCGAATCCTTCTGTGGCCGGACTTTGTCTGGTACAGTCCCACTAATTCAAAAGCTGTGATCTTTCTTTCTCAGCATTAAGTTGGTGATACTCTGTGGCCTGTTGGAACATATGAAATCTCTTTTTATTAGTTTTTTTTAAGATTTGGATTGCAAGGTTTTTTGACAAAAGTTTTCATGATCTATCTATAAATCCCCCTTTCTATGTTTAGGTTTTTATTTTTGACACCGATGAAGTCCTCAAAAAAGCAGTTGTTCCATAAGCATACCTATAGGGTGGGAATTTTAGAACACTTTTTAAAGATGTTTCTCGGCATCCTCTAATTCCTCACTTTGAAGTCACTGTTTTCGCTCTTTGCTCCAGTCTTTGAGTGGGTCATTTGTTTTCCTTCTTCTTTATTTTTTGGGAAGTTTAGTATATCCTGAAATAATGCTTTGTCAGAATGTTATCTGAGGTGAAGTGTTTCCTCCAACTCTGTGGGATTTCGTCTTCAACTTCTTGAATTGTTTCTCCTGATGTACAGAAGCTTTTGAGTTTAAATGGAGGCCCATGTTGTCATTGTCAACCTTAGTGTCTTGCACAGCGTGCTGTCTGAGTTGTAAGGAAGTCTTTTCCTAAGACCTAGTCTTGTAGTCTTGCTGCCAACTTTTTTTGATTTCCCCTTCAGAGTTTGGGGTTTTCAGTTGAGGTCTTGTTGATTAGCTTCTGGGGTTGACTTTTTACAGGGTCAAGATAGGGGTTTCAATTTTATTCCTTACAATAGTGGTGACTCCAGTTTTGCCAACACCACTTTCTGAGTGCTGTCCTTCCCTCCATGTGTCTTCGTCCCGTCTTTGTCCGTCTTTCTTCTTCGCCCACTTGTCAAATATGAGATGGCTGAAATTGTAATTGTATGTGCTCAGGTTTTCTTCAGTTTTATTCCATTGCAACAGGTCTGTTTTTGTTGTCCAGCAACCAAGCTGTTTTTATGACGTAGCCTTGTATAGTTTGAAGTCTGGAAAAGAGATTCCCCCCCCCCCCGTGTAAATTGCTCCTTTTACATCGGTTTGCCGTTGGCTGGTTTGGGTGTGTTGTTTTTCCAAATGAAATTGAAGATTGTTTTTCCAAGCAAGCCGTGAAGAAGCTCTTGGTGATTTTTGTTTGGATAGCATTAAATCTGTACACGAGTTTGGGTAGAATGGACCATTTTTACTATGTTTTAATTTTACCCCAATCCATGAGCATGGGAGGGTTTTTTTTCCCATCTTCTGACGTCTTCTTCAATTTGGTACTTCTTCAGGTGTTTAAATTTTGTTGTAGAGGTCTTGGAGTCTTTGGTTAGGCTTGTTCCTAGGTAATTTTCTTGTTTTTGATGCTATTGTGAATGGGAAGTCTCCTTGTATTTCCTTCTTCAGTTGCTGTTTGTTGTTTGGTGTAAAGAAAGGCTAACTGATTTTTCTAGGTTAAATTTTGTATCCCTGCCACTTTGCTGAAACTCGTAATAAGTTCCAGGAGTTTTCTGGTAGGTTTTTAGCTCACTTAAGTAAACAATCATTCATCAGTAAAAAGGGGGAGCTTTTGAACTCTTTCTTGCCAAGTTAGTACTAACTCCTTTAATTTCCTTTCTCTTGCTTATTAATTGCCCGCAGCAAATTGTTTCAAGCACTATTGAAGAAGAGTGTGACAGGGGGCAGCCTTGCCCGAGTTCCTACCTTTAAAGGGAATGTTTCTGTCATTTTGCCACATGTATGGGATATTGGTTGTGGGTTTGTGGTATATGGTTTTGATTACATTGAGGACTGATCCCTCAAATCATTCCCTCGAGGACTTTTAAGCATGAAGGGATGCTGGATTTTGGTCAAAGGCTTTTTTCCCCATGTCAATTGAGATGAGTGTGTGGTTTTTGTTTTTTTTCTTTTTTATTTAAATTTAGAAAATTTTTAAATATTAATTATGATATTTAATTGAGTTCATATTTTGAATTGAACCATCCCTTGCTCTCTGGTATGGAATCCACTGGGTCATGGATGATCTTCTGAGATTTGGGTTTGTAAATGCGTTTTGCAGTAGCTTTGTTGAGAATTTTTGCATCGGTGTTTCATTAATGAGATGGGTTGATAATTCTCTCCTTTTTTGTTTGTGCCCTTGCCTGGTTTTGGTATTAGAGTGAAAAATGCTGGCTTCATAGAAGGATTTTGGGAGAAATTCCCTCTGGTTGTATCCGTCTAATCAATTTGAGTAATGATGGTTGTAAGACTTTCTGAATGTTTTTATAGAATTCTGCCATGAACAATCTGGGCCTGGCCTTTTTTTGTTGGAAGGTTTCTTATTACAACCTCAATTTCTTCATATTTTGGGTCGGTTTTAAGCTGGTCGATCTCTTCGTGTTGAAGCCGTGTGATTCCCAGGATTAACATGTATTCATCCATTTTGCTATGGTTTTTCAAACTTAGTAGAGTATAGGAGGTTTTGTAAGTATTCCCGTATGATTGTCTATAGCTTTTCATGGTCTATTGTGATATGTTCCCTTTCATCATGGATTCCATTGATTCGGAGTTGTTACTACTGCAACTTCTTTTCCTTCTTTTGGTTAACTGGGGCTAGAGGTCTGTCTGCTTGTTAATTCGCTCAAAGAAAAACGTTTGATTCATTGATGTTTTGTATTGTTTTCTTTGTTTTCTATTTCAATTGATTTCTACTCTGATTTTTGTTATTTCTTTCGGTCTGTCAGATGCATTTAGGTTCATTTGTTGTTGTCTCTCAAGTGTTGTTTTCACTGCAGTGTTCACTTGTCCTCTCTCTCTGTGTTTCTGTCTCTTTTATGATTTTCTTTGGTCTTTTTTCAAGACAGGGTCTCCATCTGTAAGCCCCAGCGTCCTGGAACTCACTCTGTTTTCTATGTGCACCCAGGGCTAAAAATTACCTCTTAGGACTACTTTTTAAAGTAGCCCATAGGTTTTGTCGTGTTATATATTCATGCATTTGTCATTCAGTTCCAGAATGCTTTTATTTCCTTTCTTATGTCTTCCTTGACCCATTAATTATTTTATTCAGGAGGTGGTGGGTTGTTTAGTACTCCATAATTCTGGTGGAGAGTGGGGCTTATCCGGGTGTTGATTATTGAGCATTATTGTGCTGTGGTCTGATGAAATGAAATTATTTTCAATCTTTTTGTATTTTGTGGAGGTTTCTCTGTGTCCCAGGATTCATCGATTTGGGGGAATGTTCCTGGGATGCTGAGTAGAAAGTGTATTCTCTGGTATAGGGTGGAATATTTGGGTAGAATGTCTGTGAGGTCTCCGTTTTGGTTATCATATCATTCAGTTCAATGTCTCTCTGTTATTCTTTGTCCAGTGGACCTGTCCAAGGACTCAGTGGGGTATTTGATGTCCCCTATTATGAGTGTGTACTGGGGTGAATCTGTGCCATGTGTTTTGTCCTGGCGAATTGTCTTTTTAAAGTTTGATGCACCAGAGCTTGGGGTGCATATGAATTCATGATTGTGAAATCTTTCATGGTCAATTGGTCCTTTGCTCAACTGTAAATGGACTATCTTTGTCTCTTCTGCTTGCGTTTTCCTTGTCGACATCTTATTGTTACTGGTATGAAAACCACCAACCCCCTGCGTTCTTTTTGGATACCCTTTCTTGGCCTATTTTTTCCATCCTTTCACTTTAACATGGTGCCTCTCCTTGACGGTACGCGCGTTTTTTTTGTAGAACCCATAGAGATGGGGTTCTGTTCCTCCCGAAAGTCCAATCGCCAGTCCTAATGTCCTTTTGATTGGCGAGTGCAGTCCATTCCTATTTTAGATTACTAACGGGAAAAGATGGGGTGTTTGCCTGTTGCGTCCTTTCACCTTATTATCCAGGTGCATTTTTGGTCTAGGTTTACACTTCTGTAGTTTGGGCTTTATTAATTTCTCGTTCTATGTGCCTGGGATAGTTGGTCCTTTCTTCTGTCCTTTGATTGCTTCAAGTAATTTCTAAAGGGTTTTGGGTTCCTGGACATGTTTCTTTCATCATCTTGCTTGTATGTCATGGAAGATTTTTCTCTTTCCTCAACCATAAATCAAATTTTTTTGTTTTTGCTGGTATTGTAACCTGAGTTGGCATCTATAGTCCTGTAACCACTGGGAAGGCGTTGCTCCATGTTCTTCTTGCTTTTCAATAGTTTGCCCTGAGAAGTCAGGTGTAATTCTGGTAGGTTTCCCCATATGTGGAAATTGTTGTTTTGCTTTGTGGCTTTTTTCAGAATTTTGGCGTTTGTTTTGGGTGTCTAGTGTTTTTTTTTTTTTATTTTGTTTTAGTTTCTTTTCCTGTTCTTGTCTGTTTTTGGAGTTCTATGTGCTTCTTGTTATTTGTATTGGGGTTGTCTTTTTTTGTTTGGGGAAATTTTTCAGCTATTATTCTGTTGAAGATCTGATCAATAACCATTCTCTTGGGATTCCTTTCTCCTTCCTGTACTCCTATGATGCAGAGGTGTGATCTTTTTATAGTTGTCCCACGTTTCCTGGTGGTTCCATTTTTGTGTATTTTAAAATTTTTTCATAAGCTTTACTTGGGCTTTTTAGTGATTCTGTTTTAGCTGTCCGGTCTGATAGTCTTTTTTTTTTGGCTTCCTCCATTCTACTTTCTGAGGCTTTTTCATGCGTTCCTCTTGATGGGATGAGTATTTGATTTCGTTTTTTTTCATGTTCATCTTGTGATTTCGTTAGTATTTTCCACTTCCTTTTTGAGCTTCCCAGTCCTTCTTCATGGGATCTTTCCAGTGTTTCCCCACTCCTTCCAGAGTTTGTCATTTTTCTTCCTCCAGTTCTTTCTGGTGTTTGTCATTCTCTCTTTCTAGTCCTTCCTGAGTTTGTCATTCTCTCTCCTTAGTTTTCTCTGAAGTGTTCTTTATATTCTTTGATTTCGTTGAATATGTCAGCAATTGTTTTCCTCTAAGATTGGTGTCCTGGGGGCCATCCCCAGGGAATCCCACTGTAGAAATCTCCCACAGGTTGGTAAAGCTTGGTGGTGGAATTATCCTGCACCTTTCCCCTGTTGTACCGTTCATCATGTCCCTGGCAGGTGGCGTCTCTTGGCCTGTATTCCAATGCGATCCCAAATGCCTCTTCACTAAGTTGAAGACTTGCTTTGCTTTGCAATCCTCGTGGGCCTTCTTGTTTTGTTTCCTTGTTGTTTGTTTGATCTTTTTTCTCCTTGCTTATGGACTGTTGACGTGTAAAGCTTTAGGCTTTCTTTGAAGTCTAACTCACTCTTCCCTTTCCTGTTCTGGAGGTTCTCAAAAATCCACTTGGACACGCCCTGAAGGCAATATCCAGTTGTTGTGGGTATCGAGGGGGGCGGAGTGGGGGGGGGATAATGCTGTACTCTGTGCCTTCAGATGGTCCTGGAAAAATCCCTGATCTAAGCTCTGTGGCTCCTAATGTTCTTTCACTTAAGTTTTTCTTAAATATTTTTATTTGAGGCAATTGCATATTTTTTATTGGATTTATATTTTTTCTTCTGATTTTTTTTTTTTTTTTTTTTTTTTTTGCACTTTTCGAGACACGGGGTCTTCCCTGTAGCCCCACTGTCCGGAACTCACTCGTAGACTAGGCTGGCCTTGAAAACAAAAGTCTCACAAAGATCCACCTGCCTCTGCCTCTCCCAAGTGCTAGGATTTAAAGGCGTACGCCACCCGCCCGGCTTGTTTTTTTTTTTTTTTTTTTTTTTTTTTTAATTAATTATATTTATTTCCGTATGTGTATGAATGTACTGTCTGCATGCAGGTCTGTGCACCCGTGTCGTGCAATGCCGCGGAGGTCAGAAGAGGGTCTCAGATTCCCCTGGAACTGGAGTTCTCCTGGAATTGGAGTTTCAGACGGTTCTCGGCCGCCATGTGGGTGCTGGGGATCGAACCCGGGTCCTCTGCAAGAGCGGTTGGCGCTCTTAACCGCTAGGCCATCTCTCCAGCCCCCTGATTGTTATAATTATATATAAAAGTTACTGGTGTTTGTAAGTTGATTTTGACATCTGCCACTTTGTTGAATGTATCAATCATTTCTAGCTGTTTTCTTGTGGAATTTTTGGGACATTTTATGTCTAATATCATATAATCTGCAAATCATGATAATTTTACCTCTACTTTCCCAATGGGTACTCCTTTAATTTCCTTCTCTTGTCTTATGCTCTATAAAGAATTTCAAGTACTGTGTTGAAAAAGAGCAGAGATAGTGGACATCCTTGTCTGGTTCCTGAGTTTAATGAGAATGTGCTTCTTCATTTATAATGATATTAGCTGTGGGTTTGTTCTATATAGCTTCTATCATATTGAGGTATACTCCCCCTATGTCAGTTTGCTCTAGGACTTTTAACATGAATGCATATTGAATTTTGTCAAAGAGCTTTTTTCTGCATCTGTTGAGATGACTATGTGATTTTAGTATTTTTAAGTCCATTTATATGATTTATTGCACATACTGACTTAATGTATATTGAATCATCCCTTTCATTTCTGGAATAAAGCCAATTTGATCATGGTGGACAACCTTTTGATGTGTGTTTGCATGTGGATTGCAAATATTTTGTTGGGAATCTTTGTATCTTGAGAATATGGGCCTATAGATTTCTTTTGTTGTATCTTTACCTGATTTTGGTATTAGAGTGATATTGTCTTCATAAAAGAAGTTTGCAAGTTCTCCCTCTGTTTCTATATTTTTGAATAATTTAAGAAGTACTGTCTGTAGATCTTTAAATGTCCGATAGAATTCTGCTGTGAATCCCTCTGGATCTGGGCTTTTTTTTTGTTGAGAGGTTTTCTATTGCTCTTTCAATTTCCTTATTTGTTGTAGATCAGTTTAAGCTGTTGATTTGTTCTTGGTTTAACTTTTGTGGTTTCCATGAATTTAGAAATTTAGCCATTTCTTTTAGATTTTCAGATTTATTTAATAGAATATAGGTTTTAAAAATATTCCCTTATGGGGGCTGGAGAGATGGCCTAGCGGTTAAGAGCGCCGACCGCTCTTACAGAGGACCCAGGTTCGATCCCCAGCACCCACATGGCGGCCAAGAGCTGTCTGAAACTCCAATTCCAGGAGAACTCCAGTTCCAGGGGAATCCAAGACCCTCTTCTGACCTCCGCGGCATTGCACAACATGGGTGCACAGACCTGCATGCAGACAGTACATTCGTACACATACAGAAATAAATAAAAATTAAAAAAATATATTCCCTTATAACGTTCTGGATTCTTTTTTGAGTCTGTTGTGATGTTTCCCCTTTCATCTCTAATTTAGTTTATTTAGAGTTGCTCTTTCTGTCTTTTGGTTAACTGGGCTAAGGGTCTGTCTATCTTGTTTAACTTTTCAAAAAAAAAACGACTCTTAGATTCATTGATTCTTTGAATTGTTTTCTTGTTTCTAGTTCTTTAATTTCTAATCTTATTTTTGTTATTCTCATCTTCTAGGTTTGGGTTTGAATTCTTATTGCCTTTTCAGTGTTAAATTATTAAGTCATTTATATGTGATTTCTGATTTTCTAATGTAGGCACTAACAACTATAAACTTCCTCTTATGACTGTTCTTAAAGTGTCTCAGAGGTTTTGTTATGTTGTATTATTTTCATTTAGTCACAGGAATAATTTTCTTTTTAAATTTCTTCTTTGACCTATTCATCATTCAGGAGTGTGTTGTTTAATCTCCATAAGTCCATTCAGTTACTAGAGCTTCTTTTGCTGTTGATTATAAGCTTTATTGCATTGTGGTCTGATAGAATGCATGGAATTATTTCAGTTTTTGTAACTGTTAAGGTTTGTTTTGTGCTCCAGTATGTGATCAATTGGTCAATTGTAGAGAGACTTGCATGGGCTGCTGACTAGAAACTACATTCTTTGTTGCTTGGGTGGAATATTCTGTAGATGTCTGTTGCTTCCATTTGATGTAAGATGTAATTTAATTCAGATGCCACTCTGTTTATTCTTTGTCCAGTTGAATTGTCTACTGGAAATAGAGTGGTATTGAAGTCATTTGCTATTACTGACAGGGTTAATATGTATTTTATAGTCCTATAGTCCTTTCTTATAAAATTGGGTGCACCAGATTTTGGTGCATATATATTCATGACTGTGATATCTTCCTGGTTCTTTGTTCCTTTGATTAGAATGAAATGACCCTCTTTATCTCTTCTGATTAGTTTTAATTTGAAGTTCATTTCATCAGATATTAGAATTGAAATACCTGCTTTCTCTTTAGTGCCATTTGCTTGGAATATTTTTTCCCAATAGGTGGTGCCTATTTTTGAAGGTGAGATGAGATTCTTAAGACAACAAAAAGATGGGTTTTGTTTCTTTTAAAAAATTTTTATGTGTATGAGTGTACTGTCTGCATGGAGGTTTGTGTACCCCTGTTATGCAATGCTGCAGGGGTCAGAAGAGGGCGTTGGATTCCCCTGGAACTAGAGTTAAAGATGGTTCTTAGCTGCCATGTGGGTGCTGGGAATCGAACATAGGTCCTCTGCAAGAACAGTCAGCACTTTTAACCACTGAGCCATCTCTCCAGCCCTAAGCAGTTTTGTTTCTTAATTCATTCCACTAGCCTGTGTATTTTAACTAGGGACTTGAGGTCATTGATATGTCTGGTTATTATTGAAATATCTGTTTTAATTACTATCAATTTAACTTTTTGTCTTTGTGACCCTGTTTTGTGTTTCTGTTATTATTATGTCTTTCTTTGTCTTCTTTCTGTAACCTCTTGAGCATACTCATTCTTATCTTTAGCCATTTGTATTGCTTTGAGTATTCTCTGTAGGGCTGGTTTGGTGGACATGAATTCTTTTAGCTTACTTGTGTCATGGACGATTTTCCATTCCCCTTCAAGTATAATAGAGAGTTTCATTGGGTAAATATTTTGGGTTACCTTCCATGGTCATTTGACCTGGGAATACTTTGGTTCAGGCTCCTCTGACTTTCATAGTTTGCACTGAATAGTCAGCTGTAATTCTGATTGGTTTTCCTTTATCTGTAATTGTATTTATTCTCTAGCTGCTTTCAGTATCCTCTCTTTTTTACTGTACATTTAGTGTTTTTACTATGATATGCTGTGGAGAGTTTCTGTTCTGGTCCTAATTGGTGTTCTATATGCTTTTTGTATCTGTATAGGAATGACTTTCCTTAATTTAAGGAAGTTTTCTTCTACAACCCCATTGAAGTCCTGATCTATGCCACTGACCTGAGATTTGGTCTTTTCATGGTGTCCCAAATTTCCTGCATATTCCAGTTGTTTTGTTTTTTTTTTTTGTTTTTTTTTTTTTTTTGGTCTTTTTGACACAGGGTCTCCCTTTAGTCCTAGCTGGCCTGGAGCTCACTATGTAGACCAGGCTGGCCGTGAACTCAGAGATCTGCCTGCCTCT
>VZQC01000169.1:744774-788558 GCA_009823505.1 Rhizomys pruinosus | reverse complement strand
GCATTTCCTTAATGATTAGTGATGTTGAACACTTCCTAAAATGTTTCTCAGCCATCTCTAATACCTCACTTGTGAAGTCTCTGTTCAGCTCTTTGCTCCATCTATTGAGAGGGTCATTTGTTTTCTTTCTTCTTTGTTTTTTGAGTAGTTTATATATTCTGGAAATCAATGCTATGTCAGATGTTTCTGCAGTGAAGGTTTCCTCCCATTCTGTGGGATTTCTCTTCACTTCCTTGATTGTTTCTTTTGATATGCAGAAGCTTTTGAATTTAATGAGGTCCCATTTGTCAATTGTCAACCTTTAATTCTTGCGCAGCTGCTGTCTGATTTAGGAAGTCTTCTCCTATGCCTATGTCTTGTAGTCTGCTGCCAACTTTTTGTTCTATTGCCTTCAGAGTTTGAGGATTCACATTGAGGTCTTTGATCCATCTGGAGTTGACTTTTGTACAGGGTGAGAGGTAGGGGTTTAATTTCATTCTTCTACAAGTGGTGATCCAGTTTTGCCAACACCACTTCTGAAGATGCTATCTTTTCTCCATTGTATCTTCTTGGTCCCCTTGTCAAATATGAGATGGCTGAAATTCTATGTGCTCAAGTTTGGATCTTCAGTTTTGTTCCATTGGTCAACAGGTCTGTTTCTGTGCCAGTACCAGGCTGTTTTTACAACTATAGCCCTGTAGTATAGAAATGATTAATAGTTTCAGTAAGGTGGCAGGATACAAAATGAACTTATAAAAACCAGTAGCCTTTCTTTATACTAATAACAAGTAACTGGAGAAGGAATATAAGGAGACTTTCCCTTTTACAATAGCCTCCAAAAATAAAATATCTAGGAGAAAACCTGACCAAGACACTAAAAAATCTCTACAATGAAAATTGTAAATCCCTGAAGATGGATATTGAAGATACCAGAAGATGGAAGCACCTCCCATGTAATGGATCCGAAAAATTAATATAGCAAAAATGACCATCCTGCCCAAAGTAATATACATATTCAATGCAATCCCAATTAAAATCCACATGAGATTATTCACAGACCTAGAAAAAAAATCCTAAAGTTCATATGGAAAAACAAAAGACCCTGGATAGCCAACACAACCCTGAGCAAAAAGAGCAATGCAGGAGGATTACTATATCAGACTTCAAAATATTACAGGAGTATAGTCATGAAAACAGCCTGGTATTGGCACAAAAACAGACCCATGGATCAATGGAAGATCTATACTTGAGCACATGAAATTTTAGCCACCTTGTATTCGACAAAGGGGCCAAGAGTACTCCATGGAGGAAAGACAGCATCTTCAGCAAATGGTGTTGGCAAAACTGGATCACCAATGCAGAAGAAGAAAATTAAACCCCTACCTTTCACCCAGTACAAGAATCAACCCCAAATGGATCAAAGACCTCGATGGGAAACCTGAAACCCTGAAAATCATAGAAGAAAACATTGGCAGTAACCTATAAGACAGACACTAGGATTATACTTTCTAAATCATTCTTTAAGTTCTTTGATTGTGTTTATGATTGCTGTTTTAAATTCTGTGTTGAGTTCCTTGGGATGATTCTCCTTGTAGTATACGTCTATAGGACTGATGGGTTTTGTTGGAGACATATTCTCTTGGTCTTTCGTATTTCTGTTTTTGCATTGCTGTTTGGGCTTTCATATTTCTTTTATTGGTTGTGTTTCTTTTTTTTATTTTTTTTTTATTTTATTTTATTTATTTTTGTATGTGTATAAATGTACTGTCTGCATGCAAGTTTGTGCACCCGTGTCGTGCAATGCCGCGGAGGTCAGAAGAGGGTGTCGGATTCCCCTGGAACTGGAGTTCTCCTGGAATTGGAGTTTCAGACGGTTCTCAGCCGCCATGTGGGTGCTGGGGATCGAACCCGGGTCCTCTGTAAGAGCGGTCGGCACTCTTAACCGCTAGGCCATCTCTCCAGCCCCTGGTTGTGTTTCTATAGGAAATTCTATTCTCATTTTATTTAGTTGAAGTTTGGTCCTGTATATATTGTCGATGTAGCTTGGTTGCTTTTTCTTCACATATGAAAAGTTAGTTGGTATGTGCTCCAGGTTTCAAACTCTTAGTGTCAATATATATGTCAATATAGTCCCATTTCCAAATTAGATATATTCACTGCATTATAATTTCACTTATTTTGATGATAAGAAAATTATGACATTACTCTGTAATGTCTCCTATGGAGAAAGCCACTTTGTTTTGGTATGAGAAAAAAATAATCAAAACTTGTCTCCCATATGATACCATCTAAACATTGCTACTGTTACCAAAGTAGGCATGAACAACAGAGGGGAGGTCCTCAGAACTGAGAGACTCGATCAGCCTGGTAACACGAGGACAGTTACTTGCTACTCTTCTCTTGAATTTGAACTTGAGAATTTGGCCACCATTAATCTTCATGTCTGCTAATGTCTTGGGGACACCAGGCTATTATGACCAGACCAACTGGAGAGGTTGTTGAAGAATTTTTGGAGTTCTTGTGAATGACTAGTCTGTAGCTCTGGGAACATTTATGAGACTCGTTACACTTCAGTTCTTGTTTAATTGCAAGTCTCTGCTAGGGCAGTAGAAGCCTGCTGATTTACTACTTAGGAATAAATTACAGTTTAGAACTTGGAGTTTTGGTGGTATTTTTGTGTCAGCATAAATAAACATAGCTAGTAGGGCCATTTCCCATTGCTTGTTAAATGAGCTGTGAATAAAAGGCTTCCTGTTTGTGAGGAAATATCAAGAGAATGAGTCGCTTTACCTGAATATGTTTATAATGTTGTCAAATACTGAAAGTTCCCAGTATTTCTTACCCTTGCATTGAATTTGTATCATTTGTCTTCTTTTTTTTTAATTTTATTTATTTCTGTATGTATGAATGTACTGTCTGCATGCAGGTTTGTGCACCCGTGTCATGCAATGCCATGGAGGTCAGAAGAGGGTGTTGGATTCCCCTGGAATTGGAGTTCTCCTGAAACTGGAGTTTCAGACGATTCTCGGCCGCCATGTGGGTGCTGGGGATTGAACCTGGGTCCTCTGTAAGAGCAGTCGGTACTCTTAACCACTAGGCCATCTCTCCAGCCCCCATTTGTCTTCTTCTATCCCCTAAACTGTATTATTGTAAAAGCTCTGGGGAATGTACAACAGTTCTTTTTTTTTTTTTTTCTTTACTTTTGTTTTTTATAAATATTTCTTTTAAATATTTTTTATTATTTTTATTTTATGTGTGTGAGTGTATTGCTTGCATATTTGTAAGTGCACACCTCTTGTGCAATACACAAAGTCAGTAGAAGGCTTCAGATCCACCCTGGAGCTGTGGGTGGTTGTTAGACACCATGTGCCTACTGGAAACTGAACCCATGTCTTCTGCAAGAGCAGCCAGAGCTCTCAACCACAGAGCCATTTCTCCAGCTCCCTATTTTTCTTTCGTTTTCTTGAAATAGTATCTCATATATCTCAAGCTGCACTCAAGCTCACTATGTAGCTAAGGATAATCTTGAACCTGTGATCTTCCTTCTTCTACCTTCCATTTGGTAGGATTATAGACATGGGCCACCACACCAGGTTTATGCATGCTGGGCATCCAACCCAGGACTTTATACATGTGAGACAAGCACTCAACCAATTGAGTCACATTCCAAGCCCTTGGCAGTGGTTCTGAATGAATTATGTATAGAGACAGACGTGCCTGCTGTTACAGTTTCAATCCAGAATGTCTTCTTCCCTGTGCCTGCTGTTACAGTTTCAATCCACAATATCTTCCTCTCCAGGCTCATGTTTAGACCAGTAGGTCCCCTACTTGGGTATTTTTATGAAGGCCCAGGACCCTTAGGAGATGGAACCTGACTGAAGGATAGAGTTCACTCCTGCACAGACCTTAAATGTCATAGTGGCCCCAAGTTTGGGCTTGCATTTTCGCTTCCTGGTCTGTGCTCTGTGAGAAGTAGCTGCTGCCTGAACCTTCTGCCATGAGCTTAGTAGCTCACTATGGCTTCCCTTCCATGAAGAATGGAACCCTCCATAGCTATGAACTGGCATGTTATTCTACCAGATGTTTTGTCACAGTGACAGGAAGGTAACTAAAACCTGTGCTCACTGGAGTATGCTTTCTGTGATCTCATCATCTTCCCTCCTAATTCTCTTCATGGAATCTAGATGCTAGCCCCAGCTAAGAGAGAAAGGTCACAGATTTGCAGTTCATCAAAGAGTGGGAGGAATATCATTTCTGGTCTCCATCCAGAGGGATTTACTGGCTCCAAGCCCTTTATTGCATCTACATAAACATTCAAGGAAGAGTTTCAAGTTTTAAACTGCAAGAGACCATTATTTTTATCAGTATGCTAGAGGTTATTTTGAATCTGAACAGGAAGACCTGATTTAATCAAACCCAAGCCCATGTTTCCCAGCAGACTGCTTTGCCACGGAAATTCAACTGGAAGTGCATATGGATATCTATGATACCCAACTGGGGGAGGCGGATGTTATTTCATCATTCCCAAGAAATCAAAGACACTTTGGGATTAAATGGCAGACCTTTTAAGGAGGAATTCTTCAGCCAGAATGGCCAATTAGCACTTAAGCTGTAAAATTATCTCATGTAAGAGAAAATGATGTAACTTAAAAAATTGAAGGAACTATCTTTCTTATTACCTAGAAAAGTAAACAAGAGACATGGTTTCAGCACCAAGCAAAGCTCTTCTAGGAGAGGAAAGAGGCCATGGTGCTGCTGTTTCCAGAGAAGAACCTAAAGGACACAGAATCATTTAGCTCCTCTCCTGCCTTCAGATGTAATTCTGCTCAGTGGAGAGGCTGCGCCTACAGCCACCTTCTGTTACAGACTTGGCCACATCCCATATGTACAAAAAAGCTCGGTTTCTCTGGCTTGAAACTGACATTTTGTTAGAAAAAAGATCAATTTATGTATTGGAAAAATAATAAATTTTATTCCATCATGGCCCAGATTCACTATTAGTTAGTGTTTTCAAATCCTTAGTGTAGCTAAATCTTCTTCCCAGGCTTCAAGCATGTACCTCAGGGGCTTAGGGACCAAGAAAAACAAGAGCTGGCTTGAGAAGAGGACACGTTTGTGCTGCAAGTGAACATAGAGGAAAAGTACAGCTTCCAGAAATGTAGTGTGGAATGGCTTCGTGTCATCCATTTTTAGAATGCTTTCATCAAATTCTGTAATGATGCAAATTTCAAATGCCTGTTCTCCACCAGTAGCTGGCAATGCTCTTAGTACTGTGCATTGGGGGGGAGGGGGCTTAAACACTACAGAGATAAGTGCTGTGCACTACAATGTCCTTCTCCTCAGTAAAGTGCTTGCCACACAAATATTGTATTTTATCTTCAGATATTATAACGGTTGCATAAAAATATACTATACTTAAGTTCTTATTTTTCCAAGAGAGAACCAAAAGTATATTCCAAACAACTGTCAACATTGGGCATTAAATCTGATAATTCTAAGGGTGGTGAAAGGTATGTATCTGGGGCCTCTGAGATGTGTTTGTGTGTTAAACGTGCACACACCACACAGGACACTTGTATGTGCATACACCATATACACAGAAATCCAAATGGAATGTTCAGCTCCTGATTTAGTATCAGAAATCAACTGTTTTGATGAGCCGTGGCATCAGTACATTGTGGGAGACTAAAGTGCTTTTGGGAAAATGAACTAGAAAACTTGGACCTGAATGCAGTGGATTGATTGTTGTGCAGGAAAGTGGTGTATGACAGACGGTGGGAATGGTACGGATCTTTATGTAGTATATAGAAAATTCTGTCATATCAACCCCATGTCTATTTTACACATGTGTGCTTTTAATACTGTTGGAAATTGTTTCTTTTATATTGGGTAAAAAAGTTAAATGTGGGGGAACTGGGCCACACGGATTTTATCAAAAGCCAGCTGCACTGTCGGCTGTTCATCCTCCACCCACACCTAAGTATGGACGGGATTTGAGGTGAGGGAGGGAAACCAACCTGAAGACAGCCATGATCACTCCTGTGAGTAACAGGCTTTCTTTGAGCTCCTAATTTGCCTGACTCAGCCTGGGCCTTTCCAGCCTCCAAATCTTTAGCAATAGACTTCTGCTGCTCACAATGTATCACTGCAGAATCAGTGCACCAAGAGGCTTGCTTCCTGACCTCCTGCCTCCATCTGCGACTGCCATCCAATGTCCCTGCCTCTCTCACAGCTGGCTGAGTGTCTGTTCTCTGCCTTGCACAGTTATTTGGTCCTGTGATTGCAAACCACGTGGAGATGTTTCTCTACATCTGTGCCTCCCTCTGAGTTAATCCTCTCCTCCCCCTCCACCGCAGGTGGCTCTGCAGAGCCTGTGTCCTCCAGGCTCAGCCTTGTTCTGGTTTTCCCCACTTCCCCACTTCAGGATCCATTAGGAAATTCTTTCCCCTGCTTCTTTGAAAACTTCCTTGATCTGCCCATTACTCTCTGGCCTTGCAGATGGCCAACAAGTTATTTTTTGATACCTGCTTTCAGACGGAAATAGTACGAGGTTTTTGTGTGACTCTTTCTAGGGGGCATTTTTATTTTTAAAGGGAGCAGAGTGTTAATGAAAAGGAAAAGGGCCTTATCTGGCTGAGGTGGAAGAGGCCTGTGGCAATTAAGAGAATTCTTTTCTTACAGGAAGGCTGTGTAACTCCTGCTGAAACATAAAACTCATCTTTGTTAAAGCTCAGGGAGCTGTTTTCCGTGTGCTCAAAACTGAATTATTGCTAGATTTTGGAAAAGATATATTATTCAAACAATATCTGTCACTGCTATAATTGGGACATGACTGAGCATGCTCTCAAAAGTTCAAAGTATGCCAGTGTTGAAAGGTGGTCAGGTGTAATGAGAAGCTTTAGGTCAATTAGGCTACCCCTTAGAAGGGACCCTGGAACTTCTGTTTCTCTGGCTTATTATTGGACCTCCCACTTCTCCCATGGAATGGTAACAAAGCCTGTATCAAGTTGTTCGCACTTGTAGTCCCCATACCTGTAAATGAAATAAACCCCTTTTCCTCTTAAAATATCTTGTTTGTGACACAGAAGAATGTCCTAATACAGCTACTGAAGATGAATTTAGAAACAAAGCCAAGAAATTTCATTTTGGATGCCACCACCCACTTATATCTCTATTTGGCCCTCTTCTTTCTCTGCTGTTTAGGTCAAGCACATTCTGGTTCTCTGCTTCATCTCCAGGTTTTGTTGCTCCCTGTCCTTCAGCCCCTCCCTTCTAGCCCTAAGCCATTGCACTGACTGGGTCCAGGTGGGCCAGCTTAGCAGTGTCTTCAGTGCCATCCTTCAGAACTATAGTCCTGTCGTGTAGACTGCTCCCCTGGCATGCGTGGGAGGCTCTGGGTTCTGTCCCAGCACCACACAAACTGTGCACAGCCTGGTGTGCCTGCCATCCCAGGACTGGGGAGATGGAAGCTGAAAGGTCTGAAGTTCAATGTTGCCATTGGTTATGCGGTGAGTTTGGTGCCAGTCTGGGCTACATTAGACCTTGTCTAAAAAACAGAAAAGGATGAGATTGTAAACGTGGAAATGCCAGTTACCTTCTGCCCCCAACTTTCAGTGATCTCCCCTTGCTGTGGAATTTGAGATCTCTCTGGCCTCATCCTCAGGATCCTTGGCTGACATTTCTCTTAGGGCAGATCTGTGGTCATGAATTCTTGTAGCTTTTGTTTATTTTAAAATGTCTTTATTGCAACTTCATTTCAGAATTTCCACTGATGGTGGAATTCTGGTCTGAAATATTATGTTTTCCTTCAGTATTTTAATACCTCATTCCAACGTCCTGTCCTCTGGCTTACATTGTTTCGGATGAGAAATAAAATCCTTTTTCCATATTTTTCCTTTCAACTAAAGTTTCTTTTGCTACTTTTACAGGTCTTTTCTATCGTGATTTCTCAGCCGTCTGACTCTAACAGCTCTATAATTTTGTTTATTGTATTTGTGTTTAACCTGCTTAGAGTTTGTGACTTATAAAGTGATACTATTGGTAAATTTAGAACTAGTTTTTAGAACATATGATTTCTGCTTGAGGATGTATGAAGCCAGCTGATAGAACTTGATTCATTCCAGTCGTCAGGGTGCATTCCTTTATAGAATCTAAAATGCTTTCACCTGGGTTTCATTGAACACCAGATCTTCTGATTCTCACATAGTTTTCTACTGTCTAGCTGACTGAAAACCACATCACGCATAGATAACAGGAGGCCAGACTTTTCATTACCAGCTGCTAGAACACATTTAAACACTCCATCTGACTTCCATTTTTCTGTTGACCAATCCCTGTTTCCTCCTTCTTTACTTTGTCCTCAAATTACATCTCTGGGACTGTCTTTTGTGAAACCCTTAGTTATGGGTCCATTTTGTTTCTTCTTTGAATTTATAATAATTAGGCTTAAAAGGCTGGTGGTAATTGTAAAATGGCACTATGGAAAAAGCCAGGATTTGTATTTGAGTTTTTTTATTTAAGGTCAGTGTTTTTGTTTATTTGTTTGTTTTCAGGCTGTATCTGACTATGTAACCTAGGCTAGCCTGGAACTTTTGATCTTCCTGTGTCTGTCTCCCAAGTGTTTAAAATCCAGGTAAAAGCCACCATTCCTGGCTAAGGTTTCTGACTTTATTCTTATATGCGGTTCAACTGTTAACAGCTTCATTTTGGATTTTTATTTTTAATTTTGAGACAGTGCTTTATGTAGGTCTTGAACTTGCTATGTTTGTTGAGGGCAGGTGGCTTTGAATTCCCAGTCCTTCTGTCTCAGTTCGTGCAATGTGAGAAGACAGGCATGTGCTACTACTCCTGGTTTGTTCTGGATGGTTTTAAAGCCTTGGGATAGGGATATGTCTGTCCAGTAAGTCTAGAATTATTTTACTTCTAACCAAGGTCTCCATGGATGGCTGAACTGTCCAGGGAACCCACTGTGTGCTGCTTACTAGAAGTCTGAGAACTTAAAGGGGGATGCTCTGCAAACACATATGGCTTCTTCATTCTGCCTTGATTTCCTGTGATCTGCAGCCTCCCTGTTGCCCATGTTTGCTTATCTGAGAGACGCTGATCTCTGCTGTGTCATCGAACCACCATTTTTAGAAAGTGTCTTTAGGAAGAAGGCTGAGGCACCCATTTGACCTAGCTCATCCATTTAAGAATCACAGTGGTCCATGGTCTGAGTATTATTTTTAGTCTTATGCTGTTTGTTATGGGAAGATTATCATAACAGTCACTCTGCATGGCTGGAGACAGGTGTTCTTGATAGAGTTTTAAACTGTAGTCAACTTTCTGCAGGCCTGTTCGTATTGGGCGACTGAAAGCTCCTTTTGGGAATGGATCTCTATGTTTTTCAACTTTGTTCTTCATTAAGAATTGCTCATAACTTTCCAGGCTGTTTGTTTTGTTAGTTGATTGAGTTGCTAGTAAATACAACTTTTGAATGAATAAATGAAATGAATATTAAGTGAATTTTAAGAATAATTTCAGGAATCATAAAATTTACTGCCCAAATTAGTTTCAGCAGTTCATTTGTATTATGCAACAGTCATGAAAAGCATCAAGAGAACTGAGAGTTCACCCTTCTTCCCCCGCCAATTTACAACTTTTGTTATCCTCAGAAAACTTGTGGGAAGCTATGATTCTAAGAATGACCTGGCTACAGCCACATGAAGTTTTAGTAGATGTTAACTAAAACATCTACTTTGGGGCTGGGCATGGTGGTACATCCCTTTAGTCCCAGCACTCTGGAGGCAGAGGCAGGCTGATCTCTGTGAGTTCAAGGCCAACCTGGTCTACATAGTGAGTTCTAGGATAGCTGGGGCTACAGGGAGACACTGTCTCAAAAAGACAAAAAACAACAATAACAACAACAACAAATAAAAATATGGTTCCTCTTCCTCCTCCTCCTCTTCTTCCTCCTCCTTCTTCTCCCTTGCCCTCTTCCTCCTTCTCCTCATGCTGCTTCTTATCTCTTTCTCTCCTCTCTATCCCTCACTTCCCCTTCCTTCCTTCCTTCTTCTCTTCCTCACTCCTTTCTCTCTCTCTCTCTCTTTCTCTCTCTCTCTCTCTCTCTCTCTCTCTCTCTCTCTCTCTCTCTCTCTCTCTCTTTCTTTCTTTCTCTTTCTTTATTTCTTTCTCTAACAGGGTCTCCTTTATCCCAGGCTTAGAATTTCCTAATTAGCAGAAGATGGCCTTGACCTTCTAATCCTCTTGCCTCTACCTCCCAAACGCTATTATTCAAATCTTACAGGTATGTAGGACCACACCAGTGTATGTACTGCTGGGGATAGAACTCAGGGCCTCCTGTGTGTGCCAGGCTTGATTCCCCACTACTGGGCCACAGCTGGAGTCCAACCCTTCTCTTTTGAGTTGCATTGCAGTTGTTATTCTTTATAGTAGCTGAAGCCCAGCTTGAATTCCTCTTGGAGATAATGAGAATTCAGTGCTCAAGCAAAAGCTGAAGCAGAAAGGTCAAAACCTGTGCTATGAACCAGAGTGTAAACATGTGCTGGGCACCCAGTCACAAGTCCACTGCAGTGGGTCATATACACTTTCCTTTGAGGTACAAAGTATTCTTCATTTTCTCCCCTTAATAGTCTTATAAATGTCTATAGACATGTTGTGGGGCTGGGGGACAACTCATTTAACATACTTCCTGTACAAGTATGAGGACCTGAGTTCAATCACCAACATCCACCTAAAAAGTAAAGTTTGGCAGCACACACCTATAACTCCAGCACTAGGAGGCAGAGAAAGGTGGGTCCCTGGGATTTGGTGGCCTAGCAGTGGAGCCTAATGGATAAGCCCCCAGACAGTGAGGGACTCTATCTCAAAACAAAAACCAAAGCAAAACCAAATTAAAAAAAAAGATAAATGGGTTCTGAAGGAGTGACACTTGAGATTGACTCCTGGCCTCCAAATGCATTTACACATACGTGCATGTGTGCACACACACTCGTGAAGTCATGGACACATGAATATGCACACAACTCAAGTCTTCTGCATGCACATGTTATACACACATACATGTAAACACACACACACATGTACAAAGGCTGTAGCCTCAAATTATGTAATTTCTAGAAAAAGAATTTTCAGGCAGCATTCACTCTAGTGATTTTTCAAAGGTTCCACTCAGTTGAGTTGTGGAGATGGTTCTCTTCTGTTATTCTCTCCTTCATCTACCTGAACACTGTGACTCCTGCAAGGCTCCTACGATCTCCTCCCCTTTTCCCGAGCATCCATGTAAAATGTACATGTTTGTGACCTACTCAGTCCTCTAGTCTGATTCTCACTCAAGTCTTACAGACTTTGTGAAAGTTCCACATGGTGACTGTTCTCTGGGCTCCATGCTCCCAAATTCCAGAGCCTGCTCATGCTCTCACTGCATAGCCAAGGGGGACGCTTTCCTATGCCAATCACACACAAAATGCAAACACAGGCTGTGCTGCTTTCTCTTTCATGCTTCTCAGACACCCAGATAACAGCTTTTCAGAACAGGCGCTCACACCATCCTGGCTGACTCCCTCTTCACACACAACCTTCTCATCTCCCAGCTCCTGAATATCCTGTACCAAATGTCCTGGACATCCCTTCTCTGATAGCCTTCAGCTCCCATCTGACCTCAGGCTGGACTGTTGCTCACATTTGCATCTGAACTTCAAGAGTCTCTGCATATCACAGAATGTATATATGGCTTCTGTTTCTTCAAATTAATATTTTTTCACTTGAATTTGATGATAGCATTTTCTGACAAAAAAAAATAGAATAAGTGCTGGAGAGATGGCCCCTTTGGTGAATCACCTGCTGTGCACATGTGAAGAAGATACTTCAATCCCCAGTACCCATATAAAAGAGCCAAGCCCTGCCTGATCAGGCACATACCTGTGACCCTAAGGCTGGGGAGGAGGAGGAGACAGGTGGGTCCCTGGGGCCCTTTGGTGAATCACCTGCTGTGCACATGTGAAGAAGATACTTCAATCCCCAGTACCCATATAAAAGAGCCAAGCCCTGCCTGATCAGGCACATACCTGTGACCCTAAGGCTGGGGAGGAGGAGGAGACAGGTGGGTCCCTGGGGCATGTGGACTTGCCAGCCTCGCTTCCTCAGAAGTTTCAGAATAGTGAGAGACCCTGTGTCAAAAAACAAGGTTGCCAGCACCTGCAAAACATCACCCAAGTTTGACCTGGGACTTTGACATGAACATACATGAGAATACCGCACACTTACATATGCATACACACACATTTGAAAAATTAGATAAAACATCAGTATACTTTCATCACTAAGAACAAGACTGAGTCCAACACTCAATGTTTTCTAAAGTTCTCCCTTAAAACAGCTTTTTCCAAAATGTTATTCCAGAGTGAGTACCAGTAGCTTTTCAAGCCCAGTGCTGTCTTCTCTATCCTGCATGGTCTCTTTCCTTCTTCCCTGCGTGCTGACCTGCTGAGGTTATAGCCGTGTTTCTAGACTCCTTTGTGACAAGCTCAGCTGGGTAGACAAATGTCCACTGCTCTCTGACATCGTGTCTTTTCCATTGGTCCTGTTTCTGTGGTGATAGTCATTTGTTTACTGACTCTCCATAGCAGTTATTATTTCTTAATTTATTGAACTTTCTCAGCTTTGTGGGAGATGATTTTACATTGTGGTAGTGTCCCTAAATGAGTTCTCTCTCATGTGTCTAGGACCAGTTCTTTTCTCTTGTTAGCAAACTGTTTATTCTGGTTACACATCATCATATGACCAATGTGCCAGTCAGCATCTCCACAAAGCACTGGTCCTGAACTTTTTCACTTGAGGCTTATCTGCAGTCTGAGCCCATGACAGTTGGAATCACACACTGCCAATAGTCCCTTTCTTGAGAGTCCTTCTGGCTGCTGATCAGCAGAGTATACTAACAGATTAATATGTGACTTTTCCCCAAGTGAAAACCATTGCTGTTTAAGAAGAATGAGAGTTAGATAAGGAATGATTCACTTCTAGAGAATTTCTTGCTGAATGCCATGCTGATAGGTCATATTTGGGAGCTAGTAACATTTTCAGTGCCCCTTAAGTAGTTGATAAGTTTATCTATATCTGAGACACAACATGGGGGGTTCACTTAAACATGTGCCTACACTTTCTTCCATGCCCATAGACCTCTGGCCCCTCGAGCCCAAGATTCTTCTGAACAAAGAGAAGCAAGAGATAGGGGGTCAATTTGCTCAAGGAGTGCAAGAAGGTCCAGCTACTATATTAGTTCAGATCCATGGCTTCCTGACACTTCAGTTCATAGGACAGAGGAAAGGAGCAGCTATCCTCAAGTGGCAAGAGAGAGTAATTAATAAAGATATAAACATAGAAATACAAACAGACCAAAAATGCAAACAGAAAATAAACTAAAGGGAAAGCTATATATATATATATATATATATATATATATAATATACCCTAAATATTAATGGTCTGAGCCCCAATCAAGAGACACAGACGGGGAGAATGGATTAAGAAACTGAATCTATCTTTCTGCTGTCTACAAGAAACACACCTCACCTTCAAGGACAGACACCATTTTAAGGTGAAAGGATGAGAAAAAAATATTTCAAGCAAATGGCACCAAAAAGCAGGCAGGAGCTGCTATTTTAATATTGGACAAAATAGATTTCAAAGTAAAACTAATCAGAAGAGATGAAGAGGGTCACTACATCCTTATCAAAGGATCAATCAACCATGAAGATCTCATAATCATAAATACATATGCACCAAATTCTGGAGCACCAAAAGTCATAAACACAATCCTGAAGGACTTCAAGACACAGATTAATCCCAGCACACTAATAGTGAGAGACTTCAATACCACACTGAGCCCATTGGACATGTCAACTGGAGAAAGAATAAACAGGGAGACATCTGAACTGATCAATACGATACAGCAAATGGACCTAACAGACATGTACCAAATATTCCACCCAAACACCAAAGAATATACTTTCTACTCAGCACCCCATGGAATATTCTCCAAAATCGACCATATACTGGGACACAGAGCAAACCTCAGCAAATAAAAAAAAGAATGGAAAAATAGTGGAAATGAAGAAAGGAATCAGGATAGAAATCAGTTGGAGTCTAAGTGCCTGTGTCTGCCTTTAACTATGCTTCTGTCTCTGGATGAGATCCCCAGAGTCACTGCACTCATTGTAATTCATGTCTGAAAAAATAAATAAATAAAATTCATGTCTCATAATAAGAATTTTGTCTTTGATTTAGGGAAAATATTCTGCCCTAGGTACTGGACATGGAAGACTGAGTTCCTTTCTGCTTTAAAGCCTGAGGAGAATCCGCCCTTCTTTTTTTTTTTAATTTTTTTATTAATTTTATTTATTTCCGTATGTGTATTAATGTACTGTCTGCATGCAAGTTTGTGCAACCCTGTCGTGCAATGCTGCGGAGGTCAGAAGAGGGTGTCGGATTCCCCTGGAACTGGAGTTTCAGACGGTTCTCGGCCGCCATGTGGGTGCTGGGGATCGAACCCGGGTCCTCTGTAAGAGCAGTCGGCGCTCTTAACCACTAGGCCATCTCTCCAGCCCGAGAATCTGGCCTTCTATAGAAAAGGTATAGTCAATGGTAACAGAACTCCTGATGGTTGTGTTTCTCTGTGGTAGAGGAGTGGCATTCACATGGTGGCATCTCAATCTCCTTCAGTTATAGCCTTCATTACAAATGCATGGAACAATTGTTCTCTTAGATATATATGTACATGCTCTTGTGTATATACACTTGTACAAAGATAATACAGTAATTAACAAGATAATTCAGGAAATATAACCCCCCTTCTTTTAGAGTTATGGAGGACATTCCATGCAGCAGTCTGGCAGGAAATCAGAGCCCGGCCTGTTGTGTGTTCATTTCACCAATAACTGATGACAGTTCTTATTTTCGATTTTTAAATTTTTTTTTTTTCCTTTTCTTTGGTTCCTCAAGGACCTATCCCTGAGCTCTCACTCTAATGTAGAATTCCATAGCTTCTCCCATCCCCCCAATAGGGCTGTCTGTGACACACAAAGAATCTCAAGGGGCTGGAGAGATGGCCTAGCGGTTAAGAGCGCCGAACGCTCTTGCAGAGGACCGGGGTTCGATCCCCAGCACCCACATGGCGGCTGAGAACCGTCTGAAGCTCCAATTCCAGGAGAACTCCAGTTCCAGGGGAATCCGAGACCCTCTTCTGACCTCCGCTGGTGTTGCACGACACGGGTGCACAGACTTGCATGCAGACAGTACATTCATACACATACAGAAATAAACAAAAAAGTAATAAAAAAAATTAAAAAAAAAAGATCTCAAAAAATTTATGCTCTAGTGTCAGTTTATGTACACTGCCAAGTGGTTACAGAGTCATCACATTAGATACAAAACTGATTAAACACGAATCTGTAGGCTCAAGGGTCAAGACTCGTCTACAAAAACCCATTCCTTCGGATAAGGCCAGTTGCTGGATTTCAGTCCAGGGAGTCACCACAGTAGTTAAAAATATATCCAAGTCTAGCTGGGCGTGGTGGTGCACTCCTTTAATCCTAGCACTTGGGAGGCAGAGGCAGGCGGATCTTTGTTGAGTCAAGGCCAGCCTGGTCTTACAGAGTGAGTTCCAGGGACAGCTGAGGCTACAGGGAGACCCTATCTCAAAAAAGACCAAAAAAATATATATATACTATATATATATAATATATATATATATTTTTTTTTTTACTTTTTTTTTCTCAACATTTTTTTTATTGATGCTTTGTGCATTTCATACATTCATTTTCCAATTCAGTTCAGGCATATCTCCCCTTCCCTTCACCCCCACCCCCACCCTAACCGAGATCATGCATTCTGCCATGACTGTTCCTGCATATCTCTCTCAGTTTTTTTTTCCATTTTTTAGCTATAAGTGATAATCCATTGAGTACAAGCATCCTCATGTATAATCAATTTGCAGGCTGTTGTGCCCAAACACCCACAGCCCCACCTTCCAGCGGGGGGTGAGGGGTTGTATGTTCAATCAGGTAATTCAAATGAGGGTCCAGACTACATTGCTGTAGTTTCACCCTTCACCCCAATCGCAGCCCTTACATTCTACCACGCCCCCTCTTCCCAGATTATTCCCTGGGCTTAGAAAAGGGCACAAGTGGATGAGAAGCAGAACAGTCCCTCTCTCTGGAGCTGTGTCTTGGAATTCTGGTCGAGATCTGCTGTTTCCTTTCATGGGCTGACAGTCTGTCCAGGAATAACCTTTCGATCCTACTATATGAAGCACAAGCAATTAGATATATAGGTATTTAAGCCAGCATTAATTAGTTTATGGTAGGTTACTTTGTTATAGACATTATTGTTTAGATGAATGTTGATCCATGAATACATTTTTTTTCCTGTAAAATATGACGGGGGTCTTACTGTGGCTTATGATTCTCCTAACTCTTAGAGGATGTAAGCTTGTGGCATCAGCCATGGGTCATTCCTCCAAGGGAGAGCCAATAGCCAATTAGATTTGGGATATACAGCATATGGCTGCCTCTGCTGCACATTATTTCCAGGCAGGTGAGGTGTAAGCTGGTGCTGACGGTGGAGCTTGCTGACTCAAGGAGACCCATATTTGCTTTTTGCGTTTAGTGGCCCTTTGTAACCCTCTCTGGATTCAGAGCCACGTTCACTTGCATGTGTGGTCTCAATATGTTTTCCATTGTTAACATCAGGTCTTGCAGCAGCAGGGCTTATCGCCTCTCTTCTTGCAGGGTATCCCAGTTTAGAGGCAAGGAGCCTTTACCTTTGTGGGACCTTAGATCCCCTGGCCAACATCTCCCTGGTGAATAATCATTACTGATGTCAGAGTCCTGTTTTGATATATTTTGCTTAAGCAAATAGTTTAAGGACTTTAGTGTTATATTTGGTTCTGAACAGAGAGTAATCCTTTTCACAGTTCTATGTCTATTAGTCAATTAAAGAAGGCAGTTTTACCAGTTTTATAAGAGATTACCTCTATAATAGTTGTCTCCAATTTACAGTTGGAGAGCAACCCCATCATCGTCATATTTCTCCTTGTTCTGGGGGGGAGGCAAGAAAGTCTCTCATATCAAAACCTTTGTGGCACCTAGAAAGTAAGTTTCATCAGGACCCACTATAAATAGTTGTTACACAACAGTGAATTAATCTCCATTTAACTCGGATGCATTACCGTTTTTATCAGAGTCTGTAAACCAATGTTGTTTAATATACACATATTTACTTTTACTAAGTCCTAAAACACCGTGTATATTTTTATATAATATATATTTTAATATATAATATATAATTTTATATTTATATAATTTTATATTTTATATATTATATAATTTTATGTTTATATAATTTTACATTTACATATTAAAATTATATATATAATTTAACACATATATATATATCCAAGTTCTTGCTCCTTCTCCTCTTAAAAACGTTGCTGACAAATGCAGGTGTCAGACGAAGTGCTTGGCTTCAGTTAGAGATGCCCAGAGATTTCAACAGGTGAAAGGTAACTCCTAAGGCCCAGCCTGTCTCTGTTATCCACTTCCTTTGTTAGCTGTAAGAGGGTGCCATCTGCAAAGCCAAAGCCATCTTTTAATAAGGCTGTGATGTAGCTGAGACCCATGCACAGGAAAGGACTTCCTGAGAAAAAGTTCTCCAAGTTATCACAAACTTTTGTGGCTTTTCTTTCAAAACCTTTAACTTTTAAAACACCACCCTTTTCATAATCAATCAAATGCAAATGCGTATCAGCTGCTCAATCATAACATTAGGAGAAAGCATAAGAGGAGCTTCCCAGATCTCTTCTGGCTGGTAAAGTTTTCCTTGTACCATCCTCAGCACTTCTGCATAGCAGGGCTCAAAGCCCACCTCCCCTTCTTGGTTGCCACCATACTGATATTTCACACCCCCCAAAATCCACTGTTTCCAACCATCTTGATAAACAAGCACTCCGGAAAGTATGTCCTTCAATTTCTTCCATTTCCAGGGATCCCAGAGTTGCTAGTCTCACAACTTTCAATCCAAATCCCAAGTAAGTATGTGTGTAGAGCTTGAAAGTGCTGTTAAACATCGCAAAGGAAATGAGGTAGCCCTTAGGCATCTGTTCCAGGGTTTTCTCAAACTGGGGGAGGAATGTGATTTGGATGGAGGACCACCCCTCCCCATGTTCCAGAGTCCCCACAGTCACTTAGCCATGGCCATGTAGTTGACCTGTTAGGAAATTTACAGTAACCCAAGCTAATATACATTCAATGGACCCATCCACGATGGGTCATCTGGGACCTGGCAAGGTGACTTCTTGAAGATCTCCTCTACCTCAAAGAGCAGAGCCTGGGCTTTCTGTTCTGGCAGTAAACGGAGTCCTGCTCTTGCCTTCTGGACCACTGGGGTTCTTTTCCAGTGACTTCTGGGGACTGAGTTTTTGGTCAACTCTAAGAGTCCTTGAACAGTCTCAGCACCCTGCTTGGGTTGATCTACAAAAGCAGAAAATCCTGGCTTCACAGACTCAAAAAGTTCACCTTCCAGAAAGGGAGCTGTCCTGACACAAAGTTGTAAACATGAATTCGAGTTCCAGTGCTCCCTGCATCAAACATAATTCCATAAAAGGTGCTGGCACTGACATTGATGGGCACATGGAAGACAAGAAGTTTGCTGTAAAAGACAGTGCGACAAATGCATGATATCATCAGCATGAAAATGACAGCGCCCCAGGATGTGGCCATATTCTTCCAAGATATGTTGACTTGAGGCTTTGTTGCAGAAGTAGTGCTGCTCACACTCCTGTAATGGCAGGAGCATAATGATGTTGTCTGCATGAAGACTCAGCTGAGACACTCCTCATTCCCTGTGCACTGCTCTGGCACAGCCTCTTAGATTTATTTTCTAGAAAAGTCTTTGGTGTCCTGTTGAAACTCATATAATTTAATTTAGACTTCACGGGGAGTAATTCCTATCAAAATTATTCTGAGCAGTAATTTTGGGAGCATACAATGATAACTGTAAAGTCACCTTTGAGATTGTGTCATAATTTTAGACACAGTAGCAAGTTTAGCTCTGACAATTGCTGAACAGTTGCACAGCTGATTCCCAGGCAAGTCAGGTGGTGGTCATGAAGGCTATTGTGTCTGAGCAACCACATTACCTCCCAGACTGAGTGACTCTTAGATGCTAGCTGAGTGTCTTGAGGATTCTTCCACAGCCACTTTGGAAAAGGGCTGTGGGCTGCCTCCTGGGCCTCTGCAAGTCTCCACAGCTCTTCACCTTTTGTTTCACTCATTTGCTTCCATGGGAATTTCCTAGATGGGTCGGTCAGCTTTAGGTGCCACCAATATCTTAAAACACTTGATATAATCAACATTGAAGAGAGTAGGCTTATTTTAGCTCCTAGTTTGGGGGTTCGGGTCTAGACTAGGCCACACTACTTAGGGATGGAGCAGAAAGTGGAGGAGGATACTTCAACTCATGGTCCGGAAGCACAAAGAGAGGGGACAAGAATGCCAGTCTCCCAAGGTCCTAGAACCACAGGGCCATGGGAGGCCACAGGCCCGGCTTCTCAAGATTCACCACCGACATGCCATCCAGTGCTCACCATCGGCAGTAGGATCCTACGAACCACCTCAGGGCTCATCACACAACTGGGTAGGCCAGCAGGCGGCGCCATGCTGCGTGACACAGGTGCACAGACTGCATGCAGACATGCATCAACACAAACAGAACACTAAACAAACTATAAAAAGAGACAGCCTGACTTTACCTCTTACTCAGGGCAATAGAATTTTTGCTGCTCAGTGTGCCTGAAGTTTCATTCTGTTTATACATTTTTGCCATATGGAATATAAAAAATGATGGAATTAATGGGAGGTGAGCCACAGAAAAATAGATTAGCTTCGTAAAATGGAGTCCATTTTCAATTGAATTTTCTATTTTCAAATGCTGTAATTTGATAGTATTTAGAACCTAATAACCTATCTGGACATCCTCTAGTGTTCCCTTGCCCAATTAATGTGCAAAATAGGTACCTTTAAAGCGAGGCCTATTGAACTGTACCACATCCTCTAGTAGTTAGGAGATGTTATAAGACAGTAAGACCTGTCATATTTTACAGAAAAAATCAATTCCTGGATAACATTCCCATCAAACATACTGTGTCTATACCAAAGTAACTACTCATAACACTTAGTACTGTTCAAATACCTATATATCTAATTGCTTGTGCTCCTTAGTAGGTTGAGTGTTAGTCCATGAAAGGAAAAGCAGAATTGACCAGGTCAAGGACAACTCCAGAGAAAGCAGACTGTTTTGCTTTTGTCCACCTGTGCCCTTTTCTAAGCCTAGGGAAGCAATCTGTGGAAGAGGGGGCATGGTAGAATGTCAAGGCTGTGATTGGGGTGATGGTGAAAACTACAGCAATGTAGTCTGGACACTTATTTTGATCAATTGATTGAACATACACGCCCCCCCCCACCCAGCTGGATGGTGGGACATTGGGCTGTGTGGGTTGGGGCAGAACTGCTTGCCAATGGTTTTACATGGAGGATGCTTTTACTATAACTATTATCTTTTTGTTAAAAATGAAAAAAAATAAAGAAGAATAGAAAAAAACAAAAACAAAAAAATAGAGCTTATTTACTTTAATCAAGTGCAATGATATTCTCAAAATTTATCTTTTATAAACTATAACACAGATACATTTAAATGTACAATTTTTTATTGGAATACAAATAATAAAATGCCCATTACTACTACTACTAATGAAACGCATTACTAACCTAAACTCTTGTTATTTTGCATTTACTGTATTTTCAAGAGAAATGCTATTTCCCAGGAACTTGAATTTTTTTTAATACACATTTTTTTCTTAACTGGCTACTGTGCCATGTATTCTAATTGTTTTTCAATAGACTTCCCAAGTAGGAAGTTCTTTTGTTTGCAGAGTTTATACTTTTGAATTGCTATTCTTTTCTTATTGCATTGTCTGCCATCTTCAATTGAATTCTTAGTAGGAACAGTAAAGGTGAATAAAAGTATTTCCACTATATAAGGTTTTGATAAGATAATAGCTGTCCTCTAATACCTGGACAACTATTTTGCCCTGGGACTATCATACAGGGTAAGATATATAATCAAGATATAACTCCTATAATATATCATTCATTTTAATAATGCCAAGATGTAGATATAGGGTGCAGACATGGTTTATTTGGTAGAGTGATTGGTCCTAGTATGGTATGAAGCCCCAGAGTTTAATTCCCAACCCTACATAAACCAAGTATGGTGGTTAATGCTTTTAGTCTCAGCACTTGAGAGATAGAGAGGCAGGAAGTTCAGAAGTCAAAGTCATCCTAAGCTACATACTGATCTGAAGGCTCACCTGGATTACCTGAGGACCCTGTCTGTTAAAAAAACAAAAGGAGTCAAAATAATAAAAAAAATAACTGGTAAATGCTTCATCTGAACTATCCTTCTACAATTTAAATTATCACCTTTATGTGATGTGTTATAATGATTTATATTTTGCTGTGTATATAATATTGTGCTGAGATAGCCTTTTAGGAGAGATAAGATCTAAGAGGTTGGCAGACCAAAAAAGAGAGTAAGACTCCAAACAAGGATCTTGGGAAATCTGAAAAACTGAAATCTAGGACCTACCTCAAATCACAGGTCTGAATTAATTAATTATATTAGTTTTGAGACAGGGTTCCTGTAGCCCACTGGTTTGAAATTCACTATTTAGACCAGGCTAACCTTGATCTAATGAAGATCCACCTTCTCTGCCTCCTGAGTGCTGGGATAAAGGGTGTGCACCACCAAGCCTGGCTGGTGGTGCTGTATTCAAATGGTCCTCACAGAGTGATCTAGCTGGGGATGGGTTCTAATGCTCCTCTGTAAGAGCACCCCCTCCCCCTGACAGAGGCCTTTGGGAAGAGCTATGCGAGTTTCTGTGGGGCTCTGACCTGGGCTTCTTATCAACACCACTGCTCTTCTGGAAAATGGAAAATTTTACAATCAGCAGGAGAACAGAAATAAGCCAAATAATAATTATATAATAATAGAAATAGTGGGGAGGGATGGAAGATGGCTCAGTGGTTAAAAGCACACCGATGCTCTTGGAGAGGACCCGGGTTCGAGTCCCCAGACCCACATGGCAGCTAAGAACCATCTTTACTTTAAGCCAGGCTGGTGGGTGGCACCAACAGTGCTTTAATATCTAGCACTTGGAGCAGAGCCAGGTGGATCTCTGTGAGTTCAAGGCTAGCCTGGTCTATGGTGAGTTCCAGGCCAGCTGGGGATTAGGGAAACCATGAAAAAAAAAAAAAAAAAAAATAAAGAAAGAATGTTGGAAAAGCAATCTTCAATTTGGTATTAAATCAAAGTCAGGGTTCTTTTTGGCCTGGTCTACTAATGCATTTTGCGATGGTAAAATCTGGCCATGGTAAGGCAATGCAACCAAGGCTGGTGAGAAATGCTGGTATGACCACCTTGTGAATGAGCTATAGGCAGGGAGCCCAGAGCACATGACTGACAAACAGCCCCATGTTCCAGAGTCCCCACAGTCACTTAGCCATGGCCATGTAGTTGACCTGTTAGGAAATTTACAGTAACCCAAGCTAATATACATTCAATGGACCCATCCACGATGGGTCATCTGGGACCTGGCAAGGTGACTTCTTGAAGATCTCCTCTACCTCAAAGAGCAGAGCCTGGGCTTTCTGTTCTGGCAGTAAACGGAGTCCTGCTCTTGCCTTCTGGACCACTGGGGTTCTTTTCCAGTGACTTCTGGGGACTGAGTTTTTGGTCAACTCTAAGAGTCCTTGAACAGTCTCAGCACCCTGCTTGGGTTGATCTACAAAAGCAGAAAATCCTGGCTTCACAGACTGAAAAAGTTCACCTTCCAGAAAGGGAGCTGTCCTGACACAAAGTTGTAAACATGAATTCGAGTTCCAGTGCTCCCTGCATCAAACATAATTCCATAAAAGGTGCTGGCACTGACATTGATGGGCACATGGAAGACAAGAAGTTTGCTGTAAAAGACAGTGCGACAAATGCATGATATCATCAGCATGAAAATGACAGCGCCCCAGGATGTGGCCATATTCTTCCAAGATATGTTGACTTGAGGCTTTGTTGCAGAAGTAGTGCTGCTCACACTCCTGTAATGGCAGGAGCATAATGATGTTGTCTGCATGAAGACTCAGCTGAGACACTCCTCATTCCCTGTGCACTGCTCTGGCACAGCCTCTTAGATTTATTTTCTAGAAAAGTCTTTGGTGTCCTGTTGAAACTCATATAATTTAATTTAGACTTCAGGGGGAGTAATTCCTATCAAAATTATTCTGAGCAGTAATTTTGGGAGCATACAATGATAACTGTAAAGTCACCTTTGAGATTGTGTCATAATTTTAGACACAGTAGCAAGTTTAGCTCTGACAATTGCTGAACAGTTGCACAGCTGATTCCCAGGCAAGTCAGGTGGTGGTCATGAAGGCTATTGTGCCTGAGCAACCACATTACCTCCCAGACTGAGTGACTCTTAGATGCTAGCTGAGTGTCCTGAGGATTCTTCCACAGCCACTTTGGAAAAGGGCTGTGGGCTGCCTCCTGGGCCTCTGCAAGTCTCCACAGCTCTTCACCTTTTGTTTCACTCATTTGCTTCCATGGGAATTTCCTAGATGGGTCGGTCAGCTTTAGGTGCCACCAATATCTTAAAACACTTGATATAATCAACATTGAAGAGAGTAGGCTTATTTTAGCTCCTAGTTTGGGGGTTCGGGTCTAGACTAGGCCACACTACTTAGGGCTACAGTGAGGTAGCACTTCATGATGGAGCAGAAAGTGGAGGAGGATACTTCAACTCATGGTCCGGAAGCACAAAGAGAGGGGACAAGAATGCCAGTCTCCCAAGGTCCTAGAACCACAGGGCCTATGGGAGGCCACAGGCCCCATCTCTCACAGATTCACCACCGCCCATCGTGCCACCATGGAGTACCAACCTCTCACACACAACTGGGTGGAGGGGGCTGGGACACAGGGGCCTCAAGACCCAAGCTATAAAAAGAGACAGCCTGACTTTACCTCTTACTCAGGTCAATAGAATTTTTGCTGCTCAGTGTGCCTGAAGTTTCATTTCTGTTTATACATTTTTGCCATATGGAATATAAAAAATGATGGAATTAATGGGAGGTGAGCCACAGAAAAATAGATTAGCTTCGTAAAATGGAGTCCATTTTCAATTGAATTTTTCTGATTTTCAAATGCTGTAATTTGATAGTATTTAGATCCTAATCCCTATCTGGACATCCCTCTAGTGTCCCTTGCCCAATTTAATGTGCAAAATAGAGTACATCTTTAAAGAGAGCCTATTGAATCTGTACCTACATCCTCTAGTAGTTAGGAGATGTTATAAGCTACAGTAAGACCCTGTCATATTTTACAGAATAAAACATAATTCATGGACTAACATACCATCCAAACATCTGTGTCTATACCAAAGTAACCTACCATAACAATTAGTACTGTTCAAATACCTATATATCTAATTGCTTGTGCTTCATTAGTAGGATTGAAAGGTTATTCCTGGACAAACTGTCAGCCCATGAAAGGAAACAGCCAGAATTGACCAGAGTCCAAAACAACAACTCCAGAGAAAGTAGACTGTTTTGCTTCTCATCCACCTGTGCCCCTTTTCTAAGCCTAGGGAACAATCTGCAGAAGAGGGGGCATGGTAGAATGTAAGGGCTGTGATTGGGGTGAATGGTGAAACTACAGCAATGTAGTCTGGACACTTATTTGATCAACTTGATTGAACATACAAGCCCCCCCCCCGCCAGCTGGATGGTGGGACACTTGGGCTGTGTGGGTTTGGGCAGAACTGCTTGCAAATTGGTTTTACATGGAGGATGCTTGTACTTATAAATTATTACTTATTGTTAAAAATGAAAAAAAATAAAGAAGTAATAGAAAAAAACAAAAACAAAAAAATAGAGCTTATTTACTTTAATCAAGTGCAATGATATTCTCAAAATTTATCTTTTATAAACTATAACACAGATACTTACATTTAAATGTACAATTTTTTATTGGAATACAAATAATAAAATGCATTACTACTACTACTAATGAAACGCATTACTAACCTAAACTCTTGTTATTTTGCATTTACTGTATTTTCAAGAGAAATTGCTATTTCCCAGGAACTTGAATTTTTTTATACATTTTTTTCTTAACTGGCTACTGTGCCATGTATTCTAATTGTTTTTCAATAGACTTCCCAAGTAGGAAGTTCTTTTGTTTGCAGAGTTTATACTTTTGAATTGCTATTCTTTTCTTATTGCATTGTCTGCCATCTTCAATTGAATTCTTAGTAGGAACAGTAAAGGTGAATAAAAGTATTTCCACTATATAAGGTTTTGATAAGATAATAGCTGTCCTCTAATACCTGGACAACTATTTTGCCCTGGGACTATCATACAGGGTAAGATATATAATCAAGATATAACTCCTATAATATATCATTCATTTTAATAATGCCAAGATGTAGATATAGGGTGCAGACATGGTTTATTTGGTAGAGTGATTGCCTAGTATGGTATGAAGCCCAGAGTTTAATTCCCAACCCTACATAAACCAAGTATGGTGGTACATGCTTGTAGTCTCAGCACTTGAGAGATAGAGAGGCAGGAAGTTCAGAAGTTCAAAGTCATCCACAGCTACATACTGATCTGAAGGCCAGCCTGGATTACATGAGACCCTGTCTTTAAAAACAAAAGGAGTTCAAAATAAAATAAAAAAATAACTGGTAAATGCTTATCTTGAACTATCCTTCTACAATTTAAATTATCACCTTTATGTGATGTGTTATATGATTTATATGCTGTGTATATAATATGTGCTGAGATAGCCTATTTAGAAGAGATAATCTAAGAGGTTGGCAGACAAAAAAGAGAGTAAGACTCCAACAAGGATCTGGGAAATCTGAAAAACTGAAAATCTAGGACATACCTCAAATCACAGGTCTAATTATTATTATTAATTAGTATTTTTGAGACAGGGTCTCCTGTAGCCCCAGCTGGTTTGGAAATCACTATTTAGACCAGGCTAACCTTGATCTAATGAAGATCCACCTTTCTCTGCCTCCTGAGTGCTGGGATTAAAGGTGTGCACCACCAAGCCTGGCTGGTGGTGCTGTATTCAAATGGTCCTCACAGAGTGATCTAGCTGGGGATGGGTTCTAATGCTCCTCTGTAAGAGCACCCCCTCCCCCTGACAGAGGCCTTTGGGAAGAGCTATGCGAGTTTCTGTGGGGCTCTGACCTGGGCTTCTTATCAAACACCACTGCTCTTCTGGAAAAATGGAAAATTTTACAATCAGCAGGAGAACAGAAATAAGCCAAATAATTATTATAATAATAGAAATAGTTGGGAGGGAATGGAAAGATGGCTCAGTGGTTAAAAGCACCGACTGCTCTTGGAGAGGACCCGGGTTCGAGTCCCAGCACCCACATGGCAGCTAAGAACCATCTTTAAGCCAGGCGTGGTGGGTGGCACACATCTTTAATCCTAGCACTTGGGAGGCAGAGCCAGGTGGATCTCTGTGAGTTCAAGGCTAGCCTGGTCTATGGAGTGAGTTCCAGGCCAGCTGGGGATATAGGGAAACCATGAAAAAAAAAAAAAAGAAAGAAAGAAAGAAATAGTTGGAAAAGCAATCTTCAATTTGGTATTAAATCAAAGTCAGGGTTCTTTTTGGCCTGGTCTACTAATGCATTTTGCGATGGTAAAATCTGGCCATGGTAAGGCAATGCAACCAAGGCTGGTGAGAAATGCTGGTATGACCACCTTGTGAATGAGCTATAGGCAGGGAGCCCAGAGCACATGACTGACAAACAGAAAGCAGGGTGCTGTCTCCTCAGAAGTGGAAGCATCTGTGCTGTTCTGGATGTGTACTGTGGCCAGCAGATGACTTTGTCAAGGTGTAAAACACCCTCAGCCACTTAAATTCTTCCCCATCGCCCATCTTGCCTTGGGTCCAGGCACATCCCTGGGTCCCGACTTAGCATTCGGTGTCTCGGACTCCAGCTCTGCTCTAAGGGGACAGATCCAAATAGACTGAGTGTTCTTTGCTCATGGGTATCACCGTCACTCTAGTCGATCACTCGGTGGGAAGCACAGCCTTCCTAACTCCCATGACCTGGTGAATAAGGGTCCCTCTCTCCCCAGCAGCAGTTCTGTCTTCCTTCCTTTTCTAGCCTCTCTCTTAGCTGACCGCTTAAAGATTGATTTCCAAGAAAGATTCTGAAAAGCACTTTAAATGCTATGTTTGATTTTTTTTTCTAGTTGCTCTGACTTTCTTTTCTAAGAAGTTAGAAAACAGTGCATGCACGCGCGCGTGTGTGTGTGTGTGTGTGTGTGTGTGTGTACTATTGCTATAAAGTCACTGCTCACCTAAAAGCATTAAAAATATACAGGAGGGCTGGGTATGGTGGCACTTGCCTTTAATCCAAGCACTCCAGAGGCAGAGGCAGGCAGATCTCTGTGAGTTCAAGGCCAACCTGGTGTACAGAGCAAGCTCCAGGCCAGCTGAGACTAAAGGGAGACCATGTCTCAAAAAGGACCAAAAAAATACACACACACACACACACACACACACACACACACACAATAGGAGGGGCTGGAGAGAGATGACTCAGTCTTCAAGAACACTTGCTCTTTTGTAGACAACCTAGGTTTGGTTCCCAGCATCCAAATACTGGCTAACAATCCTGGGTAACTCCAATTTCAGAGGATCATATGCTCTCTTCTGGCTTCTACAAGCATTGTACCCAGGGACACACAAGCATGCAGGCAAAATAGTCTTACACATAAAAATAAATAAAGTAAATCAATAAACATGCCCCAGGGCTGGTGAGTTGGCTCAGTGGGTAGAGTGTCTAGTCTGTAACCATAGGACCTGAGTTCAAATTCCCAGCATTCATGTCAAAAGCTGCAGCAAGATGACTCTTCCTGCCTGTAATCCAGGGCTAGGGAGACAGAGTCAGGAACATCTCTGGGCCTATCAGCCAGCCAGTCAGGAGAAAGAGCAAGCTCCTTGTCTAGCAAGAGACCTTATCTCAGAAAATATGGTGGAAAGTAATAGAAGACATCCAGGGTTGTCCTTGGGTCTCCGTGTGCAAACACATGAACATATGAACACACACACCCAAACGCATGTGCTCAGGCAGGCACAGCAACCCACAGATTGTAAAGAATGAGTTGGCAACTTGATGTTTTAAAAGCATCTTTTAATTTTAGGTTGTACTTTCTAGTCAGGCATATTCAACTTCTTCCAGGCCCCTTCATGGACCTGTGAGAAATCTGATGCCCTCAGAGCCACCACTTGATGGACAGTTGTGTTTGTCCAGTCTTCTGATAATAGTCTCTCTTTACGCCTTTGGTAGCTTATCAGTATTTGGATTAGATTAACACTGTGAAAGATTTAGAATTTTATTTATTTTTCTTTTTCAGAGTTGAATTACTTGGAATTTTTAGTTTTAATTGGATTTTCAGAAATAGCTTGATATGGGGGAAGGCATGGGGGTATTTTCTTCTAAAACCAAACTAAAACTTAAAAAGTGTCTTGGGAAACAGGAGTTTATGTTCACGAAACATTTGGCTCCTATTTGCTAGCTCTTCCCCTGGGAGCCAGTTAAAGGTGGCTGTCCCCGGAGCTGTCCCTGGGTTCTTTGGCTCCCTTGTGGTGCACAGGAACTAGGTTTCTTCTGACATCTTCACTCGTGTCTTGAAAGCCCACCAGCAATTATGGCTGTGGTTTCTGCTTTTGCACAGACTAGACCTCAGAGGAACACGACTCATAATAGCACGTGGCTGAGATCTGTGGAAAATCTGAGTTTCTATTTCCCTATGCATCCATAGTGTGTATCAGACCATTTAGCTGAAAAGCATATGGGCAACGTTCAGGAGAGAAATATGTGTTTCTAATGTTAGGCATCAGCACTAGGTGGAGAGAGGAACATCTAGTTATGTTACGTAATCCTCAGCACCTTCCCAGCAAGGGGCTAGCTCTTCCTACTCTGATGCCCCTGGGCTCAGACAGAGTCTGAAGAGAGAGGTGGCTGACCTTTCCCTCTTCCACCAGCTGGGATTGACAGCTGATTTTCCAGTTCATGTTCATTTTTCTGCTAACATTTGCGCAATGACTTCTGCATATATATATGCAAGTATATCACACACACGTGTACACATGTGTACACGTGTGTGTGTGTGTGTGATATGCTTGCATGTGTATGCATGTATGTGGAGGTCAGCAATTGATGCCAAGTATTCCCTCTATTGCTCTCTGCCTTGTGTTTTGAGACAGGCTCTCTCACTGAATCTGGAGCTCACTGATTTGGATAGGCTGGCTGGCCAGTGAGCTCCCAGAATTTGCCTGTTTCTGCTTCCCTTGTGCTGGGATTCTAAATGCTGTGCCCAGCGGTGTTGTAGACAAAAATGCAGGTCCCCAGGCCTGCCTGGAAAACACTTTACTGACTGACCCGTCTCCCTAGCATTTCATGTTTTCTATCAAACACAAATTACTATTGGGGGGCGGGGGAGACAGGGTCTGTCTTCTCTTCTTTGGAGCCATGCCCCTCGTCAATGCTGTCTGCCTCCTGAAACTTCCCCTCTGCAGGCTGCGCCAGAATTGGAAGGGCCTTGTTTGGACAGAGGGCCTGCCATTGGCTGACTGATCCTTTGAGCCAGCTTTTTCCACCGAATTTGGTGACTTCTAGGAAGAAAAGAGCACAGCAAAGCCCACTGCCCCCAAGAAGAGCAAGGAGATGAGCAGAAACAGCTGATCCCAGTTCTCACTGTCAGCTGGGGCTCAGGGCAACAGGGAAGAGAAGCTCAAGAGTGAAATTGCTGTCTTAGGAACAATGGAAACAGGCTGCCCTCTGAGGGAACAAGTGTTTTTGTAATTGCAGACACATTTCTTCAGTTGGACTACGCCAAATTCTATTTTTACTCCCAGTAGACAATTAACAGTTGTTCCTACCCAAAACAAGCACTGCCAAATGTGCTGAGGATTCTCCTTCTCTGAAAGTTTCAAATGCTCCTGGTTCCCCTCTGCCTTCTGCCCACTGGGCAGAGCCAGTTGGAGACAGTGTGGGAGCGTGCAGAATGTCAGGCAGGGTGAAAGCCACTCAGTGAGTCCCTCCTCTGCTTGCTGTGTCAGAGGGAGTGAAAGGAGCCACTGGGAAGAAAGGCTGAATTGCTTGCAAGAAAATATGTCAGAACTGTTGGCTGAGATGCGGTGGTAATCAAGGCAGGGTACTTGGCATGCTTTGCGCCACATGCTGTTAAATGCCTAATGGGGGAGGAGGGGCCCACTGTCTTCTCGAGTGTCACCCCAGCCTCTCTGTTTTCAAAACAAGGAAAACAGAGTCTGTCGGTAAAACAATTCCTACCCACATGACACCACAGACACACAGCCTACTGTATTTCCTAGCATCTTTGGAATTAATGAATTTCCTTCAGCTGCAATCTGTGGATGTTTTCCTTTGTTCTAAGTCGTCTACAGTGTTTCTGTCTCACCTACATCACTTTGGAAAGTTCCTCCAAGGATTGAGGCTCTTTGGCTCTGTTTCCTCTTTGCTTCTTTTTTTCCCCTTCCTTCCTTCTTTCCTCTCCTCCTTCCTCCCTCCTTCTTTCCCTCTCTTCTTTTCTTTTCTTTTTCCCAGAGGGTCTCATGGAGTCCCAGCTAGCCTTGGACTCACTATGTAGTCAAAGGTGACTTTGGACTCTTGATGCTCTGGCCTCCACTCCTGACTACTGGAGTCACAGGTATGTGCCACCACACCCAGTTTATGCTGTGGTGGAGATGGAACCCGGGGCTTCATGCATGGCAGGCAAGGACTACACCAACTGCTCTACAACCCCAGCAACATGCTGAGCATTTTGCATTTACGTTTGCAGTGTTTTGTAAACAATGCCCCTTTGCTGTGTCTGTTCAAAACCCTCCAGCATCTAAATACTACTTGTCTTACAGTACTTTTCACTTTCCTGTGGTTCGGGTTTGTGAGGGATGTCTGTTTTCTATGGAGTCTCACTATATATGAATATGATAGAGACTGATATATTTCCCTCTTCTCTCTCTATCTTTATACTCAGACATTATTTCTCATAACTTATTCATAGTTATTATGGAATTTCCTGAATCCCAAATGCAGCACCATGTTCAGTCATAAGTTTCTACATTATGCCATTTGTAAACAGCTTCTTTCTGCACTCAGTGTTGTCACTTTCTTTCCTTACTGCTCTGCCTAGGATTTTCAATGTGGGGTATTTTGGGTAGGAAGAACAGGCAGTTTCATCCTTTCCTAAGCAGGGTAGAAATCAGTCTTTTAATAATAAGGGTGTTGCTAGTTGTGATTTTTAAGTTTAAATCTATGGATGAGATAGTTAGATGATAGATAGATAGATAGATAGATGTGTGGATAGATGGATAGATAAATAGATACATATATAGATACATACATACATAAATAATACATATACATACATAGATACATAGATGATATATAGATATATACATACATTTATTTCATTTGAACTATCCTATTGCTAATTTATGGAAGGAACTTTCTTCTTATGCACAGATCTTGATTGTCCAAATATTTTTACTGAATCAGTAAATGTTGTTGCTCTATGATAAGAGTAAAATTACTTTTAATCTTGTATTGCCCTTGACTCCCTGGAGAAGCCCCACCCTAGGATACTGTTCAGGACTTTTTGTGATATACTTTCAACTTCTGTTTCTGATGGAAATTCTCAGCCTCATTTGTGGTTATTTTGAAGACATGTGATTGGTTCTGGGCAGCTGTACAGAAGTGACTTCTGTGGCTGAATAGGTGAAGCATGAGTTCACTTCTATCTAGTTCTGGGGGTAGTCACTGGCCTGATGCTCTCTGTGCCTGGAGGTAGAAACAGATTCAGTCTTGACTCACTGCCAGAAGAAAGTTCTTCCAGAGTACTGATAGATCTGGAACACATTCTGGATACATGAACAAGAAACTCCACTGACATCTGAGGATTAATTTGTTGACTCACTATAAATTAGACTATTCCATCAAGTGAATACATAAAATTGTGAGAGTTACTATGGTTGGAATCTGTCTTCCCCAATGCATCTTCTGTATTGCTGCAGTAATATAAAGAGATGGGATCTTTAATAGGTGGATTAGAAACTTAAGTCGGGTGGCTCAGGCCTATAATGGCAGTTACTTGGGAGGAGGCAAGAGGCTCACAAATTCAAGGCCTGCTTGGGGACAGAGTGAATCCAAAGCCAGAGCAACTTAATGAGACCTTGTCTTAAAATAAATATTGAAAAGATGGTTAGGCTTCCACTAACAACAGAAAAGCATCTTAGCTCCAAATGGTAAAAAGGAGATGAGAAATTCTGGATTCCACAGTAATCCTACAAACTGGCAATCCAAGGAGCTGGTTATGAGACAGGCTTCCTTCCAGATAGCTGGGCTCTGGCCATATTTCTCCACTTGGATATGTAAACTAACTATACCAAAGATTTTTTTTTCTTCAACCACTGCCAGTGTATCTCTTTGGCTTTGAGGCTGAAGATTTGTAATTCATTGAGTATTACATGGAATAATATAATTATTTCATTAGGTACCTATCCCAGGGTTGGGACTGTAGCTCAGTTGGTAAAGTGCTTACTTAGAATGCACTTAGCCCTGGGTTTGAGGCCCAGCATCACATAAAACTGGGCATGGTTATACACATCTATAATATCAATACTCGGGTGGCAGAGCCATGAGGAACAGAAGCCCAAGGTCATCCTCAGCTATGTAGAGAGGTTCAGGTCAGACTAGGCTATATAAGACCCTGTCTTAAAAGGAAGAAGAGGAAGACTGGAGAGCTAGTTCAGTTCTTAGGAGAGCATATTTCTCTTGCAGCAGACCTGAATTCAATTCCAGGCATTAACATCAGGCAGCTCACAACCACCTGTAACTCTAGCTCCAGGGGTTCCAATACCTTTTTCTGGCCTCTGTGGGCACCCACATTCACATTCATATAGCCACACATATACACTAATTTAAAATAACACGAAATCTGAACAGAATAAAACAAATAAGGAAACGACTATCATAGTACTAGGCTATCACAAGTACTTAGAAATTTAATATTAGTGATTTTTTGTTAATAAAACTCTACTTCTGGATTCAATGAGTTTAAAAGCAAAAGAACACGTGAATTTGGGAGGGAAAAGTAGAACAGTGTGGTGGTTTAAATGAGAATGTCCCCCATAGACTTCAAGTATTCAGACATTTTGTCCCCAGTTGGTGGCACTGTTTTGGGAGATCTTAGAAGGTATGGCCATGCTGGAGGAAGTGAGTCACTAGGGGTGGGCTTAGTGCATTCAACTAGCCTTGCAGGCTCCAGTTGTTCTCTCTGCTTCCTGTGCTCATTGGAAGATGTAAACCTCAGCTTTCTGCTCCAGCCCCAGCCACCTTGCCTCCTGCCGCAATAGACTCTAATTCCCTGGAACCATCAATTGTAAGCTCAAACAAACTCTTCCTTTTATAAGTTCCCATATTCATGGTGGTTTTATCACAGCAACAAAAAAGCGACTAATACAAGCAGTTAGGGGAGGAACTGGAGGACAGGGAATAGGGAGTGGGATCGACCAAAATCTTATATGCATGTATGAAATTCTCAAAATCAAAACTTTAAAGCTCCACTTCTATCTTAAAATGCTTACATTGTTTCAAATAAAATAAAATGCTGATATAACCAAATCTGGAGTTGTAAATCTGGAGACATGGTTCAGATGGGCAATTCACAAACATGGTTACGCAAAGGAATTTTCTGTTGAAGGAAGACCTCCTGGAAGATGGGGTCATGGAAAGATGCTGTATCTGTTAAAAGAACCAGAGATTATCTCCATGTTGCTGTGTGTAGGAACCACTGCTCAGACAATCAATGCTGTAGAAAAACTAGCCCCATTCAAGATATGAAATAAATTCCTCTTAATTTCATTTAAAAAAAAAAAAAGAGGTTTGGGGACAAATATTCAGTGGTAGACTGCTTGTCTAGCACTCGTGAAGTTCTGTCCTCAGTACCACAAGTGAACAAATAAATAAATGAATCAAGAGTTGATTCAAGCATGTGAGTCTGGCCTCTTGGACTGGCCAATGCTGCTATCATGGAAAAGGAGTACCTGCAAGAGGATGGCTCTTCTGCTTTGACCATGGGTTGATGTGGCAAGAGGCTTTCTCAGGTGCTATCACCTTGACTTGGATTTCTCAGCCTCCAGAACTGGGTGTTCATAAATTCTTACTCATTTCAAGTGCATATAGTCAGTCTTCTCTTCTCTTGTAGAATCATAGAATGCACAAAGCCAAGTCTAATAAGAGTATCACAGAGGTGCTGAGATTTAGGAGTTAATTTGTTAACACAATATAGAATATCGCATCCAGTAAAGATACAGGACTATAATGGTGATAGAGAGAGATCAAATAACTTGAAGCTGATGGCAGTATAAAATTATTCATTAGAGGGCTACATGCCTGTTATTCAGAATTGTAGCCAAATTCAGCTCTATTTAACTGTTGAACAAAACATTCCTAGTTTAAGAAGTCTTCAAACCAGTCAAGAATAAAAATGAGCATTAACTCAATATTTTAAACTATTTTTTAACCAAGTAACACTCCCCAGAGTTGTTGGTCCATTTCCAGGTCTCGGAAATATAAAATGAAGATGAGTAATATGACTCTACAGTAAAGGGCCTCAGCAAGCTGGCCCTTCTGCTCAAAATAATCTGAGAAGCTTTAGCATCAAGCAAGCCACTGTAGTAAAAATGAAAACCCTCAAAATAACTGACACAGGAATCTGTTACCAATCACACCAGGAACTGGACGAACTGTGCACAGCTGTACTGTATGGGAATGCCTTTCACACTCTTTCCCAGGTTGGCTTTTCATTTCAACCAGCCATATTTATCCCATATTAATCCCATGTTACAGGAGAAGATGGACCAGAAATTTAACACCTACAAATGGTCTCACCTGCTGGCTTATCTGGCACTAAAAAAGCGAGAGCTCACGGAGGCTGGCAAGAGAACATGGTTAGCAACGTGCTTGTACAGGCTCAAAGACTTGTGTTTGATTCCCAAAACAAACATGGGGAGCATTTGTCATCTCAGCTCTGAGGAGGTAGAAACAAGAGAATCCCTGGGTGCTCCCTAGCCAATCATGATAGCTTAATTGTTTGGCCTCGGGTCCCAGTGAGAAACCCTATCTCAATATCAAGGTGGATGGTGTTTGAGAAGAATGACACCAGAGCTAATGACACCTCTGGCTTCAAGGTCTGTATCACACACACACACACACACACACACACACACACACACACACACACACCACTCTGCACTCATGCACACACACAAAAAAAAGAGAAAGGAAAAGGATCTGAATACTTTATTTTTCTTCTCTGTGGGTTTTTTCTTCACTTCCTTGATTGTTTCTTTTGCTGGACAGAAGCTTTTGAGTTTGATGAGGTCCCACTTGTCAGTTGTTGACCTTATTTACTGTGAGGCTGCTGTTTGATTTAGAAAGTCTTTTCCTACTTCTATGTCTCGTAGATTGCTGCCAACATTTTCTTCTATCACCTTCAGAGTTTTGGATTTCACGTTGAGGTCTTTGATGCACTTGGAGTTGATTTTTGTACAGGGTGAGAGGTAGGGGTTTAATATCACACTATTTGTAAGTAACGTGGAAGTAAAATTAGGGAGAAAACAGAGTTATTCTTAAGCCTGGCAGTATCTTCCCTTTTCCAGAAACAAAAGGAAGGTATTTCCTAGCCTCAAGCCTGGGTAGAATCCTGGTTTGACCACTATTTTTGGTCACCATCATCCTGGTTGTCATATTAAAATGTCAAAAGCTCCCAAGGAACCGATATGTCACCCATGTGAACTTGATTCAGGGAAGAAAACTCTGAGTGTAAGAGGCTCTGAAGGACAGGGCCTATGCACAAATGTGTCCAACACCCATGTGCACTGCTCTCTTACCTAGCCCACACTGTCTACGGCCAGACTTCTCAGTATCAGTTTGCTCTTGACTGTTTTTAGCAAGAATTAGTGGCCTCCTGTCATTCCTTCCTCTGAAATATCTTCTTGTACTCTGCAGTTTATAGATACCCATTTTAAACCATCTCATGAATGCAGAGAATCTTCTGCTTCTGTCTTCTCAGATCCTTCTCTTCCAATTACAGGTGCCTTTTCTTGTTCAGCTGTGGCCTTGATCTGTTTCTCTTTCTAGACACATCCTCTTTATGAAGATTCAGGTTCATGATCTGAACTCTTATTTTTATCATTCTAATAAACAATGTAATCAAGTTTTCCCTTCAAGTTTTATTTTAAAGGATTTCTACTTCCCGGATATTTTCAATTCATATTACAAATGAACTATTTACAGAACACAGATTGTGCAAAGCCATTTCAGAAAAAAAATATAAAACTCACATATACCTGAACTTCCAGAATTTATGTTTTCCTGGAAAGTTGAAAACACCCAACATATGATCAGGGGTCCCAAAGACTCTCAAACAATACTGATCATCGCTTCTGTTCTTGGTTAATCACCAGAACTGGATGATAAGATCCTATTGCTGAAGACTGTGCAAACATGAACTGAAGAACAAACAAGAGGAATTCAAGCTGGTGCTGACATCAGAGCCTTGTCTCCACTAGCTAGCATTGATAGTCTTGGAAGGTGCTATGCATGTTACTGAAAGGAAAAAGTAATAATGAACCTTACCCAGCTGTGAATTCTGCGAACTATAATAGCAACTGGTCTGATAAGAATACCCACTGATGTAATAGTGGCACCAATATTATGGGAACAATCAACCATTCTTTAATTGGATTTAAGCTCTACTTTCTAAGATGGAACCCATACCTGACACCGATATCAGGCTTTTGAAACTAAAGCTAGAAAGGCCATAGGACATAGTAAAGAACCTAATACTAGTTTTCTACTAAGTAGTTATCATACTAAATAGACTCTTAATGGCTTGTTTTATACCCATAGATTAATACATCCCTCAACTCCCACCAGAGAAGTTCCCTTATGCAACAGAAACCCAGGATTGGGCAATGTACAGAGAGCAAGAGACTGGCTCCCAAGCCCTGGGGGTCATTGTGGAAGAGCAGGTGGGAATAATGTCAGAACTAGAGATGGTGAATGACTAGAAGAACACAGTTTTCCAGGCAGCTTGTCAGTCACTCATGAACTCACGTGACATGATGGTGACAGCATGCGCAAGTCCCATGTGAGCTCAAATCAGAAAAATAAATCACAGTGTAGATACAAGGAAGTGATTAAGAAGGTCTAATCCCACCTAAGGAAATTACAGCAACAAATGGCTGCTGGGAGAGGCAGAGACAGTCTCTTTTAAGCATGGGACTCTTGGTAGGTTAACCAGACTCCAGGGATGAACCCACACTGAAGAACATTTGGAGACACAAATTAGATTGTGTAGGCCTTACTATGTATGTAAAAGAATACATAAAATTGGGTGGTGCAATAGGGTAGGTGCAGATAGGAGAAGGATCTAATTACCATCCAATTATATTGTATGAAAATCACAAAAAATTCAATTTAAACAGATGCCTAACATAAAATGTATTCCCTCTAATAAGCCACTGTCTCCTGAAAAGCAGCATGCTTAGAAAACACACCTGCTGGCTCTTCTCTCCTAACAATCTCTACTAAATTCTCTCTGGGCTGATGTTAGCTCATTTCTCTTTGGATGTCAGAGGCAATCACAACATGATATTCCAGGGACACTTCTCAGCTCCATACCTTGAAGTTCTCTCCTCGTGCTGAGATTCTTGACCTGACTTTTAGACTCAGTCTCGCAACATTATCATTGTTTTCTTCCAAACCACCCTTCTCACTGGTACTCAGAATCTTGATCGTTTTTGCCTTGCATAAATATTGTGCTTTCTTGTTTTACAAGATTCTCTTCTCAGACCAAGATCTTTAAAAAAAATCACATTCTTTGGTTTGACTGAAATCTTGTGCATTACTAGAACTGGATAGGTATCCACCTTCTCTAGGAAGTAGTAGTGGATGGATTGCAGATCACAGTGGTCTTTTTCTGTTGATTCTGTGTCATTAATTTCTCAGGATGCTGTCTGGACCTTTAGCTTCCACTGTGAGTTCCTTAAAGCCACTCTACTTCCATTGCCCATAAAACAATCATCTTCATCCATTTCTAAGTTTTTCTTTTCACTCTATGGAATAGTTTGAAATTTAAAGTCTATAATAAGTGTAAAAAGAAAGACTTAATAACCTTTGTGATTACTCTATTACATGGGTTTGCAAATAATTTCTAAGAATAGTGACTATCACATAACGTGTCACATTTTCTTATTCAGCTTGGTTCACTTTGACTGCAGATACTATAGCTTCAGTTCATGTAAACACAGAGTAGACTGACAATGGAGCCTTGTGTGAGAACTGTCCTTCACATTACATCTGCTAAAACTGGAGGACCCATATCAGTTGTCCCCAACACTGAGAATAAACCACAATTTGCCAACAGGTTCATGTTCTGGCTTGCAGCTGGTTGACCTCTTGGTTCAGGATCTCTCGCTACTGTGCTAATCTCTGGCATGTGCATTGCACGGAAGTCCAGCAATAGGCCAGTGGGTGTTTCTGCAGGAGAGAAGAAAGAGTGCAACTCGGAGGAAAGGTCTTGGCTCCCGCCAGAATGTTAGGCAGTAAGCATGTTACAAAGTGACAGATGGGCTTGAGTAGGGTGGGCTCCTCATTGGCTTATCAATTTCTCTTCTTGTTTTTTTCTAAAAGTGATTCAAAATACAAATCTTATTATTATTTTTTTTTTTTTAGTGACAATGTTTTCCTGTAGCCCCAGCTAGCCTGGAACTTTTATGTAGACCAGGCTGGTCTCAATTTCACAGAGATCTATTTGCTTCTGCCTCCCAAGTTCTGAGGTCAAAGGCCTTCCAGGCTCCACCATGCCCCAAAATAATTGATCTTAATTATTTTTTAAAATATACCACTCATACACAGAAGAGCAATTATTGCTCTACTGACACAGATTCTTATAACAGTGCTGGCAATGAATTAATGAGTACACTATGCATCTGCAATACAATGTAAGAAAGGATGATAGGTTATAAAATATCAATTCCCATAGATAGAGGCTTCTCATGTTTTAGCAATCTTTGTGATATTCTTTCATGCAAAAATACATTTTGAACATATTAGATTCAGAAAATAGAGGTCTCATGGTTGATTCTATGACATGAATTCTAAGTATTGTAGTTCTAGCACTTGGGAGGTAGGGGCAGGAGGATCAGGAGGTCAGCGTTAGTCTCAGCTATATCGTAAGTATGAGGCCATCCTGGGCTATGTAAGAAACAAACAAAAAATAGAGACAAAACAAAAGTTGCCAGTGGAAACCCTCCAGACTGAGGAAAGTTTAGAGATAGGAGTCAGACCAGTACATCTTCTTGAGTTGTCAAGGTGATCACAGACTCTGAAAGCTTCCAAGGAGGAGACTGAGGGAGGAGGTCATTGCTGCAGAGGGACCCATAACACAGATGAGTAGCGACCTCAGCATGATCAGACTGCAACAAAATACTGAAAAATGAAAGAGAAATACTGCAGGAATAAGAGGTAATTGAAATGGCCAGGTGTCATCACTAAGTGAACTTTTGATTTTTTTTTTGAGACAATACCACACCTAGGACAGGCTGACCTCTCCAATTTGCTATGTAGTCCCTCTTGACCCTGAAGTCTTAATCTTCCTGCCTCCCTTCAAGTGCTTTGATTATATATCCAGTTTATGTGGTGCTAGGGATCAAACCCAGGGCTTTGGACTTGCTGGACATTCTACCAACTCAGCTACATCTCTAGCCTGACTTTCACAATCAGTTTGTGACTGTACCCTCTTCAGTGGGCACATTTGCAAAGGCCTCTGGGACGCATGACAGCATAGTGAATTCTGGGACTTGGGTTTCTACTAAGTTCCTCAGGTCTTCACTTTCATCTCCTGTGGCAATGGACAACGTTGTCTGTAAAACAGAGATAACATTGACACCATTTACGTGGGTGTCTTATGAGAATTAAATGAGCTCACATCAAATGTTTCTAGAAGTCCCAGAGTACAGTAGAGATGAAAATGTTGGCTGTTATGAACGTTGCCGGTTGTGAAACATTGAGTAGACTTTTACAGAACCCACAAATGTGTGATCACTCCATGTTGGCTCTGTAAACCAGAACAGACCCAGGGGAACTTTATCAGCAGAGTTGGAAATGGCTGCAGTTGTTGTCTCACATCTAAATCCTTTAAATGTATCACTGGTTAAAAGACAAAACAAACAGCCAGCCTGGATTGAGGAAGTGTCTGCTCACACTGCTCCACGCGGCTATAGATTCTGTATTGTCCATTCGGTGGCCTTACTAAAGCCTGGCACCTCCCACTTGGCAGAGTTGGAGAAGTTTTCATGATGAAAATCACGATACATGAGCCATTGGCAAAGAGTTCAGGATGCTGGTTTTGTTTGCTCCAGATTAGATAAATATTCAATGCTTGTTTCAACACCTCTGTTAAAATACAATGTGCTGATTTTCTGTCAGGTTTCAGAGGCTTTCTTAAGGGCATGCTTGGTTCACTTCAGGATTCCCACCAAACCTGGATAGAGAGAGGAGCTCACAGAGAAAGCATGTGTCCGATGAACCCACAATGCACCTCTTCACATAGGCAAATACTTTGTGTTTCAGAAGGCTTTCTTCCCAGGGCTTCATTTTCCTCTGTCTAGAGAAATACTTTTATATGTTCCCTTTAGCCCAGTAAAATACTTGCCAAGTAGCATGAAGATCTGAGTTCAGAGCCCTAACTCCCATGTTGAAAAGCTAGGCACAGGTAGTGTGTGATGGCATTAATTGCAGCTCTGGGGAAGTGGAGATGAGAGGACCCTGTGACCTGCTGCTATCTTGCCGAGGTATCTGAACCAGTGAACCCTAGTCAGAGACCTGTTTGAAAAAATAAATAAATAAGGAAGGTAGAAAGCAATTGAGGAAGCCACCTGTTATTGACCTCTGACCTCCATATACATGTGTACACATGTGTGTCTTCACATGCACACATGTGGGCACACACCTAGCAGGAATGTGCTTATCTTGAGGCCAGAGTGCTACAAAGCTCACTGTGTTGACACTAATTTACAAAATATAAAGCCAGCATGGATGTTAATAGTTAGGTGCTCCACCCCCCAAGTCCTAAAATTATTAGCACCTGTGTTATTAAAATGTCTTTGGAAAGGAGGAGCTCTTGGGCTTACTTGTGCACACATGCTTGGCAGGGAGATAAAAGTGTAAGCTGGAAACCCTGGGCGTGTTGATAAGCCAGAGCCGCAAGACTTGGAAACATTTCTGATGCTTAGGAATTAGATGTAGACTTCGCTTTGGTATGGAAACGGTAGGATCCCAGTCATTCTTGCATCCTCTTAAGGAGGGAGCATTATGTTATCTCAGTTGAATTTTCAGCAGCTCTAGGTCTGGAAGAATTCGTGTTCTGAGGACGTCTTCTGAGATCCCTGCCGTCACCCTCTCATCTAACCTTCTGGCAGCAATCCTTGAGAAAGCCGTCTTCCGATTTATGTGAAATGCATCACAAACAGCAAGCTGGTACATGGTCATACACTACCACTGCCAGTGCCATTTAAAGAAGGGTCATTTCACAGTGACATAAGGAACCAGTCCAGACTGTAGAGCTGACTGAGAAAGGACTACATGCAGGTGAAGTGTGCTGCGCGACCCAAGGAATGAACAAGCAACAGTAGCTTGGAGATTAAAACTGAGCAGATTCCAGCTAACGTAGAACAGAAAAACAGACAAACATCTTACTTGGAAATAATCCCTGGTGATTTCATCATAATTTTTCTTGGTGGAAGGAACACCCTTACTGATTTCCGAGGTCTATTTTATCACTCTGATTTTCTTCTTTGGAGGGGAACTCCTACTGTAAATGTCATGGATATAAGATGCTCCCTCTGTTACACGTTCTACTCATCTTGTTTCTCTGGATGATATTGAGTCACTGGGTACCAGTTGCCCTCTTCAGTCAGTAAACTGTGGCATTTCCCCACATTTCCATAAGTAGGGAGGCAACCCTGGGGAGGGTGGGGGGAGAAAAAGAGAAAAAAAAAAAAACATATGGTTGGGTTTAGAATCACCATAGAAACACATCCCTGGGCGTGTCTGTGAGGCTGTTTCCAGAAGGGAGGACCCACGCTGAATTGGGCGGCATTACTCCAGAAGCTGGAGTCCCAGACGGAATCAAAGAAGAAAGTGGCTGAGCAGGTGTTTGTCCCTGTGCTTCCTGGCTGGGGGTGGGATATGACCAGCTGTCTCATGCTTTGGCTACAGGCTTCCTCTACCAGGATGGACTGGATGAACTCAGAACCTGAGCCAAAGTGAAGCCTTCTTTAAGTGTTTTTGTCAGATATTTTGGTCGCGGCTATAAGAAAAGTAAACAATACAATTCTCAATTCTCATTTCTCTTCAGGTCCTGTCAGTCTCACCTTTTGTTTTGGGAGTAAACAACATTACATTTCTACAGTCGCCCCGATTTGAAGTTTAGCACCATTCTGCATTTCAAGGGTGCATTCATAGAGGTTTTTTATTTTTCTAATGTCCATTTCTCCAGCAATATTTTGTAAAACGGATTCAAACTTAGCACAAACAACCACTCCTAATATTCATTGTTTCCTTACATTTGTGTTCATTAAAATTTCTGGATATTTTGAAAAGCTGCTTGAAACATGGCTGTTTTAATAAACTTGAAGTATTATTCATAAAGACTGTTAAACAGTAAGGGGTTAGTTGTGGTGGTGTAAGTCTTCCCAGCTCTCAGGAGGCAGAGGCAGATGGATATCTGTGAGATCAAAGCCAGCTTGGTATACATAGCAAGTTCCAGGCCAGCTGGGGCTATATGGAGACCCCCCTTCAATCTCTCTTTCTCTCTCTCTCTCTCTCTCTCTCTCTCTCTCTCTCTCACACACACACACACACACACACACACACAGACATGCACACATATGCACACAAGGAGTAAGGGTTTGGGGATGCAGCTCAGTAGTCCTTTATAATGTGATATTTTGGTTGTCTCAGCAGCCATGTAACATAATTGGTAAAACTGCATTCCATTTTTCAGCAGTCTGAAAAGCAGTTCCTACAACTTCTCTTTCTAGACCCTGCTGCCTTGTATGTAAATGTGAATGGTGTGCGCTTATAAAGTTACCTATGAACTGATGGGACAATTGGTTGTGGATTCATCCTCTCTGTGAAGTTCCCCATTAGTAATAACGTCTGAGCAGGAGAGATTCTTATATCCAGGCCTTGGGCAACATACATACATACATACATACATACATACATACATACATACATTTCTGAATCTGAGGCATAAAACAAAGAGCTTGCCTCGTTCATCTTTTCCCAGATCCTGGTTTAATGGACATGCAAAGCACAGTCACATGATCCTAAGAGCAAATGTTTTAAAATGCTCAAACTACATTTATGAAAAAGGAATCCTGCAGACTATATGAACAAAATCCAATATACTGTTACAAGCAAATCCACACCAAGTATTTATAAACATAGTTATAACTATTTTCTTTTCACTTTGAAATCAGTGTCATCAAGAAGATTTGCATCAAATTTGGCAAAGAAA
>VZQC01000169.1:575076-743381 GCA_009823505.1 Rhizomys pruinosus | reverse complement strand
CTCTCTCTCTCTCTCTCTCTCTCTCTCTCTCTCTCTCTCTCTCTCTCTCACACACACACACACACACACACACAGACATGCACACATATGCACACAAGGAGTAAGGGTTTGGGGATGCAGCTCAGTAGTCCTTTATAATGTGATATTTTGGTTGTCTCAGCAGCCATGTAACATAATTGGTAAAACTGCATTCCATTTTTCAGCAGTCTGAAAAGCAGTTCCTACAACTTCTCTTTCTAGACCCTGCTGCCTTGTATGTAAATGTGAATGGTGTGCGCTTATAAAGTTACCTATGAACTGATGGGACAATTGGTTGTGGATTCATCCTCTCTGTGAAGTTCCCCATTAGTAATAACGTCTGAGCAGGAGAGATTCTTATATCCAGGCCTTGGGCAACATACATACATACATACATACATACATACATACATACATACATTTCTGAATCTGAGGCATAAAACAAAGAGCTTGCCTCGTTCATCTTTTCCCAGATCCTGGTTTAATGGACATGCAAAGCACAGTCACATGATCCTAAGAGCAAATGTTTTAAAATGCTCAAACTACATTTATGAAAAAGGAATCCTGCAGACTATATGAACAAAATCCAATATACTGTTACAAGCAAATCCACACCAAGTATTTATAAACATAGTTATAACTATTTTCTTTTCACTTTGAAATCAGTGTCATCAAGAAGATTTGCATCAAATTTGGCAAAGAAAAATGAATCTGATGTAGATTTCATCTTTTTTTAAGATTTATTTTACATTTTATGTTTATGTGTGAGGGTATACTACCTGTGCCTGTGTATAGGTGTCCTCAGAGGGCAGAAGAGGGCGCCCTACAGCCTGAGTCCCAGGCAGTTATGAACCACCCAGCGTAGGTGCCAAGAACTAAACTTGAGTCCTCTGCAAGAGCAGCAAGTGCTCTTAAGCCCTAGATTTGTTCTTGATGTGCCTGTGAGCCATGCTCTCTTCACAGTAACAGGCAGATGGTGATGTGGCAAAAGGCAGGATCCCAGGCAGGTGCTCCCTCCAGGCTGGTAAGTAGCCACCATCACAATTCTAAGCACAACTCTTTCCAGTCAAGCAGGGAAACAAGTTGCCCCACAAACACACAAGCTGGCTAGGAAGCTTGGGAATCAAGGAAAACCGCTGTGAACAAGAGCCCTCTGTGTCACCTGGACATCTATGCCTGGGGATGAAGTCTCCTACAGACTCTTAGATCCTGCAGAACCTAGATGTTAAAGCAGGAAAAGGTTTAGTATGAGAAACACATTTTTTTTTCAGATTTTTCTTTATTTTTTTCCCCATAGGAAAACAGAAACAATGTAAAATGACAATAACAAAACAAAGCAACAAGAACAAAGTAAAATGGGGTCTATTTCTGGTAAAATAAAGAATCAATCTTCAGGGCTTGGTATATATTTCTCTTTTTTTTCCCTTCTCTCTTTCTTTTCTTTCTTCTTCTCCCGCTCTTTCAGGGATACCAGAGGGTATGTGTTTACTGGCTGGTCCAGGAAGCCTTGAGTTCTCAGCTGAGAAAGAGTCTGGTTAATTGGGGGGTGGGGTGTCTCATCCCTAAACTGCCTAATCAATTTGTTGCTCCTCCTTAGTTATGTGACCCTCTGAAAAGGGTCACCCCAATCGCCAGAAGGGAATTTGGATGCTGACTGCTCTGCCTACTTCCATGCTGAAAAGGGACATTGGGTGTGGCAACTGAGGTACCCCCATTCAGAGAGTCAGTCTAAAAGACCCCCAAGTAAAACTCTAGAGAGAAAAAAAATCCATGACTGGTACCTGTGAAAGTGAAATGAAGGCAGTAGTGGTTGGGTACATGATCTAGGGAGGGGACCAGGAGAAGTAAGAACAGGGTGAATTCCAGTGTCCAACTTAAAAGTCCATTAGAATTTCTTAGCAGGGGTTTCAAAGTGTCCATTTATTAGTTTCTCCAGTTATTTATTTGGCCATGATGTCTGGACTCAGGATCTGCTTTTTGGACTTTTTAATAGTCAGGATTATGAGTTTCCACTTAGGTAGTTGCTAGGAAGAAAGAGGAAATTTTATTATTGAGCATTAATTAACAATAGTGGACTTGTCCTTTGGCTGCAGGTGACCCTACTCTGTTAATCAAGGCCAAGATCTAAGGTTTTTATGCCTAGTTAACATTTCATATAACTTTATGCCCTATATATGGAGGCATAATTTTTCAGGCTTTAAAAGAAATATATTGAGTATCTTTTGGTTATACTTTCTTTTGGGGTGCTTAAGTCCACACAATTACCCCAGATTAATAAAACTTGTTTTCTCAAGGTCATTCTGGTATTCAGGGGGCACTCAGTTTTGGGGGTGGGGAAGTGCCTGGCTCCTTCTGGCCAATCTTTTTAATATTTTTAATTTTTTTATTTATTTCTGTATGTGTATGAATGTACTGTCTGCATGCAAGTGTGTGCACCTGTGTCGTGCAATGCCACAGAGGTCAGAAGAGGGTGTCAGATTCCCTTGGAACTGGAGTTCTCCTGGAATTGGAGTTTCAGACGGTTCTCGGCCGCCATGTGGGTGCTGGGGATCGAACCCAGGTCCTCTGTAAGAGCGGTTGGCGCTCTTAACTGCCAGGCCATCTCTCCAGCCCTTAACCAGTTCTATCTACTGAGGGCAAGGTCAGGTCTTGCTAGACTGGGCTTCCCTTTGGAGCACAAGGCAACTTTCTTCTATATCGAGCTTCTTCTTTATACACTGGACATTGGCTAGGGTTCTTTTGGTGAATCTCCAAGACCTCCCTTCATAGGAAGCCTGATGACTCACAATTGCAGAATATTTTAAGAGATGCCTCCGTACAAAATCCCCTGGGACCAATTGACCTCAGAGGACATGGGACAAAATTCTCCCTTAAATACCTTGGCCAAATTGATATGGGCCTTAGGTATGGGCATTAAGCATCCAAAAATGTTAAGTTACACCAATCTGATACTTTTAATTACTATATCGTATTTAGATAAAGCTTGAAGAAAAACCTAAGAAGCCTTGCATAAACATTGACTAGAAGAAATTTAACACTATAGGATAAGCAGGCAAAGCCAATAAGAGAAATTTAAACAATTTTAGGCATATCAAATATAAAAAACTACTACAAACATAAATAGTCTCTTTACTTTCCCAAACCTCATATCCTGGTTTGTAGTTTTCCAATAACAGAGAACATACCTGTTGACCAGAATTAAGATGAAAAAATTTATCAAGTCTGTCCAAACTGTCTCCTTCTGGGGTGCATGTCATTAGTTCAGGAAAGTAAACCTTGCTTTCCTTGAAACGAGTTATCTCGAAACAGGCAGGACAGATATCAAAAGTAACACTTGCATAATAGACAGAGACCAAAAAATATCTTTCAGTAGGCAAAGGAAGCCCATTACTCCTCTATGCCCCTTTAATCTGAATCTACAACTGAAAGTCCAGTACAAGCCAGGAGTGGACCAAAAACCAACCACAACCTATGTGGTTATAATCCCATTTAGACCATTAGTAAACTGGCTTTAATGTTTATACTGTTCCATTCTAGAAACATTTAACCACTTCTATCCAGTACAAGTATCTTATTTTCTACTAAACTGGATGGGCAGTATTTATGCCCATCCAGCTGAATGTGGCAGTTCCCCCCAAACACATCACAAAATAAAAACCTTAAAGTGTTCCGACAAGTCTCTGGGTAGGCTCTGGCCAACCAAATCATATATTCAGAAATGGACCACATAGGCCTGGCAAAACCCTATTTACTTGAAAGTTGTTCCACCTAGTGATCAAATATCCCACACACAAAACACAATCAAAGGCCGTGAATTATATTTTACCTAGTATTAGCATAGTGACTCCTTCTTGGTGCCATTCACTTGTATTATTTTCTACCCTCCTTTCACCTTAGGATAATATATATCTTTAAAGCTAAAGTAAGTTTCTTGGAGACAAGAAAAAGAAAAAGATGGGTTTTGTTCCTTAATCTATTCTACTAATCTCTGCCTCTTAATTGGAGAATTCATTCCACTGCATTTAAAACTGTTGTTGAAAGAACTAAATTTCTTCCAATTATTTTGATTCCTAGTACATTCTTACCTTAGGTTTTTATTTCCATAGTTGGTAGTATCATTTGTTTTCTGGTGTTGATTGGGTATAGTCATCCCTGCCCTCCTCTGCTTTTTATATTGCTTGAAGTAGTCTCTGCAGGCATGGCTTATTGGAGAGGAATTCTTTCAACTTATTTATATCATGCAACATTTTCCTTTCTTATTCAATTATAATAGACATTTTTTGCTGGATAAAGTACTCTGGGTTGACATCCATAGTCTTTTAGAACTGGGACTATTTTAGACCAGGCTTTCATCGTATGCATTGAGAAATCAGCTGTTATTCTGATGGGTTTTCCTTTGTATGTAACTTGTTGCTTTACTTTTAAAGCCCTCAGTGTCCTTTCTTTGCTTGGAACATCTAGTGTTTTTATTATGATATGGGATGGAGAATTTCTTTTCTGGTTCTGTCTGCTTGGAGTTGTATATACTTCTAATACTTCAAACACTTGCTTTAATTTGGGAAATTTTTTTCCTCTAAAATTCCGTTGAATACCTGGGCCATATTGTTATCCTGTAAGTTTTCTTCCTCCTCTGTCCCTATAATTTGTAGGTTTGGTCTTTTCATAGTATGCCACAGTTCCTGGTTATTCCATTCTTGTGTTTTTTCTAAATTTTTCTAATCTTTACTTGCTTTATCCTATTCTTCCATATTGTCTTCCAATCTTGATATTCTATTTTCTATTTCATCCATTCTATTGTTAAGAGTTTCTCCCATCCTTTCCAAGTTGATTGTGGAATGTTGCATTTCTTCATTCATTTTAACTTGAATTTTCTCCAATGTTTCTATATCTTTTGTAATTTCATTCCACAATTTATCATTGACCTCTTTCAATTTATCCCAGTCTCCTTTTAGATCCCAGACTTCCAGTTTATAAGCTCCTTAAATTCCCTCAACCCCTTAATTTCTCTAATTATATTTATAATTGTTCTTTTGAGATCTATATCTTAGAAGGTACTTGAATAGGGGTATTAGTGTTTGGTGGAAATCTACCTGAGTCTTTCGTTGAGCTTTAGGCATTTGGGTAGCTTCTGTTGGGAGTAGTTATAATGTGAAGCTTAGGTGTTTGTTGAACTGACACTGATGTTGGTTATATTCTTCAGGTGTTTGTTGACTTCTTAATTGATGTACAGGTGTGGATACTTTAGGCTCCAAAATCTCAACTCTATTCTAACACTGTACAGACCAACACCCCTCACCCAACCAGCAAACAGTTTGCCCAATTGACTAAGCCATGCAACACCCAAGCCAGCCAGAATCCCCCAGGCCTGAGAAACTTGCACCCCCAGGAACCCAGGCACTCCCAGTCCTGTGGGCTAGAAGGTAACAATGCTTCCATTGCAATTTAGCCCGAGTCTCTCACATCCAAATGGGTTGAATCCCAATCACCCACCCAGTGAGATGTACTCAGGAAACCACTGTACACCACCCTTAATCTACCAGCCGACCCTCCAGGGCCAGGTGCCAATGTCTCTACCTGGGTTCAGTAGGAGAAAGGCTCAGCTGACATGGTGCTTTCTCTGTTGTCTCCTGATGCCACCCTCAGGGGAGATGTCTATAGTGTCTACTGTAGGCCCCTTAGGATCCAAATGCCCTCAGACCACCTCGGACTCTTCCCAATGCTCTTGGGGGCCCCTAAGTCCCCCTCCTTGACTTTGCCCTTAGGCTCTCAGAATGCAGCCACCACCATGGGAGCCGCCCTCTTGGAAAAGCCAAGAAACACATTTTTTCCAAAGCCTGTAATAGCAGGTGGGGCTATTAAACAGTGGAGTTTGTTTTCTAGAAAGCACAGTTATACCTTCACTTTAAGGTCCGGAACTCACTACCACTGCTTTCTCTACCCCACCTCCCTTCATCTCAAGCCTGACAGGAGTATCAGGGTCCAAAGAACAGATGGCAGGGCTGTACCAGCACCTCCCCCAGCTCATCTCATTGTCAGTCACAAAGGCCTGGCTTTCCATAGGAACTCGGGGAAAGTTGAGGGCTGTCATCCCAACAAGGAATTTCAGGGAAAACATGACTAGTCTGCATATATATGGCCCTGTTAAGAAGAAGTCTGAAAGGGAGGGAGCAATCCAGTCTCTGTACACCACAGGCCCATGGAGTAGGCAGGACCAATGGGAGGCTGGGGAGCTGGGGGGTCAGGAGGGGTCAAGCAAACAATCTGCACAGAGCTGCAGGGTATAATGGTAATCACAGAACAGGCCAGAGCTCAGAGATAAGGCACCTTGCCCTACAGTGTGTCCCAAAATGCAAGGCATCTGAAGAGAGCTCCATGAAAAAAATGAATATATCAGGTTCTGTAGTGAGCTCTGCCTTCTGTTTTAAAAGCCTTAGTTGGCAGATACCTGCATCAATAGTTGAGATCTCCTTTTAAAATGATGCCAGCCCTCCCCAGTTCCCCTTGTTTTTATTATCTTGTACTGTGGCTCTCTCTCCTCTCTGACTTTGGGCAAAGGTGGCTCACCACTCAGGTGCTTGGCAAGTGACACCTGTTGCTTCTGTGTGAGGAGTGTGAGCATCTGCAGAATTACTAACTAATCCAACTCCTGGTGCGTAAATTTGGGAACTTAATAAGGAGAGTTGATTTTTAAACTAAATTATTTCTTCAAATCATGTATTCCATAACAACATGTATCACACTGAGCTGCCCTTCTAAGAATTTTAATCATAATCTCCTTTTCAAAGTAAGAATCTTTCTCAAGCCTCTTTTTATTAAGCCAACTATTTATATGAAGCACTTGGCAAGCAAGAACAAATCCAAACCTCTACTTAGCAAATAACAGCAGCCAAACCCTTTCAGCTCATAGCTAATGCTTCTCAACACTTGCTAATCCAATTCAAGTTTACACTTGGCATGTGTGCTTGTCTGTGTGTATCAATGTGTTATGAGTGTATTTCCAAATGCAGAGGCATGGACACATGACATGTTTTCAAATAAGAAAGATTGGGTCATAAAAACAGGAGACAAAGTGGAAACTATTGGAAGATGACTATAAATATTTCAGATTTCTAATTTCCCCTCCTTCTATGCTTTGTCATCTATGATATTTTTTTAATGCTTCTAGAGTTAGAAAGATGGCTCAGCATGTAAAGTTATTTGCTGTCAAGCCTGATGACCTGAGATAGATTCCTGGAACTCACATACTAGAAGGAGAGAATCAACTCCAGCAAGCTGTCCTCTGACTGCTACACATGTGTGCAGTCATATGCATACACATCCCCCCCCAAAAAATAAACAGGTATATATGATTACGAAAAAAAAAATAATGCTAAGAATGTTTCCACCAAAGTGGAAACATGTATGTAACATACATGATGATTCAGCTTGCATCACCATGTTTACCAAAAGTGTTATCTTCTTCGGGAAGGTTAATTTCTCTTACTTTTTCATTCTTTAAAAATACACAATGGGAGGATAATTAATAAGCAGAAAATGTCATTGTATTTTTTTATTTTTTATTTATTTATTTATGTGTATGAATGTACTGTTTGCGTGTAGGTCTGTGCACCCGTGTCGTGCAATGCCACGGAGGTCAGAAGAGGGTCTCAGATTCCCCTGGAACTGTTCTCCTAGAATTGGAGTTACAGACGGTTCTCAGCCGCCATGTGGGTGCTGGGTATCAAACCCGGGTCCTCTGCAAGAGCGGTCAGCGCTCTTAACCGCTAGGCCATCTCTCCAGCCCCATGTCATTGTATTTTTGTGTGCCATGCTGAGAACTGAACCCAGAAACTCCTGGGTAAGTGGTCTACCACTGGACTCTATCTCCAGACATGGAAATGACACTTTTCAAAATCATTGACCAAGGGAAGGGATAGTGCTTAGCAGTAGATAACTTGCCTAGTACATGCAAGGCTCTGGGTTCCATCCCCAGCACACATTGTGTATGTAGGAAGATCCAGTTTGAATTGGAGGCTGGCTTTCAGCTAGCATGCCTCAGGGCACAGCAGAGGGCTGAGGGTCTGACCCCACCCCAAGGAAGAGCAAACAATGTGGCCTAGCTGGGTGGGGCAACGGTGTGCAGTGGTGCAGATTTGGGGGGGGTGGGCTATGATTGGCTCTGGTAACTGACCTCATTTAGTTTATAAAAGCAGGCTATAGCAAGGAATAAATTTGAATTTCATAGTAACATCATCACAGAATTCTCGGCCATTAGTTATTTTTATTAATTATTGTGTGCATACAGGCCAAGGTAGGCCTGCATTTCATTTGGGTGGCCAGCGGGTTGGATAAAAGTCCCCTTGTGGAACACCAATCTGGGTAGCTGTGTTGTGAGTGGATATAGGCTGAAGATAGGCCATCAGCCATCAGCCTGAGATTCCTGTCCAGGGTTCAGCAGTCTCTGGGCAGGTGGGAAGTCACAGCCAAGAGTGGAACATGTGTCTCATGGGTCCAGGCTAAGGGCCTGAATTGGAAGTACCACTCAGATCTGGCTATGGGAAGTAGCCCACTGGCCTCTGTGCTGAGGAGTCAGTTTCCCACAGTGTCCGCAAACTGGCCACTGTGTTCCCCTTCCCCTTAGCAGGGATGCATGGTCCTGTTCGGCATAAAAAGAAAGCTTCCTACATGTCTATACTTTAAATATATGTACACATAGACTTCTTAGATGGTATGGGAGGATGCCGTGACAATCCAAACTACACTTTTTGAGAAACACAACAGAAAATTTGTTTACATTCATTCTGTAGATGACAAATATTGTTGAATGCTTGAACACATTGGCCTGATTATTTTTGTTGCCTCATTAAAAATTCTGGATCATTGGATAGTCATTTTGATTAACCCTCCTACATAAGCAATAAGATAAACTCCTAGAATAATATAGAATATGATTATATAAGCAAGCCCTTTTGTTAGGTGTATAATTTTAAACCTTCAAATACATTAAAAATACTATCATGTGGCAGTTTATACATGTGTGTGCATATACACATATACACATGTACATATACATGAATACTACAGCTTCAAACTAAACACTATCCCTGGTTTGAAATGAAAATACCTAAAGATCCCATGAATAAGTGCTTACATTTCTGATTTGATGTAAAGTTGTTATTTGTTTGCTTTTTGCACTGAGGATGGAACCTAGATGCTTGAAAGGACTAAGTAAGGGCTCTGTCACTGAGCTCTACCCTAAACTCTGAAGCCAAAATTGTATAATGAAATATTTCTCATAATTGTATCTATGTCTCATATATTTTATATACCTATACATTTTGCAAGGATTAAAATTTCTGTCTGAAGTACATTACTTAATATTACTACAGCCAAACTTAACACTCAGCTTTTTTAAATTTTTTAATTTTTTTAAAAGTTGAGATTTTACTTTTTATTTATTTATTTATACTTCTTTATTTTTTTCATTTTTTAACAATAAGTAATAATTTATGAGTACAAGCATCCTTCATGTAAAACCAATTTGCAAGCAGTTGTGCCCAAACCCACACAGCCCATGGGTCCCACCATCCAGCTAGGGGGGCTTGTATGTTCAATCAAGTTGATCAGATGAGTGTCCAGACTATATTGCTGTAGTTTCGTCATTCACCACAATCGCAGCCCTTACATTCTACCATGCCCCCTCTTCCACAGATTGTTCCCTAGGCTTAGAAAAGGGGCACAGGTGGACGAGAAGCAAAACATTCAACTTTCTCTGGAGCTGTTGTCTTGGACTCTGGTCAATTCTGGCTGTTTCCTTTCATGGGCTGACAGTTTGTCCATGAATAACCTTTCAGTCCTACTAATGAAGCACAAGTAATTAGATATATAGGTATTTAAAAAGTACTAATTGTTATGGTAGGTTATTTTGTTAGAGACACAGATGTTTGTATGGTATGTTAATCCATGAATTACGTTTTTTCTGTAAAATCTGACAGGGTCTTACTGTGGCTTATAACATCTCCTAACCACTAGAGGATGTAAGCTTGTGGTATCAGCCATGGGTTTTTCCTCCAAGGAGAGAGCTAATAGCCAATTAGATTTGGGATATACAGGCATATGGCTGCCACTGCTGCACAGTATTTCTAGGCAGGTGAGGTGTAGCTGGTGCTGACAGAGGAGTCTTGCTTGACTCAGGGAGACCTATATTTGCTTTATTGGTTTAGTGGCCTTTGGAAACACTCTCTGGTATTCCAGAGACCAACTGTACACTTGCAAGTGCAGTCTCAATGCATCTTTCCCATGCTTACATCAAGTCTTCAACAGCAGGGCCTTATCGCCTTTCTTCTTGCAAGTATCCCAGTTTACAGGCAAGAAGCCTTTACCTTTTGGGGGGGGGGGCTTGGATCCCCTGGCCAACATCTCCTTGGTAGAATAATCCACTGCTGATATCAGAGCTCTCCTGTATTAATATATTTTGCTTAAGTGCATAGCTTGAGACTTTAGTATTCTATTTGGATCTGAATAGAGAATAATCCTTTTCACAGTTCCTATGTCTATTAGTCAATTAAAGAAGGCAGTTTTTACCAGTTTTATAAGAGATTACCTCTATAAAAGTTGGCTCCAACTAACAGTTAGGGAACAACCTCATCATCATCATATTTCTCCTTGTTCTATGGGGGGGGTAATCAGCCTTTTTCTTTTTTAAATCAGGTGTGTGTTTTATATGAACAACTGCTCTTATTTCATTAATTAAAGAAATTGATGCATTTATTTTACTTTATGTGTATGAATGTTTTGCCTGCATGCACCTGTGTTGTACAATGTCCATGGAGGCCAGAAGAGGACATTTGATCCATGAAGCAGGTGTTGTGGATGATTTTTGGCTTCCACATGGGTGATTGAAACCAAATCCTGATCTTCTAGAAAAACAGCCAGTGTTCTTAACTGCTGAGCCAACTCTCCAGTTCCAAACAACTGCTTTTAAGAAGAAATTTTCATACCTTCAGATTTCACAAAAATTTCAGAACTGAAGAAATTTCTCATAGTTTTCTCTCAAAGACAATTATCCATAGGACATTCTATCTCCTGCCTTTTATTTTATGAAAGAATATATATTGTATACAGAGACACAGGTAAATGATAAAACTCTGCAATGTTTATTAGTGAGCAAGGAAGGAATGAAGCACAGGTTTGGACACGGCATTTACTCACACATCTTGTGCTTCCAGAAAAGAAAGACTCCCAGATGAAAAGATCAGATGCATCATAAGGAAAGCGGGGGGTGGTGGTAGTTAAATATAAACAAGTTTGTGTCTTTATCAAAAGCAATAAGAACCTGAGATTAACAAAACAGGCAAGACATAAATGGAATAAACAATGGCTATGAAATCAAACTGAGAAAGGATTAACAGATTTTTAAGTGTTCTAAAATTCAAGTTTCAGTTCAAGAGAATAGCAAAATTACTACCACTAAATTTTAATAAATGTTGAAATTATTCTTCTAACATGTATAGAAAAATTAAAATAAATATAGAAATATGAACAAAAACATGGAATGTGTTAAATGATTAAATCCAAATAGAGGAAGCAGTTTAATATTGACCAGGTAAGATAAAAATTATAAAATATTCACTTAATTAAAAAATCAGTAACAATAAAATGCAAATTAATTCATTTCTTTAGTTTAAGAGCAAATATTATTTTCCAAGACTTTTAAAAACTCTACCTTCTCTTATCGAAATCATAAAAAAGCAAAAAATCTGACTCACAATTAATGACTCAAAATTACATAACAGCATATGCCAAGCCCAGTGATGCAGGCCTGTAGTCTCAGATACTTAAGAGACTGAGGACAGATAGCCCTGAGTTCAAGTCCTCCTGGGGTATATAACCAGATCAAAGTCAAGCTGAGAGATTTAGCAAGACCATGTTACAAAATGTGAAACAGAAAAGGCTTGGGGTGGGGGGAGGGCAGTGGCTCAGTAGTACAGCACTTGTCAATCATTCATAAGACCCTAGGTATGATTCCCCAGTGCTCAAAAAACATTAATATTAATATCCAAAATAAAGCTTATGAATTATTAATAACAAAAAATAGAGTTTAAGGGCTGGACACATGGCTCAGTGATTAAAAGCTGAGGCTACTCTTGCAGAGGACTCTGGTGGATTTGCAACAGTCACCCCACCTGTAACTCCAGCTTTAGTGTGTCTGTCACCCTCTCCTATAGGCAGGCAAATAATCATTCACATAAATACAAATAAATAAACTGTTTTTAAAAACCCAGAACCTCTCTCTCTTTCTCTCTCTCTCTCTCTCTCTCTCTCTCTCTCTCTCTCTCTCTCTCTCTCTCTATATATATATATATATATATATATAATATTATATATACATAAATAATATACATATATTATTTATATATAAATAAATGTATAATATACATATATTATTTATATATAAATAAATGTATTGATATAAGGAAAAATTGACCAACCAACCAAAGTGGAAGTTGTCATATTTCCATCTGTAATTTTGGTAAACACAATCTTAGGGAAACAAAACTAGACAATATCATTAGCAAGCATTAACTTAAAATGTCTTATAGAAAATAATAACAGATTTCCCTATCCCAGAACTGTAGAATACACATTCTTCTTGAATATATACTGAGAATGTATACTAACTGAAAATCCTGCAATGTACATCAGCCCTGAGCAAATTTCAATTTGGAATAATATAGGGTATGTTCTAGGAACAGGATTTAATTGTGCTGGAAATCAATTACAGAAGAAAGCTGGCAAACTTCCCAAGCAAGTGAAGATTAGGAAACATATCAAAGACATGAAATATCAAAGGTACAACAGATATCAATGAGCTAGAAGATGTTTGATTAATAGGAAATATCAAAGAAGTGAAGAGATGTCTTTCTGAAAAGATGAATAAAGCTCAAATACTATTCAAAGTATTGATGAAGGAAAGGAGATAAAGGCTAATAAGTGATATGGGAAGATGGAACTGAAGACTGGAAGATTCTGATAGACTGTCAAGGAAGCTTCATGACAACATTTCACAATGCATACCAAGTCAAGATATTCCTTGGAAAGGAAAAACTCAGCCTAGCAAAACTAATCCAAGAAAAAATAGAAACTCTGCTTAGTCCCAGAACCATTAAAGGAGGTGTATGTACTCTGTTCAAGAGAGTTCCCTAGAGGGATCTCAAAGCCCAACTGATTTAACAAGTTGTATAAAGTAAGTAGGAATAAACTCAATCCTAAAGGGGGAAAAACATGCTATAGAAATTTTCGGAGGACTTTACAACTTTATGACCTAAAATGCACAGAGAGCAAAAGGGAAAGAAATGAGAATCTTTGTCATTCACCAAAATAAATGGGAAGAAGTTTTCAAGTGGTATTTGCAAACTTAACCCAGCAACGTACAAAATGGAGATATATCATGCCTGAGTCAGTTACCCTGGGAGACCCAGTAACTTCTTCCCCAGACAGTTACCATAGGAATGTGGAACATTTTCATATTAAGATAATATATAATTATCATATTAAAGTATTTATGATTTGTGGTGGCTAGGGAGATTTCTGAGTGGGTAACGTGCTTGTTATGCACATGAGGACTTGCCTTTAGATCCCGAGCACCCACATAAAAACCTGGGCATCACAGCATCCATCTGTAATCCCAGCACTGGAGAGACAGACACAGCAGGAGCCTTGCACAGACATGTTTCATATACCCAGACAAAAATTTCTTTTTAAAATAAAATTTCCTGATATATTGGTTCAGGCCTTTCATTCTAGTACTTGTGGGAGGCAGTGGGGAGAGGACCTCTATGGGTTCTAGGCCAGCCTGATCTACATAGCAAGTTCCAGGCCAGCCATGGCCAAATAGTGAGATCTTGCCTCAAAATAATAATAATAATAATAATAATAATAATAGTAATAATAATAATCTCAATAGATACAAAAATATTGGACCAAAGAAAAAATCTCCCTAAATATTAACAAAACAAAAGGACTTCTTAGTAAACAAGCTTTCCTCTTCCCATAAAACATATCAAAAACTCAAACAGCTAATATCTTACATATCTGCAATTCATGACAAGTCTCTTAAGGGAGTTGAGTTGAAACAGAGATGCCTTATTCCCCTGTATTAGTCACTTTTCTGTTGCTGTGATAAAACCACCTTGAGCAAGGGAACTTATAAAAGGAAGAGTTGATTTGAGCTTACGATTGATGGTTCCAGGGAATCAGAGTCCATTGTGGCGGGAAGCATGGTGGCCAGGGCTGGAGCAGCAAACTGAGGGTCACATCTCGAAATGAGCACAGGAAGCAGAGAGAGAGAGAGAGAGAGAGAGAGACGCTGGAGACCGCACGAGGCTTGTTAAACTCACTAAGCCTGTCCCCAATAACATACTTCCTCCAGCACAGCCACACCTTCTAAGACCTCCAAGAATAGTGCCACCAACTAGAGATAAAATTTCTGAATACTTAAAGCCTATGAGGGACACTTATTCAAACCACCACATCCCCTAAGTTCATTAAGATTCAACTACAAATCATGCTTGATGCTGTAGCACCTGCATGCACAGTAAGAACAAGGTAACAGAAAAAAGACAAATAAGCAAGAGAATATGAGGGGTAGTTAGTAGTAGTATTAATAAATTAAAATTACATATTACAGTTTATTGCTAAATTGAACGATGAATTATTAATTTTAGCAAGCTTGTTGGAGATGCAAAAATTCATACTTCTATACATTAGCAAATGCTAAATCAAGAGAAAGCATAGAACTTTTATAGAGCAGTAAAAGTAGGAAATAATTTATACATAAGGCCTCCATAGAAAATATCACAAAATTTCACTAAACAGCATTGAGTAAGACCTACTTTAACGAAGATGGAGATTCTAACCATGTTCTTAAAGACTACTGTGTGTCCCAGAGCATCAGTTATAAATACCCTGTCCCAAACTACTTTCCTGCCAAAAAAAATGACATGGAAGAGATCATTAGTACTAGGCTTCTCCAGAACATAGCAATGTTATCATTGTTGATGATATGCACAGTTTGGACACTAACAGACTGAAAGCTCTCAGCTCTGCACCATATGGGTCTAGATCACTGTTTAGCAGCTGAGCAGTTCTAGTGACCAGAGGGCTTCCCTGGTGAAAGTTTCACCACTACCTTAAAGCCTATTAGGGATGAACTTCAATGTGTAAGATGAAAACAAAGCATGTATTAAAGTGAGAACAAATTTCTAAGGTTTCAAAGAACTTGGTCATCAATGTGATAATGAGAAGACCAAGTACTTAATACTGAAACAGTTTAGTAGCTTTTGAGTTTTGTGAAAATAATTTTCAGTACAGAGACTGACTTCCTTAGACAAAGTTTTAGCCAATGATAGCGTTTCCTTCTAGGATATGTACTCTAAGAGAATTCACTACACTTGCCCTTTGGTAGGCTAGAGCTTCTTAATCATATTGATACCTAACTTTCAATTACAAGGAACTGTCTTCCCAAAAGTGCCATATCCTGGTGTGTGAATGCTATAAATGTTATTTGGATATATTTTCTAAATGTAATGTTCTATCAGATGCTCATGTGATACATAAAAACTATGCTGAAAGGTGCCAGTGGAAGTAACTGTAGTCTCTAGTTTACAACGTTAATCTCTCTAAAATACATAGCCTTAATCGTTTTAAAATACATAGCCTTCTGCCTCTTTGCTCAGAGTTGTTCATACAACTTGTGAAAGAAAATTGCCTAATATAAAAATTATATATGGTGATAATTTCCCTCTTTGTAGTCTGCACAAGAACCACAAAAGATTGTATTTAAGCAAATGATTAAGTCTGCACATTAAGCAAGTGTTCCCAGGCATTCTTTTATACTGCTGGATTTTGCTATGTATCATGTAAAACATTTTGTATGTTTCTTCTTATCTTTGCATACAGTATGTTCTTGACTAATGTTCATTTGTCAAGAGAGCTGTGAGAAACAAACTAGGTGGATACTGCATGCTTATATTAAAAAATAGATATGAACAGAATGGGCTATTAGTTACATGATGTCTAGGCCATGTGAGCACCCTTGTGATCTGAATAGCTGTGAAGAATTAGAACCAATCCTACCAAAAGTAAGGGCCATTGTGCCACACTTCTGACACAAAACACAATTCCAGGTCTGTATTATACAGTAAAAGTTTCAAGACAATTCAAATTTTAACGCTACAAATCTATTGGTCGTGACAGAGTAGAATCAAGAAGTGAAGGTAGACAACACCTTCACCCTCTACCCTACACCCTCAGTTCCCCGTTCTTGCCGCAGAGTTGCCAAAGGACATCGGAGTCTTCCATAAGGATCTCTGCTTTAGTCTCTGGCATTTACAAAACACACTGTATCTATCCGGAGAGAAAGGGGCTGACAATGCAATTGAGTTGGTGGCATGCTTGCAGAACATGCACGAAGCCCTGGGTTCCCCATGCTCAGAACTGCATAAATCAGCCATAGGGTGATGCACACCTGTAGTCTTAGCGCTCAGGAGGTAGAGGTAGGAGGATCTGAAGTTCAAGGTCATCCTCAGCCCCACAGTTGAAGTTAGTCTGGGCTACTTGTGACCCTGTCTCAATGCCTCAAAAACAACAAAAGCGAAGACAGAGCTTCAGCCATTCCCCTGCTCCCCAGTGCCTGGAGCAGCTCTGCTTGGGCGCTCTGTCTGAGTTGCCATGTCCACACACCGAACAAGAACCCCCGTTTTGTTACAATTATTCTGCACACCCAGTGAGTGGAAGACACTGGAAAACCTCCTGACCTTAGCTTGAGAATAAGAAGTCAGGAAATACTTTCTTGCTGGGTCAGAGCCAGTGAGTCTTGGCTGGAAACCCCTCTGTAGAGTTCCCTCAACAGGACCCAGGAGGCCAGCCTTCAGCTGAGGTCTGGGAGGGGGGAAGACTTGGCAGTCACCTTGAACTGACCCAGCCTAGAGAAGGGGCCTGAACTCCACCTCTGGGAAAGTTTCCTCCCCCAGCTGGGCAAGCAAAGTCTCAGGGCAGGGGCCCTCTAATAGGCTCATTTCCATATTAGGACAGAGGTCAGCACATTTTTTAAAACACTTAAGCCTATTGTTTCCTTTTGGGGAGAAGAGAAAAAAAAAAAAGTGCTGAAGAATTTTAAGCCCCTGAAGTAGCACCCTTCCTCACAGCGGGCTTAAAGTTCTCTTTCTTCATACAGGCCCTGTGGTGTTGTTATAGTGAAAAAGCCAGCCTTGGAGAGACTGGCCCAGGGTGCCTCTGGAGAAAAAGTCACTCTTGGGAAGACCTGAGTAAAAATCTCCACATATTTTATTCTAATTACAGCCCTGGGAGCCTTTCTCCTCTCCAGTGAATACTGGTGAACTGCTGCCCCCTGAAGGTCACCACCCTGGCCACCAAGAGAGTTTGTCATACAAAAAAGACAGAAGGGAACATTGAGATTGCTGCCTTCAGGAAGACTGAGTGAGGGCCAGGCCAGGGCCTGGCTCCCGCCCTGAGCGGAGCTCTGTCTCAGCCCCAGTTCACCTGGCTGGGCTGCTCTCCCTGATGGACCAGGGGTTGATAAATCCTTTGACTGATTTACAGAGACCTTGGGTCTGAGTTCACTTCCAGAGTTGCTAATTCCCTCTTTACTCTACAGAGTCCTGCGTTCCCAGTCCTTCCTGACGACCTCCCTTCTTTTCCCACCATGTCCCCAGCCTGCATAGGAGATGACTAACCTGGATCTGACTTAGACTTCTTTAATTGGAGTTTATCCTGTTTCCCTCTTCTGAAGGCCAAAGATCTCTGTCTTTGCCAGGGCTCCCTTCAGGCAGCACTTGTCTTTGGCATGTATTTGTGAGGCAGCAGGAGACTATCATGTAAGAAGGGAGCACAGGAAGGAATACTGGCAGACTCTGGGTTTCTGGCATGGTGTGTACCTGACTCATCAAAGGTCAGGAAGGGCCGGCCCCATTCTCTCTTGGAGCTGGACCTTACTCCACTGTCTGGTGCAATTCTAAGTTGGTTCTGTCTCTCTTCTTTAATAAATGATCTCCTTTCCTGTAACTACTCACATGTCTCTGTACAATCCATTATAGAAAGACGTGAGAGCCTGGAAAGTTCAGAAAGTGTCTTCCAAACTCAAACACATGTCTATAACATTTTGACAGTTGTTAAATAATTAAACAAATTATTTCTGTAAGAAATAAAATGTCAGGACGGGGGGGTGGTTGGCTCAGAGATAGGGCATCCTGCCTAGTAGGGGTACCGAGGATTCTGTCCCTATACCCATGAACAGAAATATAAGAAGGCAAGAGAAAGAGAAAAGGAAGGAAGGGAGGAAAGTTGACTCCCTTTCTTATACTCTTGCAGTGTAAATATTAACACTTTTCTGCTAAGATCCCGCATGGCCCACTCTGTTTTGTCTATGTTTGCTAAAGCACCCTTTATTTCAACTGACGACCTGTTCCAAAGTTCCTCCTCCATTTCATTTCCACACTGCCTACAACTTCCATAGGCAATACATATTATGTTTGTTACTCTCTTTGTGAATTTATTTATGTGGGCCATCTTTCATTTCCAAATGATCAAATGAACAAGCAGACCAGCTATAGATTTGCCCTTTCAAATAAATTTATGTAGGTACAGATAAACATAGACAATACCTTAAGTTTTTTTTTTTTTTTTGAGATACATAGCCCAGGCAGAACTCAAACTCAAGAATGACTTTGAACCTCTGATCTTTCTGCCTCTACTTCCTGAGTACTGGGATTACATATCCTGTTTATGCCTTGTGCATACTAATGTAGACAAGTACTATTCCAACAGAGTCAGATCCCTAGCCCATATTAAAACTTCTTTTTTTTTAGGAAGGGTGTTTTTGAGACAGGGTCTCCCTGTACCTCCAGTTGGCCTGGAGCTCACTCTGTAGACCAGTCTGGCCTTGAACTCACAGAGATCCGCCTGCCTCTGCCTCCCAGGTGCGCCACCACACCTGGCTAAAACTTCTTTAACACAGTATCATTTCAGAGACCAGGACCAGCAATAGTAGAAGTCAATTCTGACACGTCCAAGGAGGTTTTTGGAAGGCATGACTCTGATTCAAAGTATGGTCACACAATGAAATACTCAGGACACTTTCTTTTTGAGAAAAACTTTCTTCTGGACTTAGATTTTAGCTTTCAGTACAACTCTGTGTGGTAGCTGTAACATTGTTGTCTCATAAATGGAGAGAGCGAGTCTATGTGTTGGTGGGTCCTGCAGACGTCTTATGTTCCATTGCTCCACACAGTAACTATTAATGATACTCATTCTCTTGCTTTTTTCATTTTGGGACGGGGCAGATTCAGATTCTCACTGTGTAGCTCAGGCTGTCCTTAAATTGTGGTCCTCTTCTCTCAGCCTCCAGAGGAGTATGGATAAAGATGTGTCCTAACCAAAGACACCAAAGACCTCTGCAACAAAACTCTGAAGAAGCAGATTGAAAATGACATCAAAAGATGAAAAGACCTCCCATGCTCATGGATTGGAAAAATTAATATAGTAAAAATGTCCATTCTACCCAAATTAATATACAGATTCAATGCAATCCCAATCAAAATCCCCATGAGCTTTTTCACAGACTTTAAAAAAAATTCCTTAAATTCATATGGAAAAACAAAAGACCCCAAATAGCTAAGGCAACCCTGAGTGAAAAATTCAATACTGGGGGATTACATTACCAGACTTCAAGCTATATTACAGGGCTATAGTCATAAAGACAGCCTGGTACTAGCAAAAAAAAAAAAAAAAACCAGAACCATTGACCAATAGAACAAAATTGAAGATCCAAACTTGAGCTCATATAACTTCATCCACCTCATATTTGACAAAGGGGCCAAAAAATCTCAATGGAGGAAAGATAGCATCTTCAGCAAATGGTCTTGTCAAAACTGGATCACCATTTGTATAAGAACAAAATTAAACCCCTACCTCTCACCCTGTACAAAAATAAACTCCAAGTGGATCAAAGATCTCAACCTAAAACCTGAAACCCTGAAGGTGATTAAAGAAAAAGTCAGCAGCAACCTACAAGACATAGGTGTAGGAAAAGACTTTCTAAATCAAATAGCAGCTGCACAGGAAATAAGGACAACAGCTGACCAGTGGGACCTCATCAGACTCAAAAGCTTTTGTACAGCTAAAGAAACAATCAAGGAAGTGAAGAGAAAACCCACAGAGTAGGAGGAAACCTTCACCACTGATAACATCTGACAGAGCATTAACATACAGAATATATAAGCTACTTAAAAAACAAAGAAGAAAACAATGACCTGCTCAAAAGATGAAGAGCTGAACGGAGACTTCACCAGTGAAGAATTAAAGATGGCTGAGGAACACCTTAAAAAGTGTTCAACGTCATTAATAATTAAGGAAATGCAAATTAAAAACACACTAAGGTATCATCTCACTCCAGTAAGACTAGCCAAGATCAAGAAAATAAAAGACACCAAATGCTGGAGAGGTTGTGGGGAAAGGGGAACACTCATCCACTGCTGGTGGGAATGTAAGCTGGTACAACCACTGTGGAAAACGGTGTGGAGAACCCTTAAAAAACTCAAAATGAGCCTACCACCTGACCCAGCCATACCACTCCTGGGTATATACCCACAAGAAGCATCCTACCGCAAAGATACATGCATGGCTATGTTTATTGCAGCTTTCTTCACAATAGCAAAGAGCTGGAACCAACCCAAATGCCCCTCAACTGATGACTGGATAACAATAATGTAGTACATCTACACAATGGTGTTCTATGCAGCAGTAAAGAAAGATGACATCATGAGTTTTGCTGGTAAATGGATGGAACTCAAAGCAATTATACTAAGTGAAGTAACACAGTCCCAGAAAAAAAAAAAGGCAAATGGTTTCCCTCATTTGTGGATGCTAACACCAAATCCCCAGTTGGCAGGCAAACTGAGCAATTTTTTGTTATTATATTTCATTGTATCTGAAAGCAACTGTGCTATTACAATGTGAATCTCTTAATGGGCTCTAGAATTGTCCTACCACTTATATTCAGACATTGTAATTCCCATATATGATGGAAGATATGTAGTCATATTCTAAAAAAAAATAATGTAAAGTTACACGACTTTATATGCATGCAAATTTACTGTTAAAATGTGAATCTCTAAACATGTTTAGGAATCGACCTATAGGTTATTTTCAGAATTTGTAATTTTGACTTATGTGTGGAATGTTTCCCATGGAAACTTATTAAACAATAAGACTAATAATTTTATTTCATGACTGATGTCAAAAACAATAGTGTGTCAATTAATTGTAATTCTTTCAAATGTGCTTTATCTTTCTATAATTATATATATGCCATCATGCCATACTAAAGTTTGTCTCTAAGGAATTTTTCATTCACCAAAGACATTGACCAATTTTTATTATGCCAGATATATTGCTTAGTTCAGGGAACTTTTGAAAATGTACAAAAATTGTGTGTTTGGACTTGGGAATTGTAGGTAGAATACTTTACTCTTGCACGTAAAGCCCTGGGTTCTGTCTCCATCAGCCCCAAAACTGAGCCTGTGATACCTGCTTATGATCCTACCACATGGGAAGCAGAAGCAGGAGAACAAGAAATTTGAGGTCATTCTGGGTTATATAGTGAATTCAAGGCCAGTCTGGGTTGCATGGGACCCAATAATAAACAAAAAAATAAATGCATAAATAAGCAAGCCACTGACTCTAGAGTGATCTCAGGCTGTAATTGGAGAATTTGTGTCAATACTGATCTCAAACTATTATCATTAATTAAATCAGTCATAGAGTGAAGCATCTGTTTAGGGAAAGCATAAAGATCCCATTGCTAGGTTTGAGCTCACAGGACAAACCAGAGTTGAAAGCTGAGAGGATAGCGAGGGGATTTATTCTGCTTTGTATGACTTTCAAAGATCTTTAAAACTGACAAAAAAAAAAAGTCAACTGAAATACCTGTGATAACCAACCATGTGGTCTCCTTCAAATAGATCAGGGAAGCTCTTAAGAGAGGGATGCTGGCTCCTCTCTTCTGTCTGGTCCCTGGAGCACCTCTGCTGTACAAAGGACCTCCTCAAACATGAAAGATCCATTCAGGTAACAGACCCAGCTCCCTCTAGTGCAGTCACAGGTCTCCATGCAAAGCCACCACTTGTGAATCATCTGTCACTCTCCCATTACTGAGTTTCTAAAGGAGTGGGGTCCCAGAAGGACATCAGCCCTGAAACCCAGGAAGCAGAGCAGCTGGGTGAGTTTACAACAGAACCTCTGGTTCTTTTGGCTACTCCTTCCTACACATTTGCCAGGGTCTTAGCTTGCTGGCTCCCCTGATGGAGACATGGCTCACCATTCAAAGGGCTAACAGAGGGGGAAAGCTAGGCAGGGAGGGATCCAGAATAGTAGATCCCCTCAACAGAGTCCAGCTGTATCCTTTGGCTGCTCATGAGTGAAGCCTGTAGGAGAATAGCATTTTTGTTTGTTTGTGTTTTCACATACTGGGCTGGGGTCTGGTGGGGAGATAGCTCAGTTGGTACAGACCTTGTTGTGGAAGCAGAACTCATGTTTTAAAGGTCCAGTTTAGTGCTGCACATGTAGCTTCAGTGCTGTGCAAGTGACCTCCAGAATCCAAAAAGCCCAGTGGAATGGCACACATGAACTTCGGTGCTGGGGAGGCAGAGACCTTCTCTAATCACCAGCCTAGCTCAAGTGATGAGTTCCAGGCCACTGACAAGACCTTATCTCAAAAGTCAAGTTGGAAGATGCCCAAGGAAGGATATCCAGGCTGCTCTCTGGTCTCCAGAACTTGTGCTCACGTTTACCCACATACAAATGAACATACATACACACAAAGAACTCTGCTGACATGTGGGGAAGCTCTATTGTCTTCCATTGAAAACTGCTAACATAGGAATGACTTTTTCTAAAATAGACATAATCTGGATGGATGAAGTTTAATTAACCCTAGAAAAACCATATGTTCTTGTATCTTGTGACTTGGGCACACAATCTTGTTTCCTGGGAATCTCAGTTTAGTACTCCACCCAAAAAGATAATGAATAAATGAATGAATGAATGAATGAATGAATGAATGCTTAAGAATGAATATACCAAAGCACTGAATATGGTTGTGCCCATTTCTTTTACAAACAATGGAGATAGGGAGAGACATGTGACCTTGGGTATATGAGATATTATTATAGAGAACTAGGGATGGAAAGGTCCATTGCCTGTTAGGATTAGGGTGGAGACGGGCTTGAACATCTTTAATTGAAGCTGGAGAAACCATTTTGAATAAAATTATGGGTGGGGCCTGACTTGAGGATATAGTACCAGAAACAGAGTTTCAGAGATAGTTTTATCACACAGGAAACAGACAGTTTCAAGAAACATCTAGGGAATGGGCATCCTCTGAGTTCAGGCCTGGTCTTAAAAACTAAATTTCCTTAGAGGAATAACCCATGGCTGATGCCACAAGCTTACATCCTCTACAGGTTAGGAGATGTTATAAGCCACAGTAAGACCTTGTCATATTCAACGGGGCGGGGGGGGTGTAATTAATGGATTAACATACAATCCAAATATCTGTGTCTATGCCAAAGTAACCTACCATAACTATTAGTGCTGCTTAAATACCTATATATCTAATTGCTTGTGCTTCATTAGTAGGATCGAAAGGTTACTCCTGGACAAACTGTCAGCCCATGAAAGGAAACAGCCAGAATTGACCAGAGTCCAAGTCAACAGCTCCAGAGAGAGTGGACTGTTTTACTTCTCATCCACCTGTGCCCCTTTTCTAAGCCTAGGGAACAATTTGCGGAAGAGGGGGCGTGGTAGAATGTAAAGGCTGTGATTGGGATGAATAGTGAAACTACAGCAATGTAGTCTGCACACTCATTTGATCAACTTGATTGAACAAACAACCTGTCACCCCCCACTGGATGGTGGGGCTGTGGGGGTTTGGGCACAACAGCCTGCAGATTGGTTTTGCACAAAGGATGCTTGTACTCATAGATTATCACTTATAGCTTAAAAATGAAAAAAAAAACTGAGAGAAAGATGCAGGACAGTTATGGCAGAATGCATGATCTGGGATGGGGTGGGGGGGAAGGGAAAGGGAAATATGCCTGATCTGAATTGGAAAATGATGTATGAAATGCACAAAGCATCAATAAAAATTAAATTAAAAAAATAATAAAGGGCTGGAGAGATGGCTCAGCGTTTAAGAGCATTAGGTGCTCTTGTAGAGGACTCAGGTTTGATTCTCAGCACCCACATGGCAGCTAACAACTATTGTAACTCCAGTTCCAGAGGATCTGACGTCCTCTTCTGACCTCCGTGGGCATTGCACAACACAGGTGCACTGACATGCATGCAGGCAATACACTCATACACAAAATAAAAATAAGAAACTATTTTTAAAAACTTAAATTTAAGAGTTGAGCTTTTGTTCAGGTAATTATAACCATGGCACACTAATACCGCATACTTCACCTAGCGTCAAGATGTCTCCTCATAAAATCCCAGACCAAAGACAATCCAAGTGCAAATGGCTCAGGACCAGGAAAAGGCTATGGCAAGCAGGATCCACAACAGTCAGGAAGCTCAAATAAGAAAAGGAGTTTCTAACATACTTCTACTTCTTAGCACATGGTTGAAAACATTTCTAATTTCCCCCAGATCCCCTATTCAAAGACAGGGTGTTGTTTGCAGAAAATCTCAAGTTCAGCAAGCAGCGTGGACTGCTTTCCTTCCTGGCAGTTCTGGGTAGGCTTATTTGCTTTATTCACCACTTAGAACACTCGGAGCAGGAAACCAACGTCTCATACCAAATGGCAATCCCTTTTGGTAACTAGACAAAGTGGTTTTGGCTTTTCATTTGCAAAATTTTAAGAAGTCTTTCTATCCTCCTGTACTTAATATTATCATCATCAAATAATTTGAAATGAAGTGACAAATCTAGACAAACACACTGATACTTAAATATTTAATGGTGATACTTTCCGGTTACATAATGAAAGCCTCAGCAGGAAGGTTTGTGTCTGAATTCCTCAAGTCATATGATCTACTCAGACAGGATGGTGACCCCACCACTGGAATCTATGAATGGTCCATAAATTTAATTTTGAAAGAATCCACCCCGGGAAAATCTGTTGCTGTGTAAAGATATTTTCCCACTGTGAAAATATATAAAATAGATCTTCTTCTGCCATTCATGTTGGCGTTGGGCTTCCAAGGTTTTTTTTTTCATTATTGTGAGAATAATAAATCCACAATATTATAGACAAGATGGCCGTCTTCACTGCCCTCTGAAGCCTGTCAAGGGAAATCAGTCTGTACAAAAATGATGAAATGTCCTTGTCAAATAGTCTTCACTTTCCTAGCAAGTGTCTAGGTTTCCTTCCCCTCTCTAATTGCTCATATCAAATTCTTTTTCCTGTACCCCATTTTTTGATAATGGGATATTTCACCTACTTATTTATTTATTCACTTAATTTTTGGACTTTAGAAAGGGTCCCACACTATAGTCTGAGCTGTAGTGTGGGACCCTGTCTCAATAAGGTCCCACACTGCAGCTAAGGGATTCACTATGTAACCAGGGCTGGTCTTGAACTTGGGGTACTGCCTCAGCTTTTGGAGAGTGAGCCACTGTATCTGGCTTCTAAAGGACAGTCTAAAAGAATGTAGTTGGTAGTGTTTCTGGCTTCTTAGGCAGCATTGATACTCTCCAGAGATGAAAAATCATCACTTCTGTTCTTGGGGCCTCAATAGAGCTCTAGGTCAACTGTCCAATACAAAAGTCCTGGTGGTCTGTCACCCTTGTCTAGTTAGAATCAGAATTTTTAGTGACTATGAGCTTTTCTACTCTTTTACTCTCTAACAGGTGTTGCTAACTATGCATTGTTGGAAGAAATACTCCAGGTGAGTGTGTGTGTGTGTGTGTGTGTGTGTGTGTGTGTGTGTAAGTATTTGTGGTGTTTTGCCTGTCTGTGATGTCATCATAGATAGAAAAAGATACACCTTATACTAGTCGCATTGATGCCCAGATATTTGCTGTAACAAAGAATGACGGGTAAGAATCTGTAGAAAGCTTGTCATCCTGTTATGCTATCAACTCTACTAACAAGAACCAGATTCTTATTTTTTTTTTGTCTTCTAGGAGATTTTTATTTTTATTTATTTTTTTATTGATGTTTTGTGTATCTCATACATCATTTTTCGATTCAGTTCAGGCATTTTCCCCTCTCCCTTCCCCCCACCCCACCCCACCCCATCCCAGATCATGCATTCTGCCATAACTGTCCTGCATCTTTCTCTCGGTCTTTTTTTTTTTATGTTTAGGAATTCCCATTTTCCTCCATTACTTTTATATTACTCTACAATATGGATACATACTCTCCACTCATATACAGTAATTACAGAACCAGATTTTTATCGCAGCCCTCTAAAGGTGAGCCTGCTTCCCATGGCTAAGAATGGCAGTTACTGGTGAGATTTCTCAGTAACCACCTAGTGGGTGATGGAATTAATAGATCACATTGTATTTCAGTAGTCACTGCTTTCAGTTTACCTTTCCTGAGTTGTGGTTATTTCCTGCCCCCTTAAGACAGCTTCCAGACAGTCCACAGAACACATCCTTCTTCTTCCTCTCCTGCGCTCACTGCTGGAATTGAGTCTCCACCCTAAACACCAGGAAAGCTTTCTTCTGCTAACTGTGGAGCAACATCTGCTGTTGTCTTTCTGTCTTGCCTGCCTTCCCTGTTAGACTTGTTAGCACTCCAAAATTGGAGTTATGCAGGAGTGAACCCTGTCCTCAACCCCAAAGTGACAGCCCGAGTGGCTAACATAAATGGGGTTTGTTTAGAGGTGCAAACTTCATAGTTTTTATATTTCTGCCCCGCTTGAGAATAAGGGAACTAAAATTCTGTGCTGAGAATGTAGGGAGTGTTATCTTTATTTTAAAAATGAGACTTTAGAGTTTGGGTAATTCATTATATTCTTTCGAATTTTAGATTTCAAGCACATGCACAGCTATCTACCACACAGTTGTGTGATTTTATTACATACCCACATAGGTCTGCTGCTTGCTTGACCTGTTCTTTCCTCAAAGTAGGTGGGAGGCAAAGGTGGGACAGGGCCGAGAGAATGGGAAGCTGAGGTATGTATACTCCAAGGTCTCTTAAGTCATGTCAGGAAACAAAAAAGTGAAAAAGGGCTGTCTTCTGAGAGAAGAATGTGAGGAGATTTTATGACTGCACCTCATCCCATTAGCAGGTCAGCAAATGCAACTAGTATTTGCCAAGTTCTACGTGTCATGTTAAGACATTTTACATAATTTCATTTGCTTCTTACCATAAAGTTGTGAGACAATTATTAGCCTACTTTTGTTTTGTTTTAGTCTTGGATTTTTGTTTTGTTTTGTTTTGGTGCTGGGGATCAGACCCACAGCCTTGTGTTTGCTAAACAAACACTGCACTCCTGAGCAGCAGCCCTAGGTACATCCTGTTTTTAGTAGACACACGTGATCCTTTAGGGTTTTAATGAGCATGTCTAAGGTCACACAAACAATAAACAGATTAACTTTGGCTTGAGCTCAAGTCTTTTGACTCATAAGAGACATAGTCACAAGAAGTTGATTGTAGGAGCCCATCCAGAGATGCTAGAAAAAAAAGATGTCAGATGGGTCGCCTGACCAGTTTCGACCCACCAGAAGTCTGTGGTCATGTCTTTTTTTTTTTTTAAATTTAATTTTATTGGTGTTTGTGCATTTCGTACATCATTTTCAATTCAGATCAGGATTTTTCCCTTTCCCTTACCCCCCACCCCCACCCCCACACCCATTCCAGATATGTATTCTGCCATAACTGTCTTGCACTTTCTCTTTTTTTTTTTCCTTTTTTAGCTATAAGTGATAATCCATGAGTACAAGCATCCTTCGTGCAAAGCCAATCTACAGGCTGTCTTTTTAAGGCTCCATAACTAACCACCACTATTACTATCACTGCTTTTGATGTGCCAGTGAGAGAGGAAGTGGAACTGATGAAGGTGCTGCTGATTCTTCAGTGTTTCATTTCTGCGTGTGTGTGTGTGTGTGTGTGTGTGTGTGTGTGTGTTTGAAAGAGAGAGAGAGTGTGTGTTTAGGCAATTTTGTTATTGTATTCTTTTCTAAATTTCTTATTGAATTTTATGTGTTTTATACAGAACACCTTTTTTAGTTTTAATTTTTTAAATTTTGTGTGTGTGAGTGTGTTGCTTGCGTGTAGGTGTGTACATCCCCATTGTGCAATGACCACAGAGATCAGAATGCAACAGAGGGCTATGAACCCCAAAGAACACAAATGGCCAAAGCATAAAGAATAAGACTGTGGGTCCTTGAACAGGACTCCTATATTAACTCCACCCACCCAAGGCTCAGGGCTCACTGCAGAAGAAGGGGGAAAGATTGTAAGAGCAGGGAGGAGACACGTGAGTGCATGGCACGAGGGTCTCCCTACAGCCATGGTGTCAATATGCAAACCCAAGGAAACAAAAACCCAGCAGAGAACTGTGGAAATGGGCAGTAGGTCCAAATCTTAGCTGGAGAACTCTTGGCAGTTGATTACTTCTGGGTGAGGACAAGCTGACCTTCTTTAAGGGAGGGACTATAGATAGGCTGACTAGACCTCAGTGGATGAACTTGCACTGAGGGACATCTGGGAACACTAATTTGACCACATGGGGCTCAACACAAATGACAGAATGCATGGAATACAGTTGGCAGTGGGGGGGGTGTGCTGTGGGAGGGTGCCAATGGGGAAGAGAGTTTAAAGATGATGAAGATGTTTTGGTTGAGGTGATGGAAAGATGGCTCAGTGGTTAAGAGCATTGGCTGCTCTTGCAAAGGACCCAGGATCAACTCTCAGCACCTACATATTTCATTTCTTTATGGTTTCAGACTATCTTGTTATGTTTCACTTTCCCCTCACTTTTTTTTTTCCTGTGAAACAGAGTATGGGGAAGCAAGTGCATATATGTGTACAAATGCATGAGTGTGTGTGTGTGTGTGTGTGTGTGTGTGTGTGTGTGTGTACCAGAGGTTAAGCTTAGATCTTGTTCTTCAGGTGCCACCCACCTTGTTTTTTGAGAGAAGACATCTCACTGGCTTCAGACTCACCAAGGCTCACTAGGCTGAGGCTGATGGGCCAAGAAGTCCCAGGGGTCCACTTGTCTATACTTTTCAACACTGAGATGGTAAGAGAGGAATGACATACCTGGCTGTTTCTAGAGATACAATTCAGATCCTCATGTCTGGGGCAACAAACATGTTTTCAGGAATAACCAAAACAAGAACTTGAAGTTAGAGAAGAAAGGAAGCATTTGTATAGCGTGAGCCATAAACTGAGGAAAAACTTGATAAAATACTTGGTACGTGTTGGTAGAAAGATACATGGAGGTGTTGGAACACCCTGGCATTTGTAATTTCCCTAGAGTCTATGGAGATTTCATTAAGCTATCTAATGGGAAAATCTTTCCACTCCACTGAAATACTGTTTAAGGAATTTTATTGCAACAACTTAGGGACTGAAATATTTTCCAACAATTTCTTCTGTGAAATTCCAATAGCTTCTCACATAAATCATGAGCTCTGTATCCACCCAGAAATAATAACCAAGAAAAAAAAATGAAGGACCAAAAGTTCATATTACTGAGTAAAAAAGAAATAGAATCTGTTTTTCCATGAAAAATCTCTAGCCAATTTATGTCTCCGTGGAAAACATTTATCTGCAGTAAACAATTTCTAATATTTCCTTAAGCATATTTTATAATCTCCACAGTGATGTAAAATATTTTGAGTCTCAAAAGTGCCTATGACTAATTAATTTCCCGAATATTTATAATATATAGCTTGCTTACAGAATTATTCTGCTAATTTGGAAATCTCCACAGTAATCCATTGCAGGCCTTTGAACAACTGCCCAGGATTGTGTGTGTGGAGTCCACACTGAGCCGCCAGTCTGTCATTCTTCATCCACAGATAATTTTGGATCATTTTTCCCCTGAGTCAATCCAGACCTCCAAAAATATAGGTTGCTGAGTCCAATCTGAGGTTGAATTTCTTACTATCGGAGTCAAGGTGTCCTAAAGTGTTCTAAAACATTTGGAATGAAAAGGTCCAGGATGCTTCAGATATGTAGACATTAAAATGATCAATTAAAATGTATTATTAATTATCCAGGATCACACAAGATGTTTCATGAGTTATTTTCTTGGATGTTGTGATCATGCTCCTTTTAAAAGACAAAAACCTCATTACAAAAATAAATCATGAAAATTTAAAGCAAAACAGTTTTCAAGTTCTCATCATTGTTTCAGTTATTTCTGAGTTTTCTACAATAAATCTATTATGTGAAAGTGTTCGTAACCTAACCATAATGATAGTAATTCAAGATGCCTCATTATTAGGGTTGTATGCAAGCAATGCTCCCACAGCTCTGCCTGGTAGAAACCACCATCACTCCCTTTATACTCAGGAAGAAGCTAGGACTTCATGAGTTTAAAAAAGTTACCTAACGTACAAAATAGAACCAGGATCTGAATTGATGCAATCTGAATCTAGGGGCAAAGTTTTACACCTGTCAATAGATATTTAGAAGAAATACATGGCAGTTTCTGAATGAAGGGCTAAAAGGGAAATAAATGTACATCACCAAGAGACTACCTCCCCAACTTTGAGAGATCTTGAACTGATAAATTAGTGACGAACCTGAAGGTGCTGGGCAAACAAGAACAAACAACATTCAACAAGCAATAGGAGGGAAGAGAGAATAAAAATCACTGCTGAAATTAATAAAAAAAGAGAATAATACAAAGAACAAATGAAATAAATAAATGTTTTTTAAAGATTAGCAAGTTTGACAAAACTTTAGCCCAGTCAACTCACAGAAATAGAGAGAAGATGGAAATTAATAAAATTAGAGATGAAGAGGGAGTCATTAAAAAAGACAGTGAAGAAATTAAAATAATCAAAAGAAAATACTTTGAAATTTTGTATTTTATTAAACTAGAAAATTTAAAACAAGTAGATAAAATATCTAGAGACATAGAACCCACTAAATGTGAACCAATATGAAGCAAATAATTTAAATAAACCTGTAACCACTAATGGAATAGAAACAGTAATTAAAAATCCCCCCCAAATTGTCCAGGGACAGATGGAGTCAGTACAGAATTTAACAAGATCTCCAAAGAACTAACACCTGATTTGGGGGGCTAAAGGGGACCAAAAAAAAAAAACTATTTGAGAAATGACAGCACCTCCAACAAATGGGGCTAGTCAGAATTGATAGCCATGTGTAGAATAATGAAACTAGACTCTTATCTCTCATCCTCAGCAAAATTCTTAATGAATCAAGGACCTCATCCTAAGACCTGGCATCCTGGATCAAGTACAGAATATGCTTCAATTTATAGGCACACGAAAGGACTTTCTGAAAACTACACTAGTAGAAAAAGACACCAGTAGTACAGGCCATAGATCAACAACTGACAAATGTGACTTCATGAAACTAAAATAAAATGCTGTCAATAAAGGACAGCATTATTCCAGTAAAGAGGCAGTCTACAGAATAGGGAAAAAATCTTTATCACCTATATGTTGAATAGAAGATTAGTGTTAGGGCTGAAGAGCTGGCTCAGCAGTTAAGAGCACTGGCTGCTCTTGCAGAAGACCCAAGTTTGATTCCCAGCATCCACATGGCCTCTAACAATCATCTGTAACTCTAGTTCCTGGGGAATCCAATGCCCTCTTCTGACCTCTGAGGGCATTGCAACACGTGAGTGCACTTACACACATGCAGAAAATACACTCATATACATAAAACAGAAACCCTGGTTAATCTGGGCTGACTGTGTGGCCTTAAGCATTCAAAAGGAAAGTATAACCAGAAATAAATCAATAAGGTCTGAGAAATTGTATTTCAGATATAAAACTTGAGAATCCTTCAAACCTTCAATGCCAGATGGGGTCAACTAAGATATCCAGCTTGTAAACTGAGTGGCTACTGGGACTTCAGCCTCTTCAGAGTGTAGACTGCCGTTGTTTGACTACCCGTGATATGTTATGGAGGCCACTGCAGGAAGATCAAGACAGGACACACGCTTGCTGGACCTCATTTGGATGACCACTAGGGAGGGACCCCAGTGTGGAGCACAGGGGCAGGATTGATGGTTGTGTGGGTTTGCCAAGGAGGAACCTTCAAGCACTTCCTTGGGGAAAACATGATATCTTTTGGTTAAAAAAAAAAAAGATTATATGTAACAGTTAAAAATAGTTTGTAAAATAATATTTTCTCTTTTTATTGATACATGCTACAACCATTCATAATTTATCCTTATGTAATCCTATGGTGTGTGCTATCATATAGGAATATTAATATTCATATTCTAAAAAAAGAGAGAGAATGTAAAGTTATACTTCTTTTTACCTGTATGCAACTTTACTGTTAAAATGTGAATCTCTAAATGTGCTATGGAATTAACCTATAGTTTACTTTCAGATTTTGTAATTTTTATTTATGTGTGGAGTGTATATATACATATTTTGGAATAATATAAAATCAAATGGGAACAAAAGAGAGAGAGAGAAAAACCTATTCAAAGAACTGACCAAAACAGTAAACCTGTGCACCAAAAAGGTTATAAAAGACTGAGAAAAAGATGCAAGACAGGACTTGTGTATGACAGAATCCATGAGCTGTGATGGGGGGCAGGGGGGGCATGAGGGGTGGGCATGGATGGGGGAATGAGTCTAAATTTGATTAAGAAATGTATGAAATGCGCTCAATAAAAACTAAAAAATAAATAAAAGTAACAAAATGAAAAAAAAATGTTTCAAAATAGATTAAACACTAAACAAACAACTCAATAATAAATAGAGCATGGAACTAAAGGAGCTCTAATTCTGAAATATATATGACTGAGAAATACTTTAAAAAAAATTTTTTTATTATTATTTATTTTTGCATGTGTATGAATGTATTGTCTGCATGCAGGTCTGTGCACCCATGTCGTGCAATGCCGCGGAGGTCAGGAGAGGGTCTCGGATTCCCCTGGAACTGGAGTTCTCCTGGAATTGGAGTTACAGACGGTTCTTAGCCGCCATGTGGGTGCTGGGGATCGAACCCGGGTCCTCTGCAAGAGCGTCGGTACTCTTAACCGCTAGGCTATCTCTCCAGCCCCATGACTGAGAAATACTTTTAAAGAAAATTTTAAAGGATGTTCAACATCAGTAGCCATCATATGGAAGTGGAAATTAACACCACATTGAAATTTACTCTATTCCGAATGTCTAAGATCAGAAGAAAAGGAAAGGACAAATGTTAGCAAGGATGTGGGGAAGGGGAACATGATGTATTCACTGCTGGTGGAAGTACAGCCATTGTGGAACTCAGTGAAGATCAGAAGAAAAGGAAAGGACAAATGTTAGCAAGGATGTGGGGAAGGGGAACATGATGTATTCACTGCTGGTGGAAGTACAGCCATTGTGGAGCTCAGTGTGGAGCTCCCTCACAAACACTGTAAATAAATCTACCCCATGACCCATGTACGTCATTCTTGGGCATCTACCTAAGGACACTCTATATTTCTAAGGAGATTCTTGCCCATCCATGTCCATTGTTGCTCTAGTCACCATTAACAAGGAAATGGAAATAAACCAGATGTCCATCAAACCGATGAATGTATAATGAAAATATGGCACATATACACGATGGAATATCAGTCATATGTTAAGAAAATATCCCAGACCCCAAAGCCAAACATCATATGTTTTCTCTCATATGTGGATCTAGCTTTGAATCTTGAGATATGTATCTTGCACAGGCTAGAAGAGCAAGTCAGTAGGCAATGTTCCTCTTTGTTCTTTGCTTATGTTCCTGTCTCCAGATTCCTGCCTTGGATTCCTTCCTTGGCCCCCTCCATGATGGACTGTAAGCTATAATGTCAACAAACCTCTTTCCTCCTTAAGGTGACCTTATTCTGTATTTTATCACAGTAAAAGAAAGCAACCTAGGACAGAAACTGATACCAGATCATGGGATATTACTGTGACAGCCCTGAACATGTTGTTTGGGGAGAATTGTGGAGGCATTTGGAAATCGGGGCTAGAAAAGCCATTGAGTGCTCAGCTTGATGGGCTATTCTAAGAGAACATGGAAGAAAAGAATGCTGAGAGAAATACAGACAGTGGAGGTCTGGCTTCTGAAGTTTTAGAGGGCAGTAAAGACTCTATTGGGGCTGCTGTTTGTGTGGTATTCAGATTAAGAATCTGTGAACATGAAACCTTCCTTTACTAGAACAATACATGCTGCCTGGCTGGGGCTGAAATTTCAGCTGTGATTGACAGAGACCAGCAACATTGAGGCAAAATCTTCTGCATAGTTTTTCCTCAGGATTAGCACACAGAAGCCACGGTCCATTGAGGGGGCTAAAGCTGTACATCAAGCTGAAAGTCAAACTTGCTAATGTGTAACAGTCTCTCACATGCTACTAGTTTTAAAGACATGAAGAGTTCATGGAGAGAAGCTGAGGCTTGGAACTATGACAAGCCAGGAGAGACCACTGGTGAAGCTGTAGGCTCAGTTGCAGTGGAGCATATTCAAAATGCCAGAAGTTTGGGAAGACATCAAGGACAGCAGCAGGTGTGAGTGGAACTTCCACAAGGCTTTGTGTCCTACAGATAGCAGACCCAGAGAACTGGGGCCAACCAAGCCTTTTGGAGCCCAGAAGTTTGTTTTTTATTTTTATTTTTTGAAGAGTATTCATCACATCTTTATTTTGGACTTTTCTTCACAATTCAAGTTCTACCGATGGTCTCATCTCCTGACATGACCTTTAGAATAGGTTTTATTGGTTGAAAAAGAAATCCTTTCTTTCTTAGTTTTTTGTTTGTTTTTAATTTTTTTTTTATTTCTTTATGTGTATGAATGTACTGTCTGCATGCAGGTCTGTGCACCCGTGTCGTGCAATGCTGCGGAGGTCAGAAGAGGGTGTCGGATTCCCCTGGAACTGGAGTTCTCCTGGAATTGGAGTTTCGGACGGTTCTCGGCCGCCATGTGGGTGCTGGGGATCAAACCCGGGTCCTCTGTAAGAGCAGTCGGCGCTCTTAACCGCTAGGCCATCTCTCCAGCCCCCTTTCTTAGTTTTTAAGGGACCTGAGTCTTCTTACAGGATGTAAGGAGAAGTTCTGCACGGCTCTGACTATAGCAACTTTTATGTTCAAGAGGGCAAACCTCATGCTAATGCAGTTCTAGGGTCAATTCCTAAAGGGCAGGCACATGTAAGCATTGATGCTGTCCTGTTCTTGCTCAACCTGGGACCACAACAGTAGATGAACATTTATTAATGAACCATAAAAACCAAACGAGTACTTGTTTAACATTGTCACATGCCACAAACAGCAATAGATAAGATGTTTTCTTGGGCTAGTTGTGGAAATCCAGCTCTTCTTTTTTCTTTCTTTCTTTCTTTCTTTCTTTCTTTCTTTCTTTCTTTCTTTCTCTTTTTTTCTCTTTCTTTCTTATTTATTTATTTATTTTTATCTATTCTTTATTCTTTTCTTTTTTTATTGAGAATTCGTGCATCTCATACAATGGTTACCAATCAAATCCCATCTCCCATCTCCCCGTCCCCCATCAAAACTCATGCATTACAACATCTAGGCTAAACCCTATCCAGTCGAGCTCTTGAACCCAGACATCTTTCTGTGCAAACCCACTGGAGTCTAGTCAGCACATCTAGAAATCTTAGGAAGGCATACTCTTCCTCACTCAGCAGTAATCAGTGTCTTGTAGCTCTCAGTCCACAGCCAGTCCCCCACCTATTTCTCTTGCTCCACAGTGAGACCTCGTCTGAGTTGGCAAGGGTCTCATCCCTGATGCTGACATTGCCACAAATTCACATGTGAAAGCTTCCAGTTAACTGTAAGTCACTGTTTCTCTACATTCATGTGCCAGCCTCAGCTCTTACAATCTTTCTTACCTTACCTTACCTGTCTTCCGCAATGATCCCTGAGCCACTGGGTAGGTGAGGTTTAATACAGGGGTCCTATCCATGGATACACAGTCTGGAGGGTCCCACATTTTGAAGCTTGGTTTGTTGTGGCCTTCTGTTTGCATCATGCTCTACTGTGTAAGGCAGCTTAACTGGTGAGAATTGAGGGGTGCACTCATTTTCTATCTGCCCCTCATTCCATGTGTAGAGGTTCAACTGGACTTTGGTTCTGATTAAGTATGCTAATGCTTTTTGGGGGGGTCTTTTTGAGACAGGGTCTCCCTGTAGCCTCAGCTGGTCTAGAACTTGCTATGAAGACTAGGTTGGCTTTGATCTTACAGAGATCTACCTGCCTTTGCCTCCCGAGTGTTAACTCATTCACATTTATTGGATTTGTAAACCATTTCTCAGGCTTCTACATCCTTTCTGCCAGTTACCCACTAAGCAGCTTACTGCTGTTGAAAGTCTGCTCTGATACCATGAGCTGGTGGTACTACTTCATAGCAGAGATGAGAGTTTTTAAACATATCGAGTCCAGTTTGTGTTTCCCATATACTCTTGGGTTGGGAGAGGGCATCCTTCAGAGAATGGTTAATTTACTAGGGGTCACATTATTAAAGAAAACTGATTCTCCCTCTTCCAGAAGTTATCAATTCCCAATAGCTCCTCAATTGCCAGTGGGGCTTTGTGCCCACCTCCATGCTAGAATTTTATCTGGTTTGGGCTTGTACTAGTCTTGTGTATATTGTTACAGCCACCGTGCATTCATATGTACAACTGCCCTATTATGTCCCCCAAACATTGTTTCATTGTCGTCATCTACCATCTCTGGCTCCTATAATCTTTCCACACCCTCTTCCTTAACGATCCCCGAACCTTGAAGAAGGGGGTATGATATAGAAGTCACATTTAATGTTGAGGATTCTGTAGTTTCTTATTCTCTGGATGAATTGTTATCTACTGCTAAAAGAAGCTTCTATTATGAGGTTTGAGAGATGTAAGTAATTAGGAGTTGGTTAATACAATGACTATACAGGCTCTTCCACAGGGCCTATGACTATCTAGCCATAGGTTCTTGGCCTCAGAAATGGTACAAGAAATGGGTTCTACTTTGTGGAGCAGGCCTTAAATCCGATTAGAAATGGTTGATTCCACCCATAACGTTCTTGCTATTATTGCACTGCTGGGCATGTCTTGCTAAGCTGGTTGTTTTATTTTACCTGGTGTGGTTCACACCTGGATAAGATTGAGGATTGTTTTTCTCCTATGGGAAAAAAACAGCACTATGAAAGCTACAGAAGGATGAAGCTTCCAGGTCAGTACCTGCTTTATCTCAATGCTTTATGATTCATAGATGTAGTGTCTTCAGCAATAGGGTCTTACCATTAAGTTCTGAAGGTAAGCTTAAATTGGAAAATGCAGTTGGGTTTGTCCTAGGGAGTTTGCAAAAAGGAATAAACTTGGAAGACAGAGTCAGAGCCTGAACTGTAGAAAATCCTTGTAAATTTTGCAATTGGAAAAATTCAAGAAGACAAGTAGGGGGAATAATCAGACAAAAAAATCTGGGCTTTCTAGAACTCCAGTCATTAACTAAAATTAGTTTCAGGAAATGGGAGCTGGAGTTCAGCATTCAGACAAGATGCTTTTATTTCCTGTGATTTTGAAGTCATTATTAAAATACCTGAAATTTATTTTTTTATTGAATGTATGTGTATTTCAAAGAGAACATCTTAGTCATCTTTATGCCCCCTTCCCCATCGGCACCCTCCCATATCCCTCTCCCTTACTGGATTTCATGCATTCTATCCTTGATGTTAAGGCCTATTGAGTCAAGTTAGTGTCCCCAAACTTGTGTGTCAGTGCAAGGTCATCCACTGAGATCTAGTCAACCTATCTAGAATTCCTCCCTTTAAAAAGATCAGCTGTTCCTCACCCAGCAGTTATCATCTGCCAACAGTTCTCCAGCTAAGATTCAGCCCTGCTGCTGGTTTCCACAGTTCTATGCGGAATTTTTGTCTCCTTGGGTTTGCATGGGTCTTGTGCATGTTGACACCATTGCTGTAGGTTCACGTGAGCAAGGTCCCAGAGCCTGTGAGACTCCATTTTGATATGATCATGGGCCTCCACACCCAGATCTTACACTCTTTCTACCCCCTCCTCCACAATGATCCCTGCCGAGCCCTGAGTGGGTGAAGTTTAATATAGGAGACCTGTCCCAGGACCCACATTCTCAAGACTCTTATTCCCATTGGCCATCTGTCCTTTTGTGTTCATGGACCTTGGTTGCATGGAGGGAGTTTTGGTGATGAGAGTGAGAAATGCATTCATATTCTCTCTACCTCTTTCTCTGGGTTCTGTGAGCCTTAAGTGTAGAGGTTCCATTGTAGATATGTCACCTAGGATTGGGCATTTCAGAGACAATCACTGTGTGTGACCAATTGTGGAACTCTGTAATAGTCGCCATCTGTTGCAAGAGAAGCTTCTTTGGTGAGTGGTAACTGGCATACTTGCCTGTAAATCTAATGATCCATATTTAGCACAGAGTAAGAAGTTACACTTGTCTAGGAATGTGACATTCTTGGTGTCTTCCCTAAAATCTATGACCTTTCCACCCATATTCATTGGGCTATGTTTATAGTACCACACATGAGTTCCCTTTCATTGAGTGGGCTTTAAATCCAATTAGGTAGCTTTTGATTACCCCCCGAGATAAAAGTGTCACCACTGCCCCAATATAGTTTGATGTGCTGGCCATTGTTGTTATTATTAGGCCTTAAAGCCAGTGTTGGACCATTGACTGAGGTTATCCTTAAGAAATATGTATAGTATTCTTTAAAACTATGAGAGCTAGCTTTCAGGGAGGTAGCTTCTAGGTCAGTTCCAGTTCCAGTTCCAAGTCCAGCATCCAAACTATTTCCTGTCTCCACCAGTAGGGAGTTTCCTTCAAGTTCTGGGAGGCAATCAAGGGGGTGTGGCAATAGCTTGTATAATTTGGGGAGTCTCTTGGACTACCCTGGCCAGCAACTCAAAGGGCAGTTTCTCTTTTCTGGCACTGTGCTTTTTGTTATGTAGCCTTCAGCTGTATAAATGGACTCATGTTGAACTATTGTAGGTGTAATTTTTCAGTAGGTTTTTGAATGAATATGTTTCCTTCTGATTTTTCATACCAGTTAAGCCTTATTTAACCCTCCTCTCTCTCTACATCTACCCCACCCTGCATCCTCTGAAATTTAAATAGAAATATTTTCAAATGTGATCCATCTGCATGCTCAAGTCATCAGCCTTTATTTTGGTTAACACATCCAGATACTTGATGTGTTTATAGTCAGTGAACTTATTAGGTTCCAGATAACTTTTAGTCACATTCCCTGGGTCAGGAAATACTAAAGCCTCTGATCCCACAGTAGCCAGGTCCTCTTCTAGCACATTGTGTAACCAAGAGTGAGTTGGAATTGTTTCCTAAAGATCCTTATCTATAATACACTGAAGAGTTCTGGAAGAATTTTGGCTAATACATTTTCATATTCAAAACAGCAGTGAGGATTTAGTTGATTTCAATATTTTTTGTAGATTCCCAGAAGGATTAACAAACATGGAAATTAAAATTGTATATAATTAATCAGGGTGTTTAGAGTTTTATTGAGCTTGAAACTATTTGTACTTGGTCATATGTCCCTTTGCCATTAAGGATTAAAGAAAAGTAATGGAACAGGAACATCCCCATCTCCAATTTTCTGAGAAACATGGTAGAGATTTTAATGTAAATGATATCTTTAGTTTTCTTCTTCATTTTTTGGCCATTTCCTTAGTACAACATGAAGAATCTGCTCTGATTGAAAAAAAAAATGATTTGGATGTAAGTAAAATATTGAACAAACTGTCTTGGATTATTTAAAAGTTAAAACAAATTAAAAGAGTAAATCCACAGTGACTGCCCCAGTGGAATATTGTTTAGAAATGCCTCATTTCATTCGTTAAATGCTAATGGCCAGACCACATCGGCAGGACACCTATCTCCCTCACCCCCGCTCCTAAGACTAGGCCTTCCAGATAGCAAAGCCCTAAGCAGAGAATGGCTACAGACAGAAAAGCTTCGACCTAGACCCAGTGCTCTTCCACAAGCTGCTCACCCAGGAGTGTCCTTGGGACATGAGAACATTACGTCTCTATGTCTAGTTAGGTGATGTTTACAATTTGGGGCCTGTTTCCTCTTGTCACAACTTCTCCACTCCCTACTCTCCCATGAGGGGACTCGAAAAAAGTGGGCCCCATTCTTCTGAGATGGGCTGAAGCTCCTTCAGACTTGGCTGGTCTGCTTATTGGCATACTTGGACTCTGGCTCTCTGTCCAGTTCTCTAATAAACTCTGCCAGAAAGACTATCCATCTCTGACTCTCTCTTGAACCTAACCCTGACTTCCAGTCTTTCTCTCTGCTTTCACTCACTTCTACATGCATTTCAGCCTTTGATGGGCACCCCAGATATACCCTTCCTCCAGTCCAGATTTGCCCTTCAATCCTGACTGCCCTCCTAGTTATTCTGTTACCATAACCTTGTGGAGGCCCAGCTCAACCATAGGCTGATAAACAAACATATGCCATTAAACAGCAAAACTTGAGAGAATTCCCAAGTGGTGAAATTTGATTTTCCCATCGAAAGGTGCTAAGAGTCAGTGAGATTATTCCACCTGCCCACACCTGCCTGACTTCCATTGTAGGCCTGGCTTTTTAAACTCACTCAGAAAGTCTTTCTTGGTAGATATCTCAGGACCATTGAGTCCTATATCCTGCCTTTCTATTTATGTCACAGTTTATTCACTGGTGATTATGCCAAGTACACTTGTGCCGCAGCTAAAGTGCCTGGCCTTGCTGATACTTCACCCTTCAGCGTGCATTGGCCTTAAAATACATTACGAGGTCTGAGTAGTTTCATAAAATAAAATTAGAGCAGCATCTCTGTCTCTCCATCCTTCTGTCAGTGAGCCAGGATATGCTGAGTCTGAAGTCCCTTTTCTGTAGCATTCTAGAACTCTGGCTGAGACTCTGCAGTCACCTGCACAGACTTCAGTGAGTCTCACCATGGGGGCCTGTGGGTTCCCCAGCTGTCTCTACCTTTCTAGTTTTCTCTGCTCATTCTTCCCTCCGCTTGGCACAGTATCTCCCCTCTCTCATTCTGCCTTTTCCCCTCCTCGGAGGCCGCTGCTCTCTGGCTTCTGGGAGGGTTATCTCAGCTGAGAAACCTACTTGCTGCAGCCCCCGGCCACCCTTCCTTCTTCCCTCATGACCCCAGGAACCTCTATATCAATGATCACACAGAAACTTGTGCATGAGAAGAACCCATTCTGTGCTCCATTTCTACTTAGCATTCACTCTTAGGAAAGCAGATATAAAGAGCAGTAACATAGGCTTACAGACTGGAGCCTGGGGAATCCAACATCTGCTTTTCATTGGTTTGGTTCATGTTCTTGGGGGGCAAATCTCTGTGAGAGGTTAGGATAAAACCTGACACCTGGATTTTATTCTCGGGAGATTTGTCCTTTAATTGGGGGAAAACCTGGCACAGAGATCTATTTAAATAACAATAGCAAACTAGGTTGCCTTTGACAGAGCACTCAAGAGGCTCAGAGCAGGATAGAGATGTTAAGGGCTCGCTGGCTAGTTTAGGGGTGTATTCTTCCACCTCTACCTTTGAACTTGGTTAGCATAGGAGAAACAGAGTTTCTTGTATGTAACGTTTCCATACATATACGTCGTCATGTTCTGCTCGTACCCGCACCCTCACCCACCATCCTCCTGGGAGCCTCTTCTGCCTCTCCCTTTTCCTCTTCCCAGACAGCTTCTTGTTTGATGACAATCTTGTTTCCCATGTCTCTCTTTAGACCTCTTCCTCCTCTCTCAATGTCCCCTTTCCACTTTCATGTTGTTATGTTACACATGTAGAAATTTAAATGTATATTCTTCCTATGAGAGAAAACAGGCAGTTTTTGTTTTTCTGAGTCTGGCTTATTTAACTTAGTATAATCATCTATATTTCCATCCACGTTTCTGTGAATGTCATCATTTAATTCTTTACAGCCGAATAAAGGAACTTGGTTGTGTTGTTTATTTGTTCTGAGAAAAGTCTTGCTATGTAGCTGGGGCTATTGCTGAGCTCACTGTGTCCCAGGCTGGCCTGGAACTACAGTCCTCTAGCATTCTAAGTGTTGGGATTACTGGCAGGTATAAGCCAGAACTGGCACCTTCCTATTTTAGTGCCTTCAGGAATGGCTTGTGTCTTACCAACGGCCCATTCAGTGACCCTCCCAGAGCAGTGAAATATACAGGATTTAGAGGTAAATGTTTTACCCTTTCAGAATAAAATTTGAATAATGATTCCTATAAATTCAATAACATACACAATATCTTATAAATAGAAATTTTATTTTCTTTCAATATACACTAGACTCATATTTTAGTCAAAATTCTCTGCAAAGCAGTTAGGGCTGTTTGGTTCTGTCCACACTTGGAGATGGATGGCTGGAATGCTGCAAATGGCCTCAGGAGAAAAGCCTGTTAAACATTCAGGAATCTGGCCACCTGTTCGGTGGGCTGTTCATAGCTCCAAATTGGCCACAATGAGAGCGTTTACACAATGGAAATTGGCAGACGCTGCCCCTGCGCATTTTTCTCTCTCCTATAGCCAGTCATCAGCTCGCTATTGGATGCAAATGTCCTAGAGGAGAAGCAAAAAGTGCTCTTGGCTGGAGACTTGGCTAAACTGCAGCAGGAGGCCGGATTGGAGCTGAAGGAGCTGAGACCCAAGGCCGCCTCCACCAGCCAGGGGAGCAGACCAGCCCACCTGTGAGGTCATGCAACAAGCCCGAGGAGCCCTGACTGTTCCATCTCTTGGCAGGCACTGTGTCTCTTTGTGAAGCACATGTTATGTTTGCACCTCAGTTCCCCACACCCTGCCATTCTGGACACATGAAGAAATGCTGACCTTCACTGGGTGTCAGCCGTGTCCCAGTCCATCTTTCAACTGAGGTCTGTTTGCGGAGTCTGGGGGCCTTTCTTTTTTATTCCCGTTGTAACATTAGGAAGAAAGGAGATGGGTGGGAAGGTAGGGTAGAGGGAAAAAAACATCACCGAACAGATTAAGGAAGAACAATTCTTCCTTTGCTCTACAAAACTGTAATATAAGGCTTCTTGCTTTTGGCTAAGATAAGTGAGTACCCTGACAACACACCCTTTCCCAGCAGCACTGTTCAGCAGAGTTGTTCTCCACATTTCACTGAAGGAACACAAGTATAGAGTGTTGTAGCACAGTGAATTTGGAGTCAAATTGTGGTCGAGATGTTGCATGATTGTAATGTTTCTTTCACACCTGTCTCCAGACTGAGCCTTCACTCCACCATGAGCAAGCCTCCAGAAGCATCTCCTAGAACCCTGCTGGAGAACCTTGGTGGTTAATAGAGACTCACTATGGAGTTTGGGAGGGAGTCAGAATGAGTTCATTGAGTTCATTAGGTTTAAGTGACACCATTCTATGGTCTGTGGCAGAGACTGACTGAAAAGGAGGAAGTACGCTGAGCAACAGCATTCACTTCCCTCTGCTTCCTGCCTGTAGATGTGAGTGACGAGCTAGCTACCTGAAACGCCAGCTCCCGGGCCTTCCTTGCCATGATGGAAATCAGCGTTTCCTTCATGGAAGGAATTTTGTCACAGCCACAATGGAAGTAGCTGACACTGAATCTGTATCTGCAGTCTGCGGCTCTGCGGTCTCTAGTGTGTTCCCCTAGGCTGCTGTGAAGATCCTCTTTTCAGCTCTCCCAGAATAATTTAATGCTACGTAATCTGGCTCTAAGTTATGTTGGCAGCAAGGCACTTGAAGTGTGTATTTGCAATGACAGAACTCCAGGCCCTGCTATGAGCCACAGAGAAAGGGGGCATTGACTTCGAGGATTTTCTGCTGCAAGCCACCTGCACAAAGGATAGATGGTCATGGACACCCCCGCCCCATGTACCATCTTGTGTAAGTAAAGGTGAACTACTGTGCAGAGCAAAGTCACATAATCAATCAGTAATAAATAACAATCTGGAGGGTTGGAGAGAGGTGGCCTATTGGATAAAGTACTCGTAGAACAAGCATGAGGAGCTGAGTTCTATTGTAATGTTGCAGTGGAGAGACCTCTCACTTAACCGTGTGGAGTTGTTTTGTTTTGTTGTTGTTGTTGTTTTTTTTTTTTTTGCTGTACAGAAGCTTTTTAGTTTAATGAGGTCCCACTTGTGAATTGTCGACCTTAGTTCCTACACAGCTGCTGTCTGATTTAGAAAGTCTTTTCCTATGCCTATGTCTTGTAGATTGCTGCCAACTTTTTCTTCTATCACCTTCAGAATTTTGGGTTTCACATTGAGGTCTTTGATCTATTTGTAGTTGATTTTTTGTACAGGGTGAGAGGTAGGGGTTTAACTTTATTCNCGAGGTCCGGGTTATGGGGTAATTTGTAAGTACAACAGCCAATCAGAGTTTGGTATCACAATTAAAGTTAACAATCAAGTACACCAGCCAATCAGAGTTTAATACCACAGTTAAAGTTACCAATCAAGGAGAAACATGTGAAACAAGCAAACCAATCATTCCTAGAATGACTAAGGAAAAATGGCTGAATGGTATCTGAGAACACTATCCCTGAGTTTTTATAATCCTCTATCTCGTTTCATCCCCAGGATGCAGCACAGGTCTGAACCCCAGCAATAGGGAGATAAAGCTCAGGATCTCTGGGGCTCATGGCTCAGCTAGTCTAGCCGAATCAACAAGCCAAGGGTTCAGTAAGAGGCCCTATCTCAGAACATAAAGTGGACCTTGATTGAGGAAGACATTGTCACAGGTCTCTGGCCTCCCTATGGATGAGAACGCATGTGCATGTTCACCTGCACACAAACGTACACACAGACACAGACACGCACACACACACACACACACACCATACATACATACATATATACAGTAAATATAGTTTAAATAATCTACCTGAGGTAAATCAATAGACGATAAATTTAGAGGATAAACTCTCCACCTACATCAGGCAATTTTCCAAACACCTCATCACAAACAAAGTAATTATTGACTGCTTAACATCCTGTGTTAAATTATTCATACATCACTCAGTGAAAGGTAAGTCACTGGGAACTTTCTGACCCCAAAGAAGTATGGACAGACCACTGAGTAATACTCAGCCACACCTGCCAGCATTCTGTGGTTTAGTATAGTTCGTTTTATTTTTTCCAGCCAGTGTCACAAACTTTAGAACTACAGTGTGTCCCTGTAGTGAGTTCGCTTCCATTTATATAAAAGTTCCTTTATAAAACCAGCTGTTTTACACCTGTAAGCAATTTTCCAATAAATAGCATTAAATAGGTAGGTAGTAGTAGGCTGCCAAATTTAAAAAAAAAAAACAAAAACATCTCAGGCAAGTGAGATGGTTCAGAGAATAAAGATGTTTGCTGTCAAGTCTTAACAACTGAGTTTGATCTATGAGGCCCTCATATTGAAGAGAGAGAACTGATTTTTATAAGTTGTTCTCTGATCTATACACACACAGACACACATCACACACACACATACACACACACATCAGACAATCAGAGCACATATACCATATGCATATCCAAGTATGCACAAGATAAATAAAATAGAACTAAAAAAAAATTAACCCATAAAACATCCAAGAGAAAGAACAAAAATATCACTTGTGGAATACTGTGGACATCCTGGTGAATGCTCTGTGTATGTCTGTCCTTTGGGGGGAATCTAGGAAATTCTAGAAGTTTGTGTTTTGACTTAGGAGTGAACAATGCTATCTATGCTTTGTTGAAAAAGATAAATTCCTCAAACTTGCAAAATTGGATGAGGAACCCCATGCAGCAAGTGTGTCCTGGAGGCCAGACGAGAGCCTTGCCGCCCTGCTGTGAGCCAGTTCTGCCTCCCAGTACTTACTGCCCCTGGTCCTTAATCCCTCACTGCCACTAAGGACATAGTAGTGGTTCCCTCTCTGCATTCCTGCTGCCATCTCCTTCTGCTAATCTTTGGACTAAACCCTTCGGTGGCTGCTCTAGTTTTTGTTCTGTTGCCCTGATAAAAATACCTTGCCAAGAAGCAAGTTGGGGGAAAGGATGTATTTCAGCTCACGATTCCAGTTGCATTTCATCATATGGGAGAAGTCACGGGGCAGGAACTTGAAACAGCTGGTCATGTCACATCCACAGTGCAGAGCAGAGAGGAATGAATGCGTACACATTTGCTGGCTTGTGCAACCATTTGGTTGTCCACATATCGTGTTCAAGGCTCAGCCTGGAAACAGTGCCACCCACATTCCGGACCTCAGCTAAAGCAATCTGCCCCAGACCTGCCAATAGGCCAAACTAATGTTGACAGTCCTGTGGGAACTCTCTTCCCATATGATTCTAGGTCATGTCATGGTGACAATGAAAGCTAAGCAAACAAGGGCCTACCCTTCATATTGTAGCCTAATTGCTCTCTTTAACTTTTTTTATAAAGAAAATGATTTTGTGTTTGATTAAAATATTGTTCTTGTCAATTTGTATTCCATCCCATTACGCCTCATTTCTCTTCCTAGCCCTTTTTCTAGCTGGGCTGAAACCTGGCTCTTCAACGTGAACACATTCTTTCCTGCAGCCCCTGCTCCCACTGTGTGTTATTTATTATCCTACTTGACAAAGAACTCAAACCTAAAGAAAGACACAGAGAAGTCACTCTTCCTGCTTATATTTTCTGCTACTGAATTATTGCCCTGAAGAACTAGAGAATAAAAAGGAAGAAAGGAAGGAAGGAAGGAATGAAGGAAGGAAGGAAGGAAGGAAGGAAGGGAAGGAAGGAGAGAGGGAGGGAGGGAAGGAGGGAGGAGTAGGGAAGGAGGGAAGGGGGAGGGAGAGAGGAAGGGAAAAAATGGGAAGGGAACAATCTTTATGGTTTTGGCAGACAGTGTAACAAACTGTTCTATCTTCCTCCCTCCTGGAGTTAATCCTCCCATGCATGGATTGTTTGGGCCTGTGGCTCAGAGATACTACCTCCAACTCTAGTATTACTTTCAGGCCAATTTCTATTAAATTCCCCCACTGTGAGCATTAAAAACATGTGCATGAATGACTACCCCATTGTAGCCATCTGTCCCCCAGACTTCTCTGAAGCCTGGGATTTCTACTCCATTGGTAATCCATGCCTTCATTTTCACTATGGATGTGTTGTGTGCAGCCCGTTCATGTTCTTATAACCCAGACTCAGAAATACATTTCCTCTGAAGTCCCCTGAAACATACAGAGTGGAACAATAAAGCATAGTTTCCAGAAAAGCACATTTCACTCCAGACCATAGGGCCATCTTTACTTTGACCTTGTTATCTTAGCTCCTAGAGTGTACAGTGTATTCCGTTTACCCCTGTTGATTTGACTTGCTAAATTCTGTTCAAATCACTGAAACTCAGTCCAGTATTGACCCAACTATCTTCCTTCTCCTCTACCAAGATGATTAAGTAGTATTTGAGAAAAATCACAGGGTCATTATTACAGTTTGAGAAATTTAAAATGTCTCCCACAGGCTTATATATCTCCATACTTGGTCTCTAGCTGATTCTGATGTTTGGGAGGCTGCAGAACCTCTGGGAGGGAGACCCAACTTGAAATAGTTCTTTTTGAGGATGGGCCTCAAGGTTCATAGTGAAATTCCACTTCCTGTCACCTCCCTGCTTCCTGATAAGCCTAGATGTGAACCAGTGACCTCCTGCTACTGCAAGCCACAGCCATGAGCAACTCCTGACTCCAAGCCCTCCCCCATGACGGGGACTTTGCCCTCCAACTGCAAGCCACAATCCACATTCCCCCTTAAGTTGCTGCATGCCAAGTGTATGACAACAGTAAGAAGAAAAGTAACTAATTTAGTCATAAAGCCTGAAGATCCTAAATCTTAAGCTCTCATTTAGATTTTTAAAAGGCCTTTCTGCATTTCTAACTTTCAATTCAAATGAAGTGTCCTCCTTACCCACAGTCCATTTGTTGTTTGTGGTAGATTTTGCCTCCTTTTTCCCTGAGATGATAGATCAGGAATGCTCTCAATTAATTGTCCTGCTGCCTACATGGAGGGAAATGCTTTATAAGATGGAAGGTCCAGGTAGGTCCCATAAAGCTTTCAGGAGTCAACCAAGGTGTTTTATTTCATATCTTATTTAAAGGGAGTAAAGAGGAGTAAAGAGGAGACTTTATAGACTGGCAAGTTTCAATGAATAATATATATTTTATAAAAATGTAAGTTCAGGAACCAGGAAAATGGAAAGAAACCATAGGGATAAAAGGGAAAATGGGCCGGGCATGGTGGCGCACACCTTTAATCCCAGCACTTGGGAGGGAGAGGCAGGCGGATCTCTGTGAGTTCAAGGCCAGCCTGGTCTACAGAATGAACTCCAGGCCAGCTGGGACTACAGGGAGACCCTGTCTCAAAAATACCAAAAAAAAAAAAAAAAGGGAAGGTAGATCCTAAGAGGGGGGAAGCGTAAGAGGCAGGTGTTAACAAGGGGAGAATGGCTGGTGGGGTATATTAACTGAGGAGGGAGGTTTTTAAAGAGGTATAAAGAAGTGAGAAAAGTCATGCTTAGATGTTGCAAATAACTAGAGGGAAATATATTAGCTCAAAAGCCTACTGAGAAATACACATACGATATAGATATTCACAAGTGCCTGTATATAGCTGAAGGCTATAAAAAAAAGTGCTGTGAACTTTGTATTGTTGGTCAGAGTAGCCTAAGAGACTCTCAAATGACAGAGGCTACTGCCACAGCCAGTGATTACCTCCAAGACCTTGGAGGTAAGACTCTATTGCTGAATAAAGGACATTCTTCAGACACAGGACTTAGAGTAGTCAAACTGGAACCTACCTTGAAGCCTCCTCCTTGACAATTAGCTCTCATAGAATCAGAGGATATTATATAAGCTGCCAATGGAAATAAGTAATCAGTGGCTCTACCCAGCTATAAAGCCTAATAGACACAATGGTTGGCTCTGTAGACTATCTTTATTGGTGCAGGATAATCAGCAGCTATCTAATTGGACTTAAGGCCCACTCAGCAGGAGGGAACTCCTGTGTGGTATTGTAAACATAGCCAAATACATATGGCTGGAGAGATGATAGACCCTAGAGAAAAAACTATTTTTGTTATATCCTTAAACCAATGTAATTTATTACCGTATTCTAACACCTCTCACAAGAGCAAGTTGGTCAGGGCCTCTAAAAAAAAAAATACCCACCTGTCTACACATGCATCCATGTTTTCACCTAGCTATGGTGACACTCCTTATCTTTGTGGACCTGGTGACCCCTTGTCAGCCATGCCTGTGACCCTTTACCCGGGCTCTAGGTCCTGCCCTACTGGGTCCTCTTGGCACCATGTTCTACCAGCATCCTTTCCAGAGTCCTGAGATCCAGCATCCCTACCCCATTAATATTTACTCTCCCACAAATGCACTTGATTCTTAGAGTAATTTCTACAAATACTAAATTAGTAAATGTAGAACCATGACTCAGGAAAATACCAGGTCAGCTTCCTCAGAGACTTTGATCACACCAGCAGAGATTACTTCCAAATACCATGTGTATACTGTTCACTTACTTCCTCTGGACTCCTAGCCAGAAGCACTGTAAGTCTTGCTAGTTGGAGGCGTATTTAAGATCTATGTTCTCCTAGGATACAGCCCAGCTTTCTTGTACTTGGAGATCCTCACCAGCCCTTTGCACCTATGTTGGGGCCATTTTCACAGTGAATCATGAACAGAGAAAATAAAAATGCAAAGACATGTCAGTAGAAGGAAGGACAGGTGCTTACATTATGTGAGCTTTCCCTCCTCTGACCCGGGCTGAGTGTGACTGATAGGTCTAACTTCCCCTGCTCTCTGCAGTTTACTCCAGTGTCAATTCTGGGTTAAGATTAAATTTATCAGAATCTGTGACTACTGAAGGTTGACATGGACTATGTTGGATCCCCCTGAAATTCTTATGTTAAGGTTGTAAACCCCAAGAAAATAACTGTGGAGATAGGATTTTAAAGGGGTAACAGTTAAATAGTTAAANGAATTACTTCCAGAGATCAAGTCCGCGATTTTGTGAGGAAGAAGTAAATAATTAAGGGTCAGGCGCGGGTGGGCGGATGCGGCTGGAACGTCGAGCGACGACTGCAGAAAAGGATCGCTGGCGAATAGAACCGAGGTGGCCACACGCACGGACCCACGTGCGGCAGGACTAAGCCCGAGGAGGGCGGTACTGCATCAAAGAGGGTCATAGGCCCATGGAATGACAAACAGCGGGTCACCAGGTCTCGAAATATAGATAGCGGGGGCCGCTAGTGTCCTGAGCTAGAGCTAGTGTGAAACATCGAGAATGCATGTCCTGTAGACGAGGTGGCCGTATTCGGTGATCTTTTTTTTAGCGGCCCAACCCTGACCCACACTTGGTCTCTTGTGAGATTTGGTGAGTCTAAGATAATACGGTCACAAAACATTACAATTTGCGGTTTAAGGATATTAACATAAACTATTTTGTTCTCTTAGGGTCTATCAAATCTCTCCAGGCACCTATAGTATTCTGGTCCTAGATGGAATTTAACAATACCACAAAGAGTTCCTCCCCCGCTGAAGTGGGGCTACTAAGTCCAAATGAATTCTATGAATAGCTGAACCTGACTCTCCTACCTCGTGCATACCAATTTAAATCATATCCGTTACTACAGCAGCGCAACCATTGTGTAAATTAGCTTTTCAAGTCCCTGCTATGTTGTTCAGAGCACAGTGCGGGATCGTAGCATTATTTGCCCGACTTCGCGCAGGGCTTAAGTTATAATATTTCCTTGATTCTGATGAGAAGCTCACATAGTCGTTCGATCATAAGGAGGAGGCTTCAAGGTCAGCTCCAGTTTGACTTAACGTCTACAGTTTATCCTGATGTCTGGAAAAGCGACATGTCCTCTTTATTCGCAATTAAAGATCTTACCTCAAGTCGTTGGGGTAGCAAGCTGGCTGAGTGGCAGTAGCCTGCTGTCATTTCATGAGTAGTTCGTCTTAGCGGCTCGTCCTCTGCACGCACACAAATACAAAGTCACCACACTTTATTTTTATAAGCTTCAGCTATTCACTTAACAGCACTTGTGACAAGCTATCTATATGCGTTATGTGTATTGTACTCGCAGAAAGGCTACTTTGTAAGAGCTAATTATATTCCCCTCTAGTTAGTGTTTGCCAATTTAAGCATGACTTCTCCTCAACTTCTTATTACTACCTTTCCAAAACTCCCTTCAGTATAATGATACCCCGCTAGCATTTTCCTCCTATGTTACCTCTCGTGCCCTCTAACGCTTCCCCCTCTTCTATAGAGATTTCACCTATCCCTTTTTCGTCTTTTTTTTTTTTTGGTGGTTGTTATTGTTTGAGCGGTTTCTCGCATGGGTGAGTCTAGTTCCGAGGCTGGCTTGGGCGAAGTCTCATCTCTTGGTACGAGATGCCAGGTCTGCCCTTGAGTTATTTCCACAGAGATTCGCTGCATCTCGATCTATGCCTACTTACGATGCTGGACGATTGAAGGTGTTCGTCCGCCACCCTATCAGCACCTGGCCCATGTTTCGTTCATTTGTTCCTTATGGGATTTCTTCTTCCACGTTTGCTCCCTGGCCTCCATTCGCACCTTCACACATTTTTATAAAATATATATTATTCATTGAAACTTGCCAGTCTAATGAAAGAACTCTCTTTACTTCACTCCTTACTCCCTTTAATATAAGATAGAAATCAGAAACACTTGGTTGACTCCTGAAAGCTTTATGGGACCTACCTGGACCTTCCATCTTATAAAGCATTTCCCTCCATGTAGGCAGCAGGACAATTAATTGAGCATTCCGTAATCTATCATCTCAGGGAAAAAGAGGGCAAATCTACCACAAACAACAAATGGACTTGGGTAAGGAGGACACTTCATTTGAATTGAAAGTTAGAAATCAGAAAGGCCTTTTAAAAATCTAAATGAGAGCTTAGATATTAGGATCTTCAGGCTTTATGACACAAATTAGTTACTTTTCTCATTCTATCTGTTGTCATATACCACTTGGCATGCAGGCAATTAAGGCGGGAATGATGTACTTGTGGCCTTGCAGTTTAGGAGGGCAAGAGTCTTAGAGTAATTTCTACAAATACTAAATTAGTAAATGTAGAACCATGACTCAGGAAAATACCAGGTCAGCTTCCTCAGAGACTTTGATCACACCAGCAGAGATTACTTCCAAATACCATGTGTATACTGTTCACTTACTTCCTCTGGACTCCTAGCCAGAAGCACTGTAAGTCTTGCTAGTTGGAGGCGTATTTAAGATCTATGTTCTCCTAGGATACAGCCCAGCTTTCTTGTACTTGGAGATCCTCACCAGCCCTTTGCACCTATGTTGGGGCCATTTTCACAGTGAATCATGAACAGAGAAAATAAAAATGCAAAGACATGTCAGTAGAAGGAAGGACAGGTGCTTACATTATGTGAGCTTTCCCTCCTCTGACCCGGGCTGAGTGTGACTGATAGGTCTAACTTCCCCTGCTCTCTGCAGTTTTCTCCAGTGTCAATTCTGGGTTAAGATTAAATTTATCAGAATCTGTGACTACTGAAGGTTGACATGGACTATGTTGGATCCCCCTGAAATTCTTATGTTAAGGTTGTAAACCCCAAGAAAATAACTGTGGAGATAGGATTTTAAAGGGGTAACAGTTAAATAGTTAAAACGAAGCCTTCCCCAAATCCTGTCCTCACTGGTGTCCTTTTGACAAGAGCAATTTGCACTCACAGATGCCAGGAAGGTGTCATTGCCAAGCCAGGAGAGACTCAGGAGAAACTTCTCCTGTTGTGCTTCCATCTCTGTCTTCCATCCCCCTAGGACTGTGAGAATGCACATGTTGTACATGTCCCACCCTGTGATTAGGTCTTGGGGCAGTCCTAGCAGACAGATGCTACAGGTTCAGTCACTTGCTTATTTTTACATTTCCAAGGTCAATAAACAATCTTACACATTTATTTCATTTGACTTCTCAGTGGTCTTTGGAAATCCTTTCATTTCCTGGATATGACTTTCGCTTAGTTTTCCTTCTATAACTTTATCTTCCCAGGTTTTTGGGGGGTGGGAAACTTCATTCATTGGGCTCCAAAATTCACAGTTACCTAAGGAGCCTCAGTCATCTCTCTGCTCTTATTCCTGACCCTGAACCTCCTCACTGTGGTTCACAGGCTCTAACAAAATCCTCCACTTCTCTGCCTGACCCACAATACTTCTGGCTTGTGAGCCACACTGAGCCACATTGACATGTTTCTTTCAAGTCTGCTGTTCTTTTCAGAAGACAGTGCATGAAAGAATGACCCAGGATGTGATCTGGCCCCATGGTCCTCTTCTGCATCCCATCTCCCTCCTTTTAGCCAGACACCCTTGGGCAGAGAATCAGTTTTATTCTTTTCAGTATACTGAAAGCTACTCAAGTTTGCATTTATTTATTTACTGAGCTGATGTTTGCCTGTCTTATTCCTCTAGAATATTAGGGCTGTAAAAGTAGATAACAGTCTGAAAGGACAGAACTATGGTTTTTAAATGGATAAATTCCACCCTGCCTATCTTCTTTCTTTCCTGTAGTTTAAAATGCTAGATGGCATGAATAACAATTCCACATCTCATTGTGCTATTATTGTATGTCAGGTGGAACAGATAATCTCTCAAAATGGGTCAAGATGAGCTTGGTGGTGCATGTCTGTAGTCCTAGCAACTCAGGAAGGTGAGACAGGAGGAACTTTTAAGCCCAGAGAGACAAAAGGCTGCCTGGGAAACATAGTGAGAACTTATCCTAAGTAATAGTATCATCAGAAAACCCTTATTACAATTGATAATCCCAAGTGAAGGACACTGCCCTCACCTAGATATCTCTCATGTTTACTCATTCAGCTAAGGAATATTGAATAGAGTGTGGGATATAGGGTATCACCTACTGTTTTCTATAAGATTAAATGATTTACCTTTCAGTATAACAGCTTACAAAGATCTCTTTTAGAATATAATGCATTTTAGTACTTCAAATGCATTCTAGCCTTTTATACAGCCAGATATCTCAAATTCAGAATCTTTTAATATTACAATAAAACAAAAATATTTTAGCCAAGTGTGATGACATAATATTTGTAACTCCAAGACTCAGGAAGGTGAAACAGGAGGATTGCAGACTCAAGGCTGCCTGGGAAATATAGTGAGACTCAATAATAATAATAATAATAATAGTAATAATAATACTTAGGTACTTAGACTGGAATAAACCAACAACTTTGACTTGGGTTAAGGGTTGAGCTTCCTGTTACTTCTTTCTTGATCCTTCAGGCTTTTGAATTTTCAGGATTCTAGAATCATTGTCATGAAAAGTCCATTTTAATATGCACTTTTGGGGATCATGTGTATTGTGAATTGGCAGATTAAAAATATTGTTCTGTGTTGGGGAGATGACTAAGTCAATAAAATGCTTGCTGTTTAAGCATGAGGACTTGAGTTTCGATCCCCAGCATCCATACAAAAAGTCATGCACCTGCCTGTATTCCTGCTGTGGCTGCAGAGATAGGAGGACTCCTGGGGCCTACGGTCTAGCTAGTCTAACCAAACTGGAGAGCTCCATGTTCAGTGACAAGCTACATTTCAAAACAATCAAGTGAAAGGCAACAGAGAAAGTCACCTGAAATTAACCTCTGGCTTTCACTTTCATGTGTATCATTGGTATACATGAAAATGTATACACACACCTCCACATGTACATGTATAAAATATGTGATATACAGAAAAGAGAATATGACATTTTTCTTTCATCTTCTGTTTTGTTTTCCTTTGTGTGGATGTGTGTAGATATGTTTGTGTATGTTTGTGCACATGTGAGTATGCATGAACATGTTTGTGCATGTGGAGGCCAGAGGCCTATGTCAGGTATCTTGCTAAAATGTTCTCCACCGTAGTCCTTGGGACTGGTTCTCTCATTATTCCTGGAGCTCAGCAGTAACAAGAGCAAATGGCTAGTTAGCCCCAGGGACCTTTTGCCTCTGCCTCCCAAGGTTGAGGTGGCAGGGGGATGGCTCATCAGGAAAACCTGCTTGCATCCAAGATGGTCTGAACTGGATTCCTGGAGCCTATAGTGAATGGAAGGAGAGAACCAACTCCTGCACCCACGTGCCACAGCACATGCGTGCACGTGCACAGGCACACACACATGCACACGCACAATAAACATAACAAATAAAACAAGAACAAAACAGCGTGCAGAGGTGATGTCTCCCCGCTTTCATCAGCAAGTTTTGAATGCATGTGAAGTGTTTCCCCTTCATAAGGAACAGTCAGCTTTATTCATGGTTTTCGCTGTGGCACCCTCAGCTCTGAACCAGTGAGATGCTGATGGTGCTGTTCTGCCGTTTCGGGTGGTCTGGGTTCTGGGGATTGGACCCAGCATGGCAGGTGAGTGACCTGCTATGCTATGCAGCAGCTCCATACCCAGCCTCTGGTAGTGTTTCAATGACAAAAGAATTTGTCTACAACCTTCAGTTCCACTGGGCCAAGAGAACCTTCCAGACCCCCTTAACATTTTATTTCTTTAGTTGTCAAGTTTTCCCCAGATATTATGATTTAGTGATTCAAACTGCTTTAAAATGCCTTGAGGTTACTGACTGAAACAAAATCAAGACATAGTTTTATAGTTTTCATATGTATAGTACCATCCTTTTCTATAATCAGAAACCTGCACATTGACTATTTGAACTCATTAGAAAAGAACTGCAGAGGTCTGTCCATGGAATGTGTAATATAGTCACTGTTGTCGGCTGCTAAAACCCTCGAGTTCATTTTCCATCTGTATAACAATTATGTAATCATTTTTTCCCAGTGAAACAGTTACAAATTAATCTACAAACTATCCATTGATAGCTTCCTGCTTGGAAACATGGGCGCACACTGTGCTCTGTATAGTAGAAAGCAGCCATTCATGCATTCATTGTTCTGGACCCTCAGAGTCTCTATGAGCTCTTGATTCTTCTCCCCAGAGCTCAGGCACATTTCAGTAATAAATATACATCATCAGGAAACAGCTCTCCTCCTGAGACATACCATCATATCTTCAATTTCCAATGAGAGAATGAAAAGTTCAGAGCAGCATCGAGCTAGTCGCTCTATGTGAAGCACAGACTCCCACAAATGTTTGCAAAAGTGTGCTCAGCTATAATTCCCCCTGTGGAAATTCATAGATCATTGGGTAGCCTAACTGGAGGCAGAACAAGAGTGACAAAGACATTTCAATACCATGAACAGATACTGATGCACAGGCATCAGCAAAGCCAGATTATGGCAGCTTTCCTTCCTTCATCTCAGATTGTGAGAAAACTGGCATCTATCAAAGTACTGAAACTTTTTTTTATTTCAAACTTCTGAATAGATTAAACTCTATTATTTAAAGGACATTTTCCTTTAGAGCTTTCTCATGGGCTAAATAAGGGAGATTTAAGAAATGGACAGAGAAAATCATAACAGAAATCAAAACAGAAAATAAATGAACAAATTACTCAAAGAATATTATTCATTTATAATATATAAGGACCCTCAACTCTTGAAACCTTACAGCCAACTTTCCCACACTAAGACAGCGGCCAAGGGGCTAGTGCTCTGCTTCTTCTCTTTCATAGACACTTGGGTTTTGCTTCTCCTTACTATGGGAGAGTCCCTGGGAAGGGGGAATTCTGCTGTCACTTTGTGATATTTCGCTCTTGTGTTCTGTGTTCTGATTTCTCTTGTAACATTTAATGTGAGTTTGTTTGCCATTTATCAAAAAGAGCCTTGGAGAAAAGTTCCTCTTCTGCAAATTCTAGAATTTAAGCAACTTTGTTAAACTATTAGTGTCAAGGACTGGCTTGATGTTTACAGAGGTGACATGATTTGCAATGCTTTGCCTTTAATTAAGTGACAGAATAAATTGACCACAGGGATCAGGACATGTTTTGATCTAGATTATTGGAATGGAAATTCTACTTTGCTTTCTCAGTAAGTTAGAAGCCAGAATCTTTCACCATTAGATCTGACAAGAGAAATTTACTCCATATCCCCTGATAGATTTTGTAGGGAGCCACAGGGCAGGGTGGTTGTGACCAGAGGTTAGAATGCTCTGATTCATTATGCTTCTAGATTTTGTAGGGAGCCACAGGGCAGGGTGGTTGTGACCAGAGGTTAGAATGCTCTGATTCATTATGCTTCAGCCATGAATCTACCCTGTTACAGACCAGCTCCATCCATCCATGTGGCTGTCATTCTGACCATGAATGTAATGCTATTACACCAGGGCCAAACCCATTGCTCGTGCCAGATGTTGTTAGGAATTCAATCCATCCTACACTAAACTCTGGCTCCTTCAAACGACAAGATGTTGAGTGAATTACATACTGAGTGGTGAGTTGTCTTGGCATTTAATTATCTGGCTCAAAGAGACAAACTTCCCTAATTGTTTTTGAGGTTACAGCTCAGCATGTAAGTGAAAGGGAGTTTATGAGGAACCATATGATATTGGAAGCTGTAAAAACATGACAAGTTATTGTAATATTTCTTTTTGCATTTTTTTGTATGTCAGTAAAAGCTGACCATGTTTTAAATGTGATATCACTGTTAGAGAATATTTTAGGGAAAAAACAGGTCTATTACATTATTTTATTGTCTTTGTCCATATAATACTAAGGTGTCAGAATATGGTGGCAAAATAGAAAAAAATGCTCATCATCATGACTTGGTTATTACACATGCATATACGTACTCACTTGCCCAATGTGTCCCTCAGAAAGATGTTCAGATATTGTGCCTCAATGAAAAATTAAAAGAAAATGTGTAATTCTTTTGTAAAGGAGAAATAATTCAATTATATTGAGATAATTAACTTACTGAGCTTTACCAGAGTCACTTAGGCAATAATTAATAAACATCCTATCTCATATAAAATGACACCACCATTTAACAGGAAATACTTTCATGTGATGTCAGTTCAAAAGAGTTGGCAAATTATCTGCTACCAAACTACCCAATCTATCAAAATTTATCTGTGTTTAAAATAGAAGTATTTGTATAATTTTTAAAGATTTAGTTTATTTGTGAGTGTGTGAGCATATAGCATGTGTATATGTATGGGGGGGGCTAAGTTCCTGTATGGACTTGGAGGCCAGAAGAGTGCAGGATCCTGCAGTGGTTTGAATGAATGCACCCCATGGGCTCTAAGTATTTGAACACTTTGTTCCCATTTGGTGGCACTGTTTAAGGAGAGTTGTGGAAACTTTAGGAGGTGTGGCCATGTGGAGGGAGCACCCCACTGAGGACATGTTTGAGAGACTAGAGCTTGCCCATTTCCAGTTTCTCTCTCTGCTTCCTGTGCCTGCTTGAAGATGTTAATGCTCAGTTTTCTCCCCCCTTATGCCTCTTGTCCCCCCACAGCCATGATGGACTCTTGTCCCTCTGGAACTGTAAATCCAATAATCTCTTCTTTTTATAAGGTGCCTTGACCATATATCACAGCAACAGAAAATTCACTAATACAGATCTGTTAGAGCTAAAGTTAGGGCGTTTATGGGACATCCAAATTGTTATGTGGGTGCTGGGTTCCAAACTCTAGTCCTCATGATTGCACAGGGAAAGCTGCTAATTTCACTGCTTTGGAAGGGAGTCTGGCAGCTTCTTCCAATCTGTAACATAGTCTGCCTGTGTGTTTGAACATCACATTGCTGACACTGTATCCTTATAATAGCTTGAATACCAATATTTATATTGGTATTGACTTGTCTCCCCAAACTAATAGTAACCAAGAGATCTTTCAACAGATCAACAAACTGTGTATTTATCCATGCTGGGAGTGGAATACAGAATATGAGAAAATAATCAAATGTTATAAAGACAGTAAAAGCAGCCACCAAGATGGGAAGCCTGTGGGAAAGAAACTCCTTTGCATTGCAGTCTAATGGGTGAGGTTGTTTTCCACAGGATGGTGGGTTATAATTACAAGTGCTGTGGTGGTTCATTTAATGTATAGATTTGATTGGATGAGGTGATTTCTAAACATCAGGTAAACCACTTCTGGAACATCTATGACAATGTTTTGGAAGAACTTCCACATTGGAGTAGGGAAATTGATTTAAAAAAGATTTGCCCTTCCACAACTGGTCAGGCACTGCCCAGACTGTGAGGTCTCAGGACATCCAGAAAGGTATGGGAGGGGTGAGCTCACTATCTTTTCTGGATCTGTCCCTCCTAACTATGGACACCAGTGCTCTACCTTTCTATCCCTGTGAGTCAAGGACTCAGTCTTGAGCAGGAGTGACACTAGTCATTCCCTGGTTCTCAGACCTAATCTAGTTCCTAGGTTGTCACGCGCAGCAGTCTCGCCGGCAAGAACTTTACGCGGACAACAGGATTTTTTTGTAGTAAACTTTATTGTGTACAGTTCTTTTGTGAGAAGGACCCTGAAATGGGGCAGAAGTACTGCTTATATAGCAGTCTAGAGGGCTCGTGCATGTTTTGGATTGGTGCACCATCTAATGTCTCATTTGTATACCAAAAGTGTGGGCTCGAACATCCTGTGGTTAATGAGCATTTTGTTTATCTTATGAGGAGGAAGTAAGGAGGGGAAGGGCAGGATGAAGATAAGCCTGGAATGTCCTGTGGGCTGGAACATCCTGAGGCTTATCTTACGTGGAGGAAGTAAAGTGAAACTAGCCTTCCTTGCTCGATGGGCGGGGGTGAGTTTCACGAAACTCTAGCACAGGCTTTCTTTAATGAAGCAGGCTACCAACAGTTCCCCCTTTTCTATTATATGGCTGGGAGAATGTCTGTCTTAGGTTGCCACTGCAGAGGTATACCTTACCCGTCATTGGGATAACAAACAGCTTGTCAACCAGTTAGGGTCCATAGCGTCCCATGAACCCCCACTGATGACAGCCTCAGCGGTAAAAACTGCGAAGCGTCCTACGAGCTTTCACCGTTATGAGTGCTGATTTGCCCCCTGTCTTAGGTTGGAAATACATGCAGTAGGTCTTACCCGTCATTGACTACTTCTCCAGCATACTAAGTCAGATGTTAGCGGAGGAACCTGCTTCCAAAGCTGCAAGGGCCTGTGCAATGACCACCTTATCGCGCCGATGTTGGGCACGGAGCCTACACATTATCCAGAGCATAAGTAGAATCCCTCCACCTAAGAGTAAGCCAAATCCCATCACCCCAGCCCATTCTTTGAAGTGTGAAACAGCGGTGGAAATCCAGGAAGCCAGTCCTTCAGCAAGGGAGGTGTCCATTCTGGTAGAATTCACAGTAACGATGGCCATACGAAGCTGGTTCATCAAGCTGTCAAATTCACCACTCCAGTTACTATCATGACGAATTGGCATTGGTCTTGGGAACACTGACAGGATCCCCCATCGTGGCTCCGCCTGAGTCATCCAGAGGCTGATCATGAAAATCACCAGCAACTGGATCATTGATCTTTTCATGTTCTTTTATTTTTCTTGTTAATCGCTCAGGCACCCAAATTGGATTTTCTTCTTCCTGTGGAAAAACACAAATAGCTCCCCTGGATCTTATTAAAATAGGATCCGGGCCTTTCCATTTTCCAGATATGACATCTTTCCATTTTACCATTTCTGATGAGTTTTTTATCTCTGAGCAGTGTCGCTCAGCTGCATTGTGACCTGAGTCATCCAAATTTAAAAAATTCAGTGTAAAAAGGGCTATAGCTGTAGCCGTCCGTGGATTTGGGGGGAGTTCTGTCATAATTCCCCCTTTCTGTTTTAATAAGTAGGATTTGAGAGTGTGATGTGCACGTTCAATGATGCTAATTGTGCCAACGTGAAGTTAGCTGTGACTCCATAGTTTTTAACTGATTCTGCTAAGTCTTTAATTTTTGAGAAAGTGACAGGCGCATGAACTCTTCCACCATCCCTCTCAATAACAGGGAACATAAGAGCCAACTTGTCACGATCCTTACGCGGGATACGCGAGGCGGATCGGCCGTGCTGCACATAAGGTAGGGGCGCCGCGGGAGCGGCAGTGCCCGGGGGGGCAGATGTATTGACTGGAGGCGGTCTCACACTCCATAAGATCCTGTCCCTCCCCTGTGGATGGTCAGTGGAATGATCCTGGCCATAAATGGCTGCCTGTTCCTCAAGGACCGTTTTATCATCGGGGTCTAGACTTTCATTGTCAGAAGAACTATCCCCGTCAAGACTAACGTGCAAAGCCTCCAAGTCTTTCACTGGGTATAGGCTTGTCCCCTGAGTCGCCCGAATAGAGGGCAGGAGGGGCGGCAACATCTTCTCTCCCTTACCACATGTACCGGGAGGTCCTTTTTCCGTAATAAAATCAGGGTTTTTCGCGCGCGCACCCAACCTCTCACTGCGCTCGGTTTCTGACATGCTATCCTGGACCATCTCTGAAGTGGTCTGTCCTTGCATTCTAGCTGCCTCACACACCTCATCCTGTAAGCAATTTTTGACTAATTTCCTGACTGCCTTCGTCCCTAAGCAGGACATAAGGAGACAAAACAAAATTGTGGCAGCAAGGACGACAACCATTCCTTCGATAAAACCTTCCCAGGGGGGAGACAGCCCCAAACCAAAATCAATGCCAGCAAACTCACCAGACGACATGCCTCTCCGAGCGACTTACCCTGCAGTTCTGAATCCTCTTCGAAAGCGAAGGGTCCTCTCGGTGCCAGCGATGGTAAGTTCCCGGGTTTCGGCACCACTTGTCGCGCGCAGCAGTCTCGCCGGCAAGAACTTCACGCGGACAACAGGATTCTTCTGCAGCAAACTTTATTGTGTACAGCTCTCTTGTGAGAAGGACCCCGAAATGGGGCAGAAGCACTGCTTATATAGCAGTCTAGAGGGCTCGTGCATGCTCTGGATTGGTGCACCATCCAATGCCTCATTTGCATACCAAAAGCGTGGGCTCGAACATCCTGTGGTTAATGAGCATCCTGTTTATCTTACGAGGAGGAAGTAAGGAGGGGAAGGGCAGGATGAAGATAAGCCTGGAATGTCCTGTGGGCTGGAACATCCTGAGGCTTATCTTACGTGGAGGAAGTAAAGTGAAACTAGCCGTCCTTGCTCGATGGGAGGGAGTGAGTTCACAAAACTCTAGCACAGGCTTTCTTTAATGAAGCAGGCTACCAACAGTTCCCCCTTTCTTTGGCCATCTCAGGAAGTTGGCGCTATCTTTAAGGTGTGGCACTTCACGGCTCCCAACACTAGGTTTTATATACAACAAATACCAGGCATTATTCATAGAGAAAGATGATTCTGATAATAACCCCGACCCCCTGTGTGTATTTATCTTAGCTCTTTGGTTTTGTTTCCCTGGAGAATCATGACTAAGGTACCTACATGCTGGGAGTTTACATGGATGGCTGAGAGGATGAAGATCAGGTTTCTTGGGGTTAAAGACAGGTAAAGGGAGGAGGCCAGGGTAACCCATGGATTATGTATTAGGGTGATGATGTAAAAATGAACTCATTTTTAGCTCAATGCAGTTATAGACGGCTACCTATAAATACACCATGGGACATGTGAGAGAGTACATAACTGATTCCTTGTTTGTGCTAAAAAGCACAAATAGTTCCCAAATTTTCTTTCCTAATTCCATTCTTCCTACAAGTAACCAGACCTCCTTGATGAAAAGAGTTATTCCAAGACTGAGGCAAGGAATCCACAAATGAGCTTGGAGTATCTTAGAGTATCAGAAAAAGTGTTCAAAAGGAGGAAAGAATACTTATCACCATGACTGAGAGATGTCAATAGATACACAGTTCAATTGATTGATCAAGCAATTACTCAGTTGCCAAAACTAGAAAAAAAGTGAGTAATAAAATGAAATAGGATTGCAATTCAAAGTATAAAATAAATACCCCTACCTCCTTACAGATTATTAATAAATTACAGATGATTTAACTTTTTTTCTGATGGGGGAAAGAAGAAAGAAGTCTAGAACAGACACTCTGCTCTTGGGAACTGCTCTTGAGAAAGAACATACTCCCATTCCCATGTGGTCTGAACTACTATACCTTATCAAAATTAACATAAACTGTGGCATCCCATGATACCACAGCTTTTCATCTCTCTGGTCTTCTCCTACATCTATAAACTCAGTCTATTCATGAAAATGACATTGGAAAACTCCAGATTGATGAAGAGTATCCTAGAAATCCTCAATATATGAAGGCCATTAAAAAAAAAAAAAGAGAAGGCTGAGAAACTGTCCCAGGAGAAAGGAAGCTAAGGAGATGCAACAATTAACATGTCTTATTCCCAATTCAAACCTGAAGTCAGAGATCACTTGAGCAGTTCTGAATAAACTATGTGAATAAGGACTCACACAATGTGAAAGTACCTCATCCCCATATGAAATGTTAGAAGACAAGTTGGATGTGGAGTATGTGAGAAATCTTTGTTAACTTTGTAGATAATTTTTAAATGGCTATAAGTAAAATTATCCTAAAAGTTAGACCTTTACCGAAACATTAATCTAGGTGTACCTAGATGGTGCTATGTTAAGTAACAGCTCATTATTAAACTTCGATTATGTGGAGACATAATGGTGGCCATTTTTCAAACACATGTAGTCTAAGATGTTGAACCATAATAAAGCAGAAACTTTATTTTAAATTATGAAATTGCTGTATTATTCTATTGTATTTAGAGATATCCCACACTGAATTAAATCTCCCAAATTGTTTTGAGATCTACAGAACTGTAACACATTCCACATTTATTAAATGCCATGCAAACACTGTTCATTTCCCCTTACTCTCAAGGCAAGTCTGATCCAATCATTCTCCACAGATGCCTTCTATGAAATAACAGGTGTCAGCATCAGCACAGTGGCTGAACACTTTGATCAGAATTAATAGTACTTTCTATAAAACAACATCAATATCCACTCATTAATCACAATTTACGGTTGGTACATGCACTAAAGAATTAATTCAAGTTAGCAGAATTGACCTCACTTGAGTGTAAACTCTAACGTATTTCTGTCCTGTTGATAACCCTCTTATGCAGGAAAGGTCTGTTGGAATTGTTTTAACCCATTTGAAATACTTCTTACTAAGTAGACAATTTAAAGAAGCAATTTCTTCAGCTAATCAAATACACATTCAAATTGTCATTAACAGAGAAATACACATTTTCTACTAGAAATCTGTTCTAATTAAAAAAAATTATATGTGCATGTGTGTGCACATGCACACACCTATGTGTGCACCTGCTGCATCTGCGTGGAGGTGAGAGAACAACTTTCAGGAAGGTTCTCTCCTTCCACCCTGTTGAGCCAGGTCTTTTCTATTTCTGCCGCCATTCTGTATACTTCAGGCTAGCTGGCTTGCAAAGTTTTGGATCATTTTCCCATCGGCATTTTTCATTTTGCCATAGAAATGCTGGGTGAGATCCAGATGCACATCAGTGTCTGGCTGTTGACGTGAGATCTGAAGCTAGAACTTGAGTCCTCAACTTTCTTCAGCAGGCACTCTTACCCCATAACCCATCATACTTGTCCAAACCTTTGATTTTATGTATATCTGAAAGTGCGGTCCCAGGTTGGCAACACAGAAGACAGACTTTCTTCAGGATTTTCTGGCGCATGTGCATCTGTCTTGGCCTGTTATTCTTCCTTACTTTCTTGGTATCTCAATTTCCAATAGGTAATGGCCAAAGCTGAGAGCCCTGCGACAGGAGTGGGAGGTCAGTGTTTTGTAGATCTCAGTGAAGATCACGTCAGGCTGTCAGGCTGATGTTGTTCTTAACCTCTGATATGGGTTAGGGTACAGAGTGAGCAGCCACTTGATGGCTCAGGTTAGCTAAATTTTTAACTAAGCAAGTTCTTGACAGAACTTCAAATAAAAATCTACAAGGAAGGCTGGGAGAGATGGCTCAGTTGATAAACTGCTAGCTAGCTTCTCAAGCGGGAAAACTTCAATTCAGACCCCCATGTCAAAGCTATGTTAGATGACACATATCTGTAACCTTCACAATGGAGTCAGAGACAGGTAGATCCTGGGGGCTAGCCAACCATTCTAGCAGAATCAGTGAACTTCAGGTTCAATGAGAGACCTTAGCTCCAAAAAGAAGATGGAGAGAGATTAAGGAAGACACCAGATGTTGACCCCTATATACTGTCATGGCATGTTGCCCTTCCTCAGATATGCCTCTATATTATAATCTAAATCGTCTATAGCAATAAGATCAAAGACATGGTGCCATGCATTAGGTGTCTGCCTTTCAAACCCAAAACTTGAGTTTGACCCCCAGAACCCACAAAAATCAGTGCATTATATCATCCCATTGCTAGAAGGTGGAGACAAGCAGATTCCTGGGGCTCACTAGCCAGGCAGTCTAGACTACTAGTAAGAGTTCCTATTTAAAAAACAAAAACAAAAACAAAAACAAAAAACAAACAAAGAAACAAACAACAACAACAAAAAAACAAGGTACATGGGGCCAGGGAAATTAATCCACAGAGCAGAATAATAGAGAAATTAGATGCAAAAAGAACCTCAATTCCGCATGTTATACATTCTATGGAGGAGACCATCATCATCGGTATCAGCACTGTTATCCTCAGCTTCAGCAACATTATCATCATCCTTATGGTCTTGGGGATGAAGCCCAGAGGTTCCCATGTGCCAGGCAAGTGATCTACCACTGAGTTAATAGGTCCAGACCTAGGAAAATTTTGCTGGGAGAAAAGTTAAGGATGACTTTATCCCTGGCTTGAGCAGCTGGGTAAACAATGATAATACACTCAAAAGGGAAGCAGTGGATCCATGTTTCCCCAGGTTCTTGATTTGGCTCAACTCAATCCTAACATACTTTATAAGATTAGGTTAAACAAGTCTTTGTATTTCAACAATTGGATCATCGCTGAGACAAATCAAATTAACACACAAGCCTGACTTTTCTCATCAGGTCAGCTCATTTATACAGAAGGTCTGTATTTATTTCAAAAGAGGGTTTTTCAAACTGCTATTATTTCTCACAATGGCTGTATTTATTTTGTAACTGAAAAAAATACATACAAAATGAATCGGTTTCCCGTTCCCATCTCCTAAATTCTATGCAGTTGATCCCCCTCTGACCCTGAGCTGGTGTTTGCAGCTGTGTCCCCAAACCAAATGTAACTTCCTAGAGTTATAGGCTAGATAACTTGCCAGAAAGGGGGGAAAAAGGAGAGAAAGAAGTAGAGGAGAGAAAACTAGTCCAGTGAGATTATCAATTCCAGATGTTCAGTCACTCCTTTTGGGGACTTTATTGACTTAAGTTACACAAATACTCCTCTGTAAACCCCTTCTGAGTCAGGCTTGGCAAAACCTGCATTTTTGTCTCTCCCCAAACACCTTTATAAACCCTTGGTAGAGTTCACACCTAATAGAAGAGGAAGCAGAAATGTCATGGTGACATTAAATCTTATGGAGTTTTAAAAGACAGAGCGAACTGATTTAAACCCTGTCCACTGAGAGTTAAGGTATGTACACGCAAGGCCAGCCTTCTGAGGCATTTGTGTTTTAAGTTTTCATAAATCAGTAAAGCAGTCTGCATGACTCTTTTTTTTTCTAAAAATTGTATATAGCCTCCTCAGTATATTTGTTGACTAAATTTTCTTAGAAACCTAAAGGTAAAAACAGCCACATGTCTTAAATAACCATCAATGCATGTACTGCATGTATTTTTTAAATTGCATATTTAATTTTTTCAATTAAACTGAATTTTTGCAAATTTTATGCAATATAATTTGATCATATTTATATTCCCCTCTTCTTTCTCTACCCTCTTACTATTCTGCCCAGTTTCATGTTTTATATATATATATATATATATGTATATGTATACATATATATACCCTATAGAGTCAAATTTTTGTTCCCAGATGTCCTTGAGTGTTCCAATACTTCCTCAAGTAAGGATGGGTTTCTTTTTTTTGTAATTTATATATATATATATATTATATATATATATATTATATATTTGTACAAGATTATGTTACAAATCGAATATAGAACTGTGTCCCCCTTCCCCACCCCACCCCCCACCTGACCAGATTCACCGTTTCAGTCAGTTCTTGATACAGTCTTTTCTGTTCGTGGTGGTTGTTGTTCTTTCCAATATGCATCACTCCCAACAAGAAATATTTACAAACTGGGTTATTGGGCTAGCATCCACAGATGAGGGATACCATTCGTTGTTTTGTTTTTCTGGGACTTGTGTTACTTCACTTAACATAATATCTTCTAGTAACATCCTTTTAACTGCAAAGTTCATAATGTTGTCTTTTTACTGCTGCATAGAACTCCATTGTGTAGATGTACCACATTTTCTCTATCCACTCATCAGTTGAGGGGCATTTGGGTTGGTTCCAGCTTTTTGCTATTGTGAACAGAGCTGCAATAAAAATAGCTGTGCATGTATCTTTTTGGTAAGATGACTCTTGTGGGTATATACCCAGGAGTGGTATGACTGGGTCAGGTGGTAAGCTCATTTTGAGTCTTCCAAGGGTTCTCCACACTGCTTTCCATAGTGGCTGTACCAGTTTACATTCCCACCAGCAATGGATGAGTGTTCCCCTTTCCCCACAACCTCTCCAGCATTTTGTATCATTTGTTTTCTTGATCCTAGCCAGTCTTATTGGAGTGAGAGGATATCTTAAAGTGGTTTTAATTTGCATTTAGGATGGGTTTCTTATCTACTTCCCTGTGTCTATGCTTGAATTTTTGTCTGGCTTAAACTTACATAGGACTTGTATATGTTGTCAGCATTGCCATGAGCTCATAGGAGTAATGTCCCAGCTGTTTGAAAAAAAAAAATCTCTTTCCTTCTGATCATTGACCATCTCTGGCTCTTACAATCTTTCTATCACATCTTCTACAATGATCCCCAAACCTTGGGAGCCAGAAGTTTGATATAAGTGTCAAATTAAAGGATAAACACTTTATAGTCTCTTATTGCTGCAAGTTAGCTAGTTGTGGTTTCTGTGTTAACCATCTGCTGCATAAGGAAACTTCTCTGACAAGAGTTGGGAGATACATTCATCTATGTGTATGACAATTAATCATTAGGAGTCACTTTAATACTATATATATATATATATATATCTCAGAATAATAGTTTTAGGCTCTCCCCAATGGCCTGTGGCCTCTCTAGCTATGTGCTTCTAGGCCTGATATCAATGCCAGGTGTGGGCTCCAGCTTATGAAGCAAGTCTTAAATCCAATTAGAAAGTGATTGATTAACCCCATAATATTCAGGACACTATTGTGCCAGAAGTCATATCTTTCCAGGCCAGTGGTGGTTGAAGTACTCAGAATACACAACTGGGTAAGGCTAATGATTTCTTTCTTCTGACAATGAGCATAGCAGCTTCCAGGGCCATGAAAGCTAGCCTGTAGAGATGAGGCTTTGAAGCCAGTACCAGCTTGAGTTGTCTTTGTTTCTTCTATGGCTCATGTCTGTAGCATCTTCAATAATAGGTTCTTACCTCTTCGTTATGGTAACCAAGAACAGGAGCAGTGGCCAGTACAGTTTGAGGATCTCTGGGAACCTTGTCAACAGCTTCAAAACGGGAGTCCATCCCTGGTATTTGTCTTTTACTTTTCTCGCCTATGGTGTCTATGTCCCTCTGTTACAAGGTAATGTTGTTTAGTATCTTTTTAATTTCTTTTTTTGGTCTTTTTGAGACAGAGTCTCCTTTTTTAGTCCCAGCTGGCCTGGAGCTCACTCTGTAGACCAGGCTGGCCTTGAACTCACAGAGGTCCACCAGCCTCTGCCTCCCAAGCGCTGTGATTAAAGGCGTGCACCACCAAGGGCGGGAGGGATAGTACAGCCATTAAAGGCTGAGGCTAAGAACCACAAAAAAATAGTATCTTTTTATAATGTATATGTATATACTATAAGAAGCTTCTATAGTGGTAGGTTACCAAATGGCTTTTTTTAAAGGCCTTTAGTGACAGTTATTCTTCCCCCAACTCCCTATTCTCTCTCACCCTCCCAATCCTCACCCTACTTTACCCATCCTACTATAAAGTTCTCTTCCCACTTTTTATCACGGTATTCTATGTCCCCTTCGTGCAGGCCCCCCACACCAACTTGGCCACTTCCTTGTTTCAATTGAATTCTCCAATTGAAACATGCATATCTGTGGATGGCCCACCGAGATTTGTGGCCGGACCCATTTAATCCCAGGATGATCCATGTGGAAGACAAGCACACTGTGTGGATGCATGTTAAGGTCCAAATGCACAGAGAGATTTTATTTCAAAATGTCTGGTTATACAGCAAACATGGCTCAAACCTCAGGACCAAATCCTAAACCTTTTCATCACTACACCCCACCCCATGGGTGTGGCCAGGGAGGTCCCATTGGCTTAGAATGCAACCTATCTTAACTAAGTTTTCCCAGATCTCACCCTTTTAATTTAATTTTTTAAAATTTTTTCTGAGAGGCAGGGGAGCCCATGGGTGAGTCTAACCCAGAGGAACTAAAGTTTTGAATAGCCAGCTTCTCAAGCCTGTTTTGAGTGCTAGGCAGTGGGGGGCAGGTCAGACCTGAAACTTTATTTTCACACCAAGGTCAATTAATATCCAAAAAAATCCAACCATGAAGTGAGCCAATTGTTAAGCATAAGCAATGAATATAAGTAACATTCATGTAAAACCAATAAGCAAGTATCTATGTCCAAATTTTGAAACAACCCAAGGTTCCCATAGTCCAATTGGAGAAGCTTGTATGCACAAGCATGTTGATCAAATAAGAGTCCAGTCTATATTGCTGTAGTCTCACGATTCACCCCAATCTCTCTGCAGCCCTACATTCTACCACACCTCCTCTTCTGCAAGTTGTTCCCTAGGCTTTGGGAAAGGGGCACAAGTGGGTGAGAAGCAAAGCAGTCTATTTTCTCTAGAGATGTATTTTGGACTCTGTCTGTTCAGGTCGTTCCCCTTCATGGGTTGATAGCTTATCCAGGGTACCATGTTAATCCTACTAACAAAGCACAAGCAATTAGATGTATAGGCATTTAAACAGTACTCATTATTATGGCAAGCTAAGCTGTGATCATAGACACAGATGTCTGGATGGTATGCTAATCCAAACCGTGGTTTCTCTATAAAGGGTGACAAGTTCTTACTGTGGCTTAAATAATCTCCTAGCCACTAGAGGACATAAGCTTGTGACATCAGCCATGAATTATTCCTCCAAGGAGAGAGCTAATATCCAATTAGATTTGGGATATATATAGACACGCAGCTGCCACTGTTGCACAGTATCTCCAGGCAGTTGAGGTATAGCTGATACTGACAGAGGAGTCTTGCTTGACTCAAGAAGACCAATATTTTGCTATATTGCTTTAGTGGCCTTTGGTAATGCTCTCTGGCATTTCAGAGGCCAACTGTACACTAGCAAGTGACATCTCAAAACATTGTTTTCATGCTCATACCAGATCATCGACAACAGGGACTTACCTCCTTTCTCCTTGCAGATATCCCACTTATAGGCAAAAGGCCTTTATAATTTGGGGGCTTGGATCCCCTAGCCAACATCTCCTAGGCAGAATAATCCATTGCTGATATCAGAGCTCTCCTGTATTAATATATTTTGTTTAATTACGCAGCTTATAAAGACTTTACTATTATATTTGGCTCTGAATAGAGAATTATCCTTTCACAGTTCCTATGTCTATCAGTCAATTAAAAAAGGTAGTTATACTTGTTTTGTAAGAAATTACCACTATAACAGTTGGCTCTAGTTTACAGTTAGGGAATGACTTCATTACCATCATGTTTTACTTTTTCCTATAAAGGGGAGAGGTAGGAAGGTTTCTCAGCATCTGGAAGGTAACCTTCATTAGGGCACATTATAAACTGTCATCCCAAATAGAATTCAGAGAGATGCTCAGTGTCTGTGACTCAAGCAGTCTGAGGTTCCTCTTTCTTTAATGTTCAGATGGGTCAGCCTCTCTGCTGGCATTTCCCAGTCCATCCTGCACAGCCAAAAGTTGTACATTTTCAGGCATTTAGGTTGGTGTTTTTACCTGTGGGAACATACAAATCTCCTCCCATTGTTAGTTTCAAGACCTCAAAATTGAAAATTTATCAAAAGGTTTGGAATACAGAGATTTCCATTTGTATCCCAGAAGGAATATTATACCACCTCCCTCTTTTTGTTTTTTAAATTTTATGTTTTGATCTATAGATGCCTAAGTTGTATTACACATACCTATAGACAGGAACCAGGCATAAGTTTTCATCAAATTTACCCAAACTGTTTATCATTGACTGTATGCTACTTATTTGGGAAGTAAACTTAAGCTTAATTTCTTTAAATTATCCTACAAGTAAAAGAAAGTGTTACAAGGTGATACTGTATAACACAGAAAAATATAGAGACCATTTATGTACCTTAACCCCAAAGTTATTGTTGGAAATTCAATACAAATTATAAATAAACAATTAACATTTTATATTCCCAATTAGTTCAAATGTATTACCATTTTCACCAAAACCTTCAACCAAATTTAACTAATCTAAACATTTTACTAAGTCTTAAAATATCCTATAATATGTGCACAAAGCTTGGACAAAGTTGAATACCTGCCAAATAAATTTTACCCAATATATACTTTGCTCTTTAAAACTATATGACTAGACTATGACTTCAGAGAAATCAAATCCATTAACTTATATGGTTTATTTTTTATTTCTGCATAAATCTCTATTGAAATACCTCTATATATAAATATATGTTATTTTTGAATATATCATTTTAAACTTCAAACCTTACAAAGTAGATTTTAATAGCTATCTTCCTCCAAGTTCTTCTCCAGGCCTGACATGAAAACCTGCTTTAAAGATTTTTCAATATCTAGCTCTTAATAAAATTTTCTTTTACAGTTCTTATGCCCATTAGTTAATTAAAGACTGGCTAGATATGCCCCATGAGAAGTTGTTACCATCATTACCATTTTGATTTTTTTTGTGTTGTTGTTTTTGTGGGAGCTTCTAGGAAGCTTCCTTTGTCATGAGCAGGTGCAGCGCAGTCCTGCTAAGGGAAGGGGGACACAGTGCCCACTTTGTGGACACTGTGAGGAACTGACCCCTAGGCGCAAATGTCAGTTGGTTACTCCTGTAACCCAACTGGAGAGGTAACTTCCTACTCAAGTCCTTAGCCTGGGACAACAAGACATGTTTTCCATTCTTGGCCGTAACTTTCCACCTGCCCAGAGCCAGGACAGGAATTTCACACCACCAGCTACCCAGGTTGGTAGTCCACAAAGGGAGCCTTTTTCCAATCAACTGGCCACCCAAATGAAATGCAGGCCTGACCACCAGCTACCCACTGGCCATCTGAATGAAATGTAGGCCTGAACACCAGCTACCCACTGGCCATCTGAATGAAATGCAGGCTTGTCTTAGCTTGTATGCGTGCAATAATAAAAAAATGGCAGCTGCAAATTTTGCAATGATGTTAGTGGGAATTCACTTTTCTTTTTTATTTTCTAAACTTTAAAATTTTTCTATTTTTTTTTAATTTTTTATTCCCAAATACCCCAAAACTTATTAACACTTTAATACAATGAAAACCTGATTGTATCGTTGTTTTAGATGTTGAAAGGGTGTAGGTGGCAGTGTAGATCCATTATTTTAAAACTTTTAATAGATAACCCATAACCTTTGTTGAAATTGAATTATGTGTGGCTTTTTAATATAAATTTTCATCTCGAGAAGGAAGGGCCATGTTCCAACTCAGAGGCAATTTTTTTACTGGTATCATGGCTGTTAACATTAAAATATACTTAGAACACAATTACACACATCCATACACACATGTGCTTGCACATACATACATACAGACATACATAAGAAAGATTTGTTAGGTTGACCTGCAAGAGAGGAAAGCCATATTGTTTGATGTTCAATGAGAAACATGAAATCTTTATCATTTGTCATAGGGTTATTTTTATATAATTAGAATAAATGTCCTAGTAACACACAGCTGAGATCTATATGCCACCTCTTAGAAGAAGTGGTTAGAAGAAATTAAAACCAGAAAGTTTTTCAGACCTATAGGCCCATTCCCAACCACTTGCCTTCATTGAACTATCCTAAAGTCTCTATTCTTTCCCTATCCTGTTCCTTCTGGTTACCTACCCCTAAGCTGTCCCTCTGCTAAGCCTAACTGTCCCTATGCTATTTACAAATCTAAAGATTGAGGATTCCCAAAAGTAGACAGGCCTAAGTTGTTTGTAGTCTTGGACTGATCCATCTTGTCTTATTATTAAGGATTTTGGAAGAATAATAATTATCCATAATTACAACAATAATCATAACAATTATAACCATTATTAATTATTATTAATTATCAATAATTATTAACCATTATAAGTCACAACAATCATTAATAATTATTATGAATAATAATTGTCAATAATAATAGCCAACAACAATGAACAATTTATTATTAGACTGAATTTTATCAATTATTAATAATTATATTTATAACAATAACTATAACTATTAATAACAATTACCAACAATAATCAGCAACAATTTACCATTAAACTGAATAATATGCATACTATAAACCCAGTTAAAAATTGTTAATACTAAGGGATATGAAACAGACATTCTTTATGAGTTAAATCTATCATTGTTTACAGTCAGTTCCTAATTAGATTTAAACCTGTAGGATTATAATGAATTAAAGCAGTAACTTGCATTCACTTATACATACACACAGCTTGGAGATGGGTTTAAAGAAACATAAAACAGTTTTATTCAAAAATTTCTCATTTAAATTGAACCAAAATATCAATACATGTTGTTAAAGAGACTTTTACCAATGGTCGTTAAAAAAAGAAAATTTATTAGAGAAAGTTTGTTTTGTTAGAACTCCAGGGCCTGTAAACGCTCCTAGAAATCCATCTATCATTTTTCCAAAATGCTGAAATCAAAAGAATGTTACCTAAAATAAAAATTTAAAGGGCACGATTTAGATACCACATGCTCAGCCCAGCAGCTGGTATGCATGCACAGCAGGCAGGCTAATGGTGCCAGAGCTCAAACCACGTGTGATCAAGAATTCTGTGAGAAGAGATCTTTAAGGTGAAACACATTTAAAAAAGATAAAGATAAAATTAAATCAACCAATTAATTTTAATTGTGCACATATATTTACTCAAAAGATATCTAGGGTACCCAGGGGTTAAGTGAAAATATTACATTTTAAGTTAAGCATGCTGAAATGGACTTGAATTACTGAAGTGATACAGCTAACTAAATCCCAATTTTGGATCTACAAATAGCTGGCAGGTTTGGTAAGAAGAGTTAGAGTTAGAAATAGTTATGAAAGAAACACATAAGAAGACAAGAGAGCAATAAAAGGCAAAATTTAAGAAAAAGGTATCACTTGGCCAAGGTTTAAAATTATCTTGAAAAAACTGTGCCGTTATATAGGGTGGTTCCCTTGAAAAGCCTTAATTTGCATCAGAAAAAAGTGGGCTCAGGTCTAGGAGAGTTACCTAGAGAAAATTTACATATGAAGAAGTTAAGGTTGGAGCCAAATTTGAAGAGCAGGTTCTTCACAGTAGGAGATGAATTCTTTCTTGGGGGGGGGGAGAAATTAAAACCAGAAAGTTTTTCAGACCTATAGAATTATGAAAAATGGTTCCAAGGCCAAACATGGCAACTAAGCCTTAATATTAAACTCGGCCTTAAAGTCACTGGCTTTTATAGCCTGCAGGAATGACCATGCCAGGAGACATATGCCTGGAAGGCATTGGGTGCTCCCTCTGAGCCAAATCAGAGCCAGGCTGCTCTCCTTCACATGTACAAAACCACATGTTCTCAGATCATTATCCCATCTGCTGAAACCAGCAGGAAAGACGGCTCCACCATGATAGATATCAGGAGAGAGAGGAGAAAGAGAAGAGAAGGGCAATATTTAGGGGTACGCACACCTAATTTGTTAAAGAGGGCTCCACCACGATAGATAGATAGATAGATAGATAGATAGACAGACAGACAGACAGACAGACAGATAGATAGATAGATAGATAGATAGATAGATAGATAGATATCAGGAGAGAGAGGAGAAAGAGAAGAGAAGGGCAAGATTTAGGGGTACACATACCTAATTTGTTAAAGACGGCTCCACCATGATAGATAGATATGAGGAGAGAGAGGAGAAAGAGAAGAAAAGGGCAAGATTTAGGGGTATGCATACCTAATTTGTTAAGATTTCCTCCTGCCCTATGTTAGGCACCAATTGTGGGTGGCCTAACGAGATTTGTGGTGGGGCCCATTTAATCCCAGGACAATCCATGTGGAAAACAAGCGCAGGAAAGCACACCATGTGGATGCATGTTAAGGTCCAAATGCAGAAAGAGATTTTATTTCAAGATGTGTGGTTATATAGCAAGCATGGCTCAAATCTCAGGACCAAATCCTAAACCTTTTCATCACTACACCTCACCCCATGGGTGTGGCCAGGGAGGTCCCATTGGCTTAGAATGCAACGCATCTTAACTAAGTTTTACCACACATATCTAAGAACCCAAATTTAGCATCCAGATATGAGAGAGAATATGTGATATTTCACTCAGGATTATTATTTTCACTTCTATCCCTCCATTTACCTAGGAATGTCATACTTTTGGTTTTGTGCCAGTTGAATAATATCCCATTGTATAAAAGAACTGTAGTCTCATTCATCAGTTGATAGACATCTAGGTTCTTTCCATTTCCTGGCTATCATGAAAAGGGCAGCAATGCATGTGGATGCACAAGTATATGTGTAGTAGGACCGAGAGTTTATTGGGTATATGCCCAAAATGGTATGGCTGAGTCATAGGGTAGATTGATTTCCTCTCTTCAGCAATGGGTTTGTTCAGGTTCTGGGAGGCAATCAAGGGCTGTGGCAATAGCCTGTGTAATTTTGGGAGTCTGTTGGACTGCCCTGGACAACAATTCAAAGGAAGGTTTTTCCCATACTGTTTTTTTGATATGCAGTATTCATCTTTCCATATGGACTCAATGTAGAGGTATTGTGTGTGTGATTTGTCAATAGATTATTAGATTAATATGATTCTCTAAAGGTTTTTTTAACCCTAGAAAAGCATTATTTATCTCTCTTCTCTCCCTTTAACTGTCTTGCATTCCCTCCATGTATTTTTCAGGATTTATCCATTTAAAGAATCCCCATTTCTCCCTTGATACTGCCAGTCTCTCATGGCCCCTCTCTCTTGGGCTCTTTTTGTCCCTCTTTTCTTCTATAACCCTTCCACTTTCTTCCCATTTAGATATCCTGATTTTATTCATTCCTCCCTTAGTAACACCTGTTACCTAGTAGCCTTCTGTCTCAGGTTCCCTCTTTCCCTTTACCTTCCTGGTTTCTTTTGATTTACTGGTTCCTGCAGCTACATCATTGTATATACTTACATATATGAATTTGGTGCTAGGATCCAAAAATGAGGGACAACATGCTTCATTTGTTTTTCTGAGTCTGTGTTACTTCACTTAGCTTCTACTTAAATACAATTTACTTGCAAATTTAAAGATGTCATCTTTCTTTACCATTGCATAGAGCTCCATTGTGTAAATGTTCCATATGTTTGTTACCACTCATCAGTGGAGGGACACTTAGGTTTCTTCCAGCTCTTCACTATTGTGAAAAGAGCAGCGATAAACATGGATGTGCATGTATCTCTGTGGTAAGATGAATCCTTCAGATATAGAGCCAGGGATGGTATGACTGGGTTAAATGGTAGGTTTATTTTTAGACTTCTAAGAGTCCTCCACACCACTTCTCACAGGTGTTGCATGAGTTTGCAATCCCACCAAGAGTGAATGAGTGTTCTCCTTTCTCAACAACTTCTCCAGCATTTGGTAACATTTGTTTTCTTGATCATGGCCAGTCTTACCAGGGTAAGATGAAGTCTTGAAGTGGTTTTAATTTGTATCCCCTTAATTACTAATGATGTTGAGCCCTTTTGAAGATGTTTCTTAGCCATCTTTATTTCTTCTGTAGTCCATCTTTTAATTGAGTCATTTGTTTTCTTGGTTCTCTCTTTTTTGAGAAGTTTATATACTCTGGATTTTAAAGCTTTGTCAGATGTGTCACTGTTGAAGAATTCCTCACACTCTAGGAGTTTTCTCTTCACTTTGTTTCTTTTGCTGTACAGAAACTTTTTAGTTTAATGAGGGAACTTGTTGAATGTTGACCTTATTTCCTGGGTAATTACCTACACCAATGTCTTTTTTTTATTATATTTTAAGGGATTCACAATGTAAGAGCACAGTTGTTTTCAGATCACATTGATGTTGCTCAGTTTGCCATACAATTAGGTAATTGGTGCTAGCATCCACAGATGAAGGATGCCATTCATCATTTGTTTTTCCAGGACTGTGTTACTTCACTCAGCATGATATCTTCTAGCTCCAGCCAATTACCTGCAAAGCTCATGATGTCATCTTTCTTTACTGCTGCATAGAACTCCGTTGTGTAGATGAACCACATGGTATCAATCATTGATGGTGAGGTGTGTTCCTTCGAGGCAGCAAATTGGTAGATACTGTTTTCTAATCTGATCATTTATTCTGTGTCTTTTTATTGGGGGAGTTGGGGCCATTAATATTGAGGGTTATTACTGACTAAAGTTTATTAGTTCCTGTTGTGTTGGAGTTGTGGTGTTGTTTTCTTAGACCTCTTTTGGTTAACTGTTCTGTCATTATTTATTCTTTGCATCCTTTTAATTGTATTTATTCTTTTCAGACTGAAGTATTCCATTGAGTATTCTTCTCTGTAGAGTTAGTTTTATGGACCTGAATTTCTCAGATATGGTTTTATTGTGAAAAGTTTCTTTCTTCAATTACAACTGATAGCTTTGCTTGGTATAGTAGTCTGGGTTGGAATATGTGCTCTCTCATCACATGTAGTACAGATGCCCAAACCATCTGGGTCATAGTCTCCATTGAAAAGTCAGCTGTTATTTTGACAGAACTGCTTTTACATGTGACTTGATCTTTCTCTCCCATAGCTTTCAATAGTTTTCTTTGCTCTGTATATTTAGTGTTTACTCTATATGATGTGGGGAGCTTCTTTTCTGGTCCTGTCTACTCTGTGCTCTGTATGCCTCTTGTACTCTGATCTGGATTTCTTCTCCTTTTATACCTATAATTTTTAGGTTTAGTCTTTTTACCATGTCCAGAGGTCTTGCATATTCCATTCTTGGGTTATGTTAGATGTGACATTTTCTTTGATTGAGTGATCCATTCACCCTGCCTTGTCTTCAAGGTCTGATGCTCTCTGTTTCATTTTCCCTACTTCTTTTTTTTGCTTCTTTCCTCTAAGATTTTTGTTTGAGTTGCTGAGTTTTCATTCCAAGTTTTATTTCAGTTTGGCTTTTCTTCAGATACTCTATCTCTTTACTGAATTCAAATTTCATGTTTTGAATTGTTTCAGTTATTTCATTCAACCATTTGTTTCTGTTTTCACAGTCTTCATTCAGTCTTCTATTCATCTACTCTTTGAGTTCCTTGGACATATCTATAAAGACTATTTCATAATCACTATATTATGCATCTTCTAAGTTGCCATTCTCAGGAACATTACAACGAGGTGCCAATTTCTAGGGGAAATGTATTGTCTTGGCTGTTCCTGTTTGCATTTTTTCATTGAGACCTATTAGGCATCTGAAATTGTGTGGTGTTTTAATTTATACAGCATACTTTATGTAAGTCCTTTGGCTGAACTCTGTCTTAGGGTTACAACAGATTTTCAATCCACAATAACTCCTTGAATGGGCCATGTCTCCATGGGATTCCCTGAAATGCTGTATCTTACTTGAAAATATGGATTTTAAGCTGGGCATGGTGGCACACGCCTTTAGTCCTACCACTTGGGAGGCAGAGGCAGGCAGATTTCTGTGAGTTTAAGGCCAGCCTGGTCTAAAGAGTGAGTTCCAGGCCAGCTGAGACTAAAGGGAGACCCTGTCTCAAAAAGACTGAAAAAAAAAAGAAAATATGGATTTTAAATTATGTGTTGTTGTTTTTTTTTACTGGTTGAATATATCCGTACTTATAATTTTTTGTAAATACTAATTGTATTAGTCACTTTTCTGTTGCTGTGATAAAGCACCATGACCAAGGAACTTATAAAAGGAAGAGTTTATTTGAGCTTACGATTGGCGGTTCCAGGGAATTAGAGTCCATTGTGGCAGGAGGCGTGGTGGCTGGATCTGGAGCAGCAAACCAAGGGTCATATCTCGCAAAGAGCACAGGAAACAGAGAGGAAGACTGGAGACCACGAGGCTTGTTAAAACTCACTAAGCCTGCCCCCAGTGACACACTTCCCCCAGCATGGCCACACCTTCTAAGACCTCCAAAAACAGCACCACCAACTGGAGACAAATGTCTGAATACCTAGAGCCTATGGGGGACACTCATCCAAACCACCACATTCCACTCCCTGGTCCCCATAGCTCCTGACCATAAAAATGAAAAATGCATTTAGCCAACCTTAAAAGTCCCATAGTCTTTACCAGTTTCAATGCCATTCAAAAGTCCACAGTCCAAAGTCTTTCTGAGACCAGGCCAATCTCCTAAACTGTTAAGCTCCTGTAAAAATCAAAAGACAAATTATATACTCCCAATGTACAGTGAACGAATACACATTCCCATTCCAAAAGGGAGGAAGAGGCATATGAGGAAAACTGGACCAAAACCAGCAGGGCAAACACCAAAAGTCCTGTAGCTCTGCATGCAAACTGTCTGGGACTTGACTTCCAAAGGGCTTAGATGGCGCACTCTGTCCAGCTTGCTTTTGCAACATACATCTCTTCTTGGCCGTACCACTCCCTTGTATGCTGCTCTCCTTGGCCCAAAATATCTCACATGGGTCTTCGCATCTTGATGTCTTTCTTGGGGTCCCCGCTGGCCAACCAGGCTTCACATTCACAGCTTCAGCAATGGCCTATCCAGGGCCTTCATTTAGACAGGGACCCCCTGCTGTCCTCTGCCTGACCTGCTTGTGGCTCTCTGAAACCGTGGAGGAAGAAACTGATGACCCCTTCACTCTTGCACTCAGGCCTCTAAAGCCAGCCCACAAGGGAATGGAAATTGCCAAATCTGGCGTGCAGTTTCGGGCATGACCCTGGCCCCATTTCAACCACATTTGCAACTTTTCTCTGCCCTGGACTTGCTGGAGGATTAGCTGGGTGTGGTCTTGCCCTGAAGGTACTGATTCTTTTGTTTACTTGTAAATCTCCAGGCCTCTCCTTAATTGCTTTAATCTCCTTATGAAAGGGAGCCTCTCCTTCACATGCCTTGGCCCCACCTTTAATCTTCCTAGTGCAGTTTTCAGATCCAAACTGTACATTCTGCATTTCTTTCTGCCCCAACTGCTCTTTTTCACTGTAGATCTGCACAATATTCACCATTAAACGCCACGCCACAATTTCTACATTAGGCTGTCTTGAAATATCCTCTGCCAAAGACATCAGCCCATTGCTTTTCAACTTAGCATCAGGCAAGCATCTGGGCTGTGGGCAAACTGCTGCCAGACTCTTTATCAAAATATCCCGGTTGCTGCCTAAGTCTTTATTTTCCCCTGGAACCACATCTTTTGCAGCCATGCTTTCTTCCAGGCCTCCACTAGAATGTTCCTTTAAGCTCTGCTTACAATAGTCAACAGCCTTTCCAGCCCAAAGTTCCAAAGTCTTCCACACTTCTCCAAACATCCACATGGTCAGGTTCTTCACAGCCAACAGCCCACTCTCTGGTACCAATTTACTGTATTAATCACTTTTCTGTTGCTGTGATAAAGCACCATGACCAAGGAACTTATAAAAGGAAGAGTTTATTTGAGCTTACGATTGGCAGTTCCAGGGAATTAGAGTCCATTGTGGCGGGAGGCGTGCGGCTGGATCTGGAGCAGCAAACCAAGGGTCACATCTCGCAAAGAGCACAGGAAGCAGAGAGGAAGACTGGAGACCACGAGGCTTGTTAAAACTCACTAAGCGTGCCCCCAGTGACACACTTCCCCCAGCATGGCCATACCTTCTAAGACCTCCAAAAACAGCGCCACCAACTGGAGACAAATGTCTGAATACCTAGAGCCTATGTGGGACACTCATCCAAACCACCACACTAATAAACTTTAATTTTTATAAAAAGCTAAAAGTAGAACAACCATATAACCCAGCTTATGCTCCTGGACTAGTAGCCAATATACCACAGAGATATTTGGACATCAATATTTATCACAACCTCCTCCACACTAGCTGGGTTACAAACCAACCTACATTTCAAACAATAGAAATGGAAAAAGAAAACACACATGTACATGGACACATGCATACACACGCGTGTACACATGTGCACGCATGCACACACACACACATACACACACTGAAACAGAGAACAGGGTTGTGACATTTGTAAGGAAGTGGATGCAACTGTAGACAATTGTGAATATGACACTGAAGTAGAATTAAATCTGTTTAGTAGAACAAAGGGGGCTAGCAGGAAGAGGAGGTTTTAAAAAAGGAAGGCAGGGAGGTTTAGGGGGAAATACGTTTAATGTACTTAGCACTGTGTACAATGAATACCTTTAATACAAAATATAGAATGTGGTTATAGAGGACATTAAATATTTGCATTTGTTAATATAGATTGGCTTCATTTGACTATTTGTCCACATTTTAAATAGTTTGTTAGTAATGTTATGATTATACCCATCTGATGGCAAAACATGGAACCAAATGTTAAAATGATGTATTTATGAGTCATTAGACTATATAACCTTATAGATACAATATTTATTTTTGTTTCATTAAATCAATATCTGCATATACAATTTCTAATGTGCAAAGCAGTATTATAGAATCTGTGATAAGATTGTTGACATTGATGTCTATTGTTGACATTTACGAGAGGCTTGCTATACTTGGAAACATTTAGTACCAGGTGCACAAAATAAATAAATTCCTCAACTATTTTGAACTTCATGGACATTTAGCTGCACAAGGTCTCAGCTGGGTGCTGGGTAGAAAGCTGGGGCTTTGCTTGGCTGGGTGGGGATCAGGTTCTTAGCTATTTTTAGTTCTCCCTTTTTCTAAACAGAGCTTAAAGCAAGATAATAACCTTCACAGGTTTGGAGTCAAATGTATTTAGGTGTCTTGAGTTTCTGCTTGAAATTTATAATCACATTCAAAATGTTTACTTGTGGAAGATCCTGGGACATCCTGTGGCCAGGAATGAATCTTAATTTATCTGTTCTTCACAAAGATTCTACTGAAAATTAAAGTGTGATCACTTCACAGTAGAATGTCCAGTGACCTAATTACCCAGTTGAATCCTGAAGTGCTATGTATTTATTTGTGTGTGTGTGTGTGTGTGTTATGATCAGTAGTGTACAGCAACCACAGTTCCAGGACTTTTGCATTCCAAACAAATTTCCTGCCTGAAAATGGCTAAGGAGGATAATGGCTTAGCTGAAAACTTTGCTTGATTTTTATTAATCTCAGTGTGACTTAGTGTTCTACCAAACCTTGGTTAGAAATGTCAAGCTGATTAAGCAAGCCTTATGCACAAAGAGGAAATTTGCCATGAGTATATGGCCATGTCACCTGTGGGTGACCCTTTCACTCTGGGAATGTTGGCAGTGATCGAGAGTACACAGGGGAATGCCATCAACCACTGAGCATTTGACATCCACAGAAGGGAGCACTAGATATCACTATGTTAAGCACCAGAAGAATATCCCATTTGGAATCAGTGTGTGGAAAGACACTGAACTTAAGAGCAAGAGAAAGTGCTTTAGAGACCAGAAATATGGAGGAGACATCTACTGGGGCAAGCAGAGTGACCACTTCGACAGCCATCTGAGGATGTAATGACCACACCTTGCACAAACAAAGCAAAATTTCTAACAACACTGTCCAAAAACAGCCTCCCAGGGTAGGATCCAACTTTTTGTTTCTGAAAAACATTTATCATGAATGGAACACAATTCACATGTGGTTTTGCTGATGCAGAGGCATCAAGTGAAATTGTTCTTTTTCTTGTGTTAGGAATTATTTTCTTAGTCTCCTAGTGTAGCCCTGGAATGTTCAAGTTCCATGGTTTACTAAATCTTACAGCAAGATGCATAGGAAAGAAGGAACCAGGAGAAAAGTAAGCTTGGATACGACCCGTAATGTAATATGGTGCCATACAGGGTCCTATGTCCCCACACTCTGCTGCATCAGTCCACCCGGTCAGCGCTGTGCTATGAAGGCTGGAGCACAGGACGAGCCATGGCCTCTCCAAGAGCCTTGCCCCTATCCTGTTTCCCCCATGCAGAGAAACAGGGCCAGGACTCCTAGGCAGCAGAGGTAACTCAAAGGCAACTTGCCAGAATGCTCTGGACTTAATCAGCAGGTCTCAGATAGAGATGAGGGGGAAGGAAGCAGGTCACCAAAGACTAATGAGTAAGCAGTGTCCCGTGACTACTGCCTGGTCTGGCTGTCCTTCCTGCCTGTTCAGCATGCTCGGCCTGCACACATTCTAATGATTCTTACAAGCTGCTCACAGCCCGCAGTTAGCTTTAGGGTTCCTCCTAGTGTGTTTTCCCCATATTCAGAGAAGACTTAATAATATTTAAAATATTTTATTTATTATTTTTATTTTATGTTTATGAGTATATTGGCTGCATGTATACATATGCACCAGAGTCATGCAGTATCCACGGTCAAAAGAAGGCAAAGCCCTGGATTCCCTGGGAATTGGAGTTACTGACAATTGTTAACCATGTGAATGCTAAGAATCGAACCTGTATCCTCTGCAAGAACAGCCAGGGCTCTTAACCACTGAGCCATCTCTCCAGCCCCAAGGTTTAATAACTTTAAGGGATATAGCAATGAGATACTTTTAGTCTATAGTATCAAAATGCACATGTCAAAAAGAGTGACTCACAAAGGAAATGAGGTATTTCCTCATTCAAGGCTTACCACACATAGTTTTCTAAGCTCCTTTAGCTTCTGTGGACTTCCAACTATACTTTTCCACAACCGTTCTTGATCACAAACTCTTGTAGCCAGCCAGAGGCTGGAAGCACCGATAGAACTTTGACAATACCACAGCATATTCTTTCCTTCTGCTCTCCTCAGCCTCTTCTTCCTTTTCTGGCTTCTTCTAAGGGTTCCCACCTTTCTCCTCTATGTTGTTTTCTTCCTCATTCCTGAAAATTCTCATTTAGATGATTAGATTTTATCCTTACAAAGCATGTACTCATTTATGCTTTTGTTACCCCCTGTGAATGACTGAAAATAGAAACTCACCAATACTAAACTAATTGAAGTGTTTGCTTAGCCAAACTGCTAATACAGTGGCTGCAGACACGGCCTCAGCTGTGGTTGTGTCCCTCTAATATGAGGTGTGTCTCATAGGGTTTCACATATTCTGTGTTGAATGGGCCAAAGTTATAGAACACTAGCTACAGCAAATAAGAGATGTAGGGCTGGGGATGCAGCTCAGTTGATACAGTGCTTGCTTGCTTGCGTAGTATGCATGAAGGCTTCCTTGAGTTCAGTTACATAAAGCTGGGCATATTGGTGCATGACTATAATCCCAGAATTTAGGACGTGGAGAAAGGATGATCAACAGTTTAATGATGAAGGGACTGAGAGGCCGCTGGTGCTCAGAAGATGCTTCCATATCTGGGCAGATACAGGCAGTATTAAATGGACCGGGTGCATATTAAATTAAAAAATAAAACAAAACAAAAACTAGGAAGTGAACACATGAAATTGAGAGGGAAAAGGGGAGGGACAGGGGAGAAACTGGAGGGGAGGGAATAAATAGGTGGTGGACTGGATCTAAACGCATCATATACATGTGTTAATGTTAAACAAAATACTTAATGGAAAAAGAAAAGAAAAACTTAAATTTGATAATAAAAATGAGTTTAAGGTCACCCTTGGCTAGGTAGCAAATTTAAGGATAACCTTGGCTATATGAGACTCTGTCTCAAACAAACATAAACAAAGAGTTGCAAAAGTTATGGCTATTTTATTAGAGGACCATGTTGGGAAAAATCATAAAATGAATATATTTGGGCACTTGAATAATAGTATTCCACTTGCTGGGCATATGCAACCCCCCGATCTATAGATCTACAAGAACATGATCATACTCTCTGTATGGATGTTTTAATTAAGAGAGTTCCTATGTTCTCCATCATCCTCCAGCCCTTAGCTTTAGTGGTTACCTTCCAGTCTTTAAGCCACAGTTACCACAACTCCCCTTCATCATCATTCAGGTAGTTGCTTTCTTTATCCATAGATAAAGTTTATCTATAGATATAGTTGATATAATCACATATATGATTATACTTTTCAGGTTATCTCATAATTCTGATGAAAAATATCTTCCAAGACTAAAATCTTAGAGGCCTTGTAGGCTTTGATAGTTATCAAATTTAATTTATAGTATGAGTTATGGTATAGAATTATGGAATGAAAACATTTCTTCCTCCCAATTTAAAAGTGTGACAGAGATGAGTAGCGACAGAGACTCTAGGAAAAACAAGTTAATGATTTGGTAAAGGCTTGGCTACCATCTAAAATAGTAACAGGGACATGGCCGAGTGACTTCTGGTTTTTTCAAATGGCAGATACCCTCATCCTTATGGTTCAGGTCTGTCCTGGGCCCAGAAGAAAAGCAGCCAGGACAGAGGGCACCACAGGGACCTGCATGGAATGATATCTATGTTATCATTGCAAGAAGAAACTGGCGTGTTCAATTCTTAATCAACCTATGGATAAATCACTGACAGTTTGGTCGCTGTCGCTGAGTGTAAATAGTGTTACTGTCATGAGAAGTGGAGTCTAGAGGAGTTTAGTGTAAGTTAAGTACATATTGATGATATTCTCAGCTTATAAAGAAGCACTCACAGAAGCTTGTGGCTGTGGCCTGTAATCCCAGAGCTGTGGGGTAGAGAAACAAGGACCACTCGGCCTGCTGGCCACCAACCCAGCTCCAAGTTCAATGACAGACCCAGTGTCCAAGGAATAAGAGGTTATTAGAGCAGGACACATGACATCTTCCTCTGGCCTCCACATACATGCAGAAACAGGGACACACACATACACACACACACACACACACACACACACACAGACACAGGCAAATACTTTCACACACATACACTATTCTCTCATACCAACATATACAAAAAATTATTAAAAACATCCAGGGATGATGGCAGAATTTGGTGAATCAAAAATAGATATTCAAAGTTCTATGTATAATTATAAATATAATCAACATAGAAATATAACTAAAAGAGAAAGGTAAAAATATATACTTGGATTATAGTATTTTTCTATTTATTACTATTACTAATTTTTTTTGGTCTTTTTGAGACAGGGTCTCCCTGTAGCTCTGGCTGTCCTGGAACTCACTCTGTAGACCGGGCTGGTCTCGAACTCACAGAGATCCGCGTGCCTCTGCCTCCCAAGTGCTAGGATTAAAGGCGTGCGCCACCACGCCCGGCTATTTATTATTTTTTATGTGTATGAATGTACTGTCTGCATGTAGGTTGATGCACCCGTGTCATGCAATGCTGCAGAGGTCAGAAGAGGGTGTCGGATTCCCCTGGAACTGGAGTCAAAGACAGTTCTCAGCCACCCTGTGGGTACTGGGAATTGAACATGGGTCCTCTGCATGAGCAGTCAGTGCTCTTAACCGGTGAGCCATCTCTCCAGCCCCTATGTATACTTGGATTATAAATTAATCCATGCCTTTCACATCTAGTGAACATTTAATTTTTTAAAAAAATTGAAAAAGCAAAGAAATAAAGTATATCTGGTAAATATATAATTTTAAAAATGTACAGAGGAGATCTGGGGCATGGTACTACATGCCTTTAATTCCAGCACTTAAGAGACAGAGGCAGCCAGATCTCTGAAAGATTGTGCCAAGCCTGGTCTACATAGCAAGTACCAGGCCAGCTATGGCTATAGGGAGACTCTTTCTCCAAAACCCAAACACCAAAATTGTACAAAGGGAACACAGATTTCAGAATTCCTTGCGAGGACAGGAAGGGAAGTCTCAGGGCACTAATCTAATCTCCTTGGTGCGGCTGCAGGACTTGGCCCGGCCTCTCTTGAACTGCACCCCTTGACCTCTGTGTCCCTTCTCTCTGCCGCCTCCCCCTCACTGTTTCCTTTCTTGGGCATCCCTGCTTTCCTTCACTCACAGACTTTTCCTGACTCCTTAGCTGGCTTCATGGTCGTCCTATGTTCTGGGTGGCCTTCTCTGATTGGCTCAGCACTCTGTGGTGGGCATTCTAAGCAGATTGTGGTTCTTGTCCTTTCCTACCACATTTACCATACTAAGGTCATTGTATTTCTATATATTATGTGACAATAGAGGCTTCATTCCTGCAGCACTAACACAGGCTAGGCCAAAACCCCACACAGATGCTCATAAATTATTAGTTAACTTGAAGTGATGAAAAGTATCTGACATCAACCTATAAAAATATATTCATTGTCAACAGGGTCCAGGTGACCAGTATCTTAGTACTGAATAATTTTAACATCAAAGACTTCCATCAACAAAACAAAATATTTTCCACATGAAAATACTTGGCATCTGTTCTAGGTTCTTCTCTGTTGCTTTGATGACACTGTGATCAGCAGGTTAGTGTCCATCCATGAGGAACTAAGAGTCCCTCATGGATGGACACCTGTAACTGGAGGTAGAAACTGAGGTAGAGACCTTGGAGGAACGCTGCCTACTGCCCCTCTTTTACTGGCTCAGTTATCTTTCTTTTATTAACTTTTATTTATTATGTCTATTTTATGTCTATGAGTGTATTGCTGCATGTACATAAGCATACTCATGTCTTGTAAAGCCCATGGAGTCAAAAGAAGGCATCAGATTCCCCTGGAACTGCAGTTACAGACAGTTGTTAGCTGCCATGTGGATGCTGGGAATTGAACCCAGGTCCTCTGCAAGAGCAGTTGGTGCTCTTAACCACTAAGCCATCCCTCCAGCCCTCAGTTATCTTTTGGATACAGCCCAGGCCCATATGCCTAGGAATGGCACTGCCCACTCTTAGTTCAATTGGATATCAAGAAAATGCCCAATCTGATGGAGGAACTTCCTCAACTGAGATTCTTTTCTCTTAGGTATATCTAGGTTGTATCAATTTGACCAACACTGTGACTGCATTCTTCTTCTTCTCCTTCTTCTTCTTCTTCTTCTTCTTCTTCTTCTTCTTCTTCTTCTTCTTCTTCGTCATCTTCGTCTTCGTCTTCTTCATCTTCTCAATTTTAGCTGCTTAATTGATTAATTAACTGAATTTTGGGGTTGTATGGTATGAAATACCCAAATATTCTTTTCTTAAATTTACTTGTAGTTTATATTAAATTAACTTAAAATTTATTTAATAATCGCCCATATATAATGTATTTGGATCCAATCCACCCCCATTATACATTTCAATGTCAGTGCCAGCCTCAAAATAAATGCATTGAGAAAATTTGTTCATGATGTTTAAGAGTTTGGTTTGGAGGACTGCCAGCTGAGAGGGAGAACCAGCAACAGAAGCTGCCGCTGTCTGCACCAAAGAAGCGGGGAATTAAAATAAGAAAACCTACCCTTTATTCCAAGGACTTGAGACAGAGGAACTTCAGGAACCCATAAGGAGGTAAATGAGAATCCAAAAGAGAAGAATAGAAGTAAACTGAGTACAGTCTCTGCTGCACCGCTCCCTGATGGGGACTGAACCAGAGCTGATACAACAGGTAAGCCAGGGAAGACAGGAAGGCCTACCCTTAGCACTGACCCAGCCCAGAACCAGAGCTGATACCAACAGGTAAGCCGGGGAAAGACAGGAAGGCCTACCCTTAGCACCAACCCAGCCCAGAACCAGAGCTGATACCAACAGGTAAGCCAGGGAAGACAGGAAGGCCTACCCTTAGCACTGACCCAGCCCAGAACCAGAGCTGATTACAACAGGTAAGCCAGGGAAAGACAGGAAGGCCTACCCTTAGCACCGACCCAGCCCAGAAGCGGAGCTGACTCCAACAGGTAAGCCAGGGAAGACAGGAAGGCCTACCCTTAGCACCGACCCAGCCCAGAACCAGAGCTGATTCCAACAGGTAAGCCAGGGAAAGACAGGAAGGTCTACCCTTAGCACTGACCCAGCCCTCAGAACCTCAAATCCAGTCACTGGTTTTGACTCAGTCAGTAAAGTGCTTCTGTGAAAGCATGAGAACATAAGATTGACCCCAGAATGCATAAAGCCTAGTGTGCTGGCCTGTACTAGTAATCTCAGCACTGGAGAGGCCAAGAGGCCAAGACTGCGAATCCCTGGGGCTTGTTGTTCAGCCAGTCTAACCTAAGAGCAAGTTTCAGGCCAATGAGACTGAGACACTTTCACAAAACAAGGTAGACAGCACCCTGAGGAATGACACTTCATGTTGATCTTTGGTTTATATGCACCTATATACACATGTACCTGTAACCAACACACAGGTGTGCATACCACACATATGCACATGCATCTGCACACATGTACTTCTATAGACACACACAAATTAGCATATGCAGTTTTGAAGTCAGTAAAACTTTTTGCTGCTATCAAGAAATTCTAAAATATAGGGAATAGTTTATAGATCGAGTATAGGGCAAATATATCTAATTTTGCTCTCATGTGTTCTCCAATAAACCAAATTGTAAGAGCATCAGGAGATGGAGGGAGGAAAAGTTAAGATCATTAAGTGGTTAGTTAAATTTACATTGAAATTTATTTCTAGCCAGCCCGGCGTGGTGGCGCACGCCTTTAATCCTAGCACTTCGGAGGCAGAGGCAGGTGGATCTTTGTGAGTTCAAGACCAGCCTGGTCTACAGAATGAGCTCCAGGCCACCTGGGGCTATAGGAAGACCCTGTCTCAAAAAGACCAAAAAAAAAATTTACATTGAAATTTATTTCTAAGCAATGGTTAGCAGTAATGTCAGGCTTGAGTGAATGAATTCACAAACAGAAATAGGGCCAGGAAAGCATGTTGCTATCAAGAGCCAGGTAGGTTGTCAGCAGTGTAGCCCTTCTTGGCTATGGATCCTCTATGCTTAGAGATTTAGAATATATAAGAAGTGCATTGTGGAAATATCCCGGCTTTACAGAATTCAAAATGGGAGACCGCGAATCATCAAGAAATAACAGGACATATTGCCTTCTGTTTGCCTTAGCAGTATTTGTGTAATTTAAGACAACTGACAGTATTAAAGTGTTTGAGCAATGACTGGATACAACACGGGCAGATTGGGCACTGTCAGCTGGAACTGGTGAAAGCAGCTGTGAATGATGAACTCTGATAGCCTGCGGGGCATGGGGAGGGGAACACTTTTCCACTCTAATGGCAGAACGTTAGAGGGAAAACACGTTAGGAATTGAGTGCAGAATTCCAGAGTCATTCCCAACAGACGTTTCTTTGTGCTCAGAACTTTCAAATTCTGTTGCCTCAGCTCCTTGGAGCTAAGTTTTTCTCCTTTCACAATGACCCAGGGCCCTGCACAGGGCCTTTGTCCTCCTTCTGGGGTCTTCTCAGCCATGAGTCACTCCGCCAGCTGTATGCAAAACCAGAACTACAAGCACTAGGAGTCTGGGGCGAGGAGGACACATTGAGACATGCTGGCTGCTACAAGCACAGACAGAGAATCCGTGTAGATATAGCACACACATGCCCAGTCCTTTCCCTCCCAATCCTTTCTCCATTGAGTGTGGCTTATGGAAGAAAGCCGTTCACCCCAGAGCTTTCACTTGGGGGGAGATTTGGTTCCAGTTTGAATTTGGACCTCAGCCAAAAAATGATGTCTGTTTTTCCATTTTTCCTTCATCTTTTAGATAGTAAGCAAGTCGACTCTCCTTAGAGATATTACTTTCTGCTTGTGAGTCATGCTGTGAATTCCTAATTCTTGAATTAAAAAACATTTCTACACCTGTTTTCTGAGCCATTTCATGTATGAGAAGCTCTATAACAACAAGACAGGCATCCAGTGTGTTCCTGCTTCCATGGAACTTCCTCTCAATACAGAGAAGAGCTATATCATCATTTCAATCTGGAGGATAAGAGCTTTCGATAGGGAGGGACACTGGTGATGTGGAAGGGTGTCCAGTTGGGAAGCTGAAACCTGGACATTGGCTACGTGTAGCAGAGGGCCTCCCTTGAGAAGGTTAGGGCTGTGCAGAAGGCATGAGCATATAGAACAGGGTCTCCCTTTCGAATGTGAAACTCGCATTGGGTATGAACATTCAGAGACCAACAGTAACCAGGAAAGCTTCTGTGGATTTAATATGAATTCACCACACATGTGGTTGAAGAAAAGGGAAAGGCCATGTGTGTTACAAATATGAAGATTTTTATAAAACTAAAATCAGTACCTTCAAAAGGAAGGCACTGTTTTCTATAGTCATCTGAATGGGTATTTGCTGTAACTGGATCAGACTGACAGAAAAAGTTGTAGAAATATATGAAGCAGTGGGGGGAGTTGTGGTGCATGTGTGTGCAGGTAAGCATGCACATGTAAGCACATTCATGCAGAGACCAGAGGACATTGGCCATTCTTCAAGGGCCATCCACTTTGCTTTCTGAGAAAGGCTCTCTCACTGACTGGAGATCACAGATAAGATTACAATAGGCATGTTAGGCTCAAGGATTCTCCTGTCTGCCATCCCAGTACTGGGATTATATGCATTTACTTACTACCATGCCTAATGTTCTGTTTGGTTTGGTTTTGTTCACAGATTCTGGGCTCAAACCCAGGACCTGAGGCTCACTGTACTTAATGAGCCATGTGCCCAGCCTACACAAATTTGAAAAAAAAATCTAATTTTTAATTTTATGTATATGAGTGTATTGACTGCATGTATGTAGTAAGTTTACCCATGTAGTGCAATTTCTGCAGAGGGAAGAAGAGGGCATTGGATCTCCTGGTACTGGAGTTAAAGATGGTTGTTAGCTGTCATGTGGGTGCTGGGAACCAAACCTGGTTCCTCTGTAAGAGCAGCCAGTGCTCTTAACCACAGAGCCCATGAAACATCTTTTATACATTAGAATTGATTCTAATCACAGGGCCTTGGTTTCAATGGAGTTGTTAAGCCATTTATCATTTTCTAATGCTGCTTTGCTCGATAGATGCTTTACTTAGGGAAAAACAAAAAATATTCTAGGTCAGAATGACATTTAGAAGAGGTTCTTCTTGGCCCCTTTGTCAAATATGAGGTAGCTGAAATTGGATGTGCTCAGGTTTAGATCCTCATTTTTGCTCCATTGATCTACAGGCCTGTTTTTGTGCCAATACCAGGCTGTTCTTATGACTATAGCCCTGTAATATAGTTTGAAGTCTGGTATGGCTATATTGCTCTTTTTGTTCAGGGTTGCTTTGGCTATCTGGGATCTTTTGTTTCTCCATATGAACTTTAGGATGTTTTTCTATAGGTTTGTGAAGGAGCTCCTGGGGATTCTAATTAGAATTGCATTGAATCTGTATATTACCTTGAGTAGGATTGTCATTTTTCCTATATTGATTCTTCCAATCCATGGGCATGGGAGGTTTTTCCATCTTCTAGTATCTTCCTTAGTCTCCTTCTTGAGGGATTTAAATTTTTCTTTGTAGAGATTTTTGGTGTGTTTGGTCAGGTTTGTTCCTAGAAAACTTATTTTTTGGAGGCTATTGTGAGTGGGAAAGTCTCCTTGTATTCCTTCTCCAATTGCTTATTATTGGCATAAAGAAAGGCTACCAATTTTTTCTAAGTTAATTTTGTATCCCACCACTTTACTGAAGCTGTTGATGGTTTCTAGAAGTTTTCTGGTGGGGTTTTGGGCATAAACTATCATGTCATCTGCAAAAAGGGATAGTTTGACTTCCTCTTTTCCATTCAATACTCCTCTGATTTCCTTTTCTTTTCTTATTGCTCTTGTTAGCATTTCAATCACTACATTGAAGAGGAGTAGTGATGGGGTGCAGCCTTGCCAGCTTCCTGACTTAAGGGGAATGCTTCTAGTTTTTCCCCATTTAGGATAATGCTGGCTGTGGGTTTATTGCATATGGCTTTAATTGTGTTGAGGAATGTTCCCTCCAGTACAATTCCCTCCAGAACTTTAAGCATGAAGGCATATTGAATTTTGTTGAAGGCCTTTTCCACATTGATTGAGATGACCATGTGATTTTTGTCTTTCAGTCCGTTTTATGTGCTTTATGACGTTTATTGATTTACATATGTTGAACCATCCCTGCATCTCTGATATGAATCCAGCTTGGTCATGGTGGTTGATCTTTTTGATATGTGCCTGTATGTGGTTTGCAAGTATTTTATTGAGAATTTTTGCATCTATGTTCATTAGTAAAATGGGTCTATAATTTTCTCTTTTGGATGTATCTTCGCCTGGTTTTGGTATTAGAGTGATGTTGGCTTCATAGAAGGAATTTGGGAGATTTCCTTCTATTTCTATCCTCTTGAATAATTTGGGTAATAGTGGCTGTAAGTCTTCTTTAAATGTCTTATAGAATTCTGCCATGAATCCATCTAGACCTGGGCTTTTTTTTAGTTGGGAGGTTTTTTATTACAGTTTCAATTCCTTCTTTATTATAGGTCTATTTAAGCTGTCAATCCCTTCCTTGTTAAGTCTTGGTGGATTCCATGTCAGGTATTCAATGCAGGAAAGACAGCATCTTCAGTAAATGGTGTTGGCATAACTGGATCACCACTTGTAGAAGAATAAAACTAGACCCCTACCTCTCGCCATGTACAAAAATCAACTTCAAATGGATCAAGGACCTCAATGTGAAACCCAAAACTCTGAAAATGATAGGAGAAAATGCTGGTAGTAACCTACAAGACATAGGAGTAGGAAAAGGCTTTCTAAATCAGATAGCAGCTGTGCAAACAATAAGGTCAAAAATTGACAAATGGTGCCTTATTAAACTCAAGAGCTTCTCTGTACAGCAAAAGAGTCAATCAATGAAGTGGAGAGAAAACCCACAGACTGGGAGGAAACCTTCATCATGATACATCTGATAGAGCATTAACATCCAAAGTTTATAAATTACTCAAAAAACAAAGGAGGAAGAAAACAAATGACCCACTCAAAAGATGGAGTAAAGAGCTGAACAGAGACTTCACAAATGAAGAAGTAAAAATGGCTGAGAAACATCTTTAAAAATTTTCAGGGCTTGAGAGATGGCCAGTGGTTAAGAGCACCAACTGCTCTTGCAGAGGACCCAGGTTGATTCCCAGCACCCACATGGAGGCTAAGAACTGTCTTTAACTCCAGTTCCAGGGGAATTCAACTCCCTCTTCTGATCTCTGTGGCATTGCATGTCATGAGTGCACCAACTTACATGCAGGCAGTACACTCATGCACATAAAAAATAATAAAAAATGCTCAACTTCACTAATAATTAAGGGAATTCAAATTAAAACCACCTTAAGATTTCATTTTACTCCAGTAAGACTAGCTATTATCCAGAAAACAAAGGATACCAAATGCTGGAGAGGTTGTGGGGAAAGGGGAACACTCAGAATGCCAACTCATGTAACCCCTATGGAAAGCAGTGTGGAGAACTCTCAAAGAAACTGAAAATGAGCCTACTGCCTGACCTAGTCATACCACTCCTGGGTATATACCCATAAGACTCATCCTATTGCAGAGATACATGCACATCTATGTTTATTGCTGCTCTCCTCACAATAGCAAAGAGCTAGAAGCACCCAACTGATGAGTGGATAGAGAAAATGTGGTACATCTACACAATGGAATTCTAGGCAGCCGTAAAGAAAGATGACATCATCAACGTTGCAGGTAAGTGGGTGGAACTTGAAGCCATTATGCTAAGAGAAGTAATACAGTCCCAGAAAAACAAACAATGAATGGTATCCCTCATTTGTGGATGCTAGCACCAAATTCATAGTTGAAAGGCAAGCTGAGCAATGTTAATGTTATATTTCTTTTTATCTGAAGGCAACTATGCTGTTATAATGTGAATTCCTTAACGGGCTCTAGAATTAACTGACCACTTATTTTCAGACTTTGTAATTGTGGTAAATGTATGGAGGGTATGTATTCATATATTAGAGTAATATAAAATTAAAGGGAAAATGTGAACTCCTAAACATATTTTTGGAATTAGCATACAGTTTATTTTCAAAGGTCATAATTTTGGTATATATGTGACATATATATAGGCAAATTTTGGAGTAACACAAATGGGAGAGAGCAGCAACAACAAAAAGGCTGGATCAAAGACCCGACTGAAACAATTAACTTCTGTCTAAACAATAAATCTCTGCAGAGAAAAACTTTAAAAAGACTGAGAAAAAGATGCAAGACATGTATGGCAGAATGCATGACCTGGGGTGGGGGGCATGGAAAAGGTAGCGTGTGTAAATTGGACTGAGAAATGATGTATGAAACAAAAAATACCAATAAAAATATTTTATTTTTAAAAAAGAAGAGGTTCCCTGACTTCATGTGTGCTACACGTCACAAAATAATTCAACAAATTAAGCTAAGTCAGGCCTGGGCAGATGCTCAGGAGTATGCTGTTAAGACTGGGTGTGCATTCTTCCCCTGGGCTTTTTGTAGCGGTTAAGCAGGCATCCTCATGCAGAAATAAGTCCAGTGGTCAGCACTGTTGAGAATTCTTATGCAGCTCCTCTGCAGTCCAATTACCAGAACCATCAGAAATCCCTGGAGAAGATGGAGGACACAGAGAAACACAAAGTACCCATGACTCTGCCGACTGAGAAGCACAGGGTACCCAGGACACTGCCACCTGAGTCCACTTAGAAGTACAGGGTGCCCAAACCTCTGCCACCTGAATCCATTGAGAATCCTGGGGTGTCCATGCCTTCTGCCATCTGAATTCCACCTGAGACTTTTGGTCAAATAAGGAGCAGAAGGCAGATCAGCAATGGTACTGCTTTATTCTAAGGGACTTCCTGTAGGGCCAGAGGGCACAGAGAAGCATTTATTTTTCTTGCTTACTCAATGAGCCGACAATGACAAGCTGAAAGATGCCTATGGCAAGAAACCGTTCTCATCTCCCCCTGTTGCACTATTTTCTACTTCCTTTTCTCTTGAGTCCACATGTCATGAATGATTTTTCAAATAAAGTGGAATAATAATTTACAGAAAGTAAACATGCACACACTGTCATAAAATCACAGCACCAGGAATGGACAGCTTTGCTGCAAATCACCAGAGGAAGGACGTGTGAGGTCAACTGGCCTCCACCCACATGGGCACACACACACCTATGCATAAACACATGCACACACATGTGCATGTCCACACCTACACGCATGCCCCCATTCACATACACCAAAGAAAAGGAAAGCATATCTTTTTCAGAGGCAAAAATGGACTTGGGGAGTGATTCTCTACTGCCAAGGAAAGAAGCCCAAGGCAGGAGTTGTGTACCATGAGAGATGGCTTCATTCCCACTTGCAAAGAGGCTGGGTCCTGGAGGGACTCTCTTCTGTCTCTTCTGTTGTATTGTCCCCAGATGCTTAGCCATATGCTGCTGACCCTTCCCTTTGCTTAAGAAGGGGGTACAGAGCAAGTTCCAGGACAGCTGAGCTATAGGGAGACCCCATCTCAAAAAGACCAAAAAAAAAAAGGGGGGGTAGGAACTGAAGTCCAGCTCTCAGGCAAAGCTGGCTACCTCCCAGGGTGAGACTGCCCCATTCACCTTGCTCATCACTGCTCCCTTTCCAGCCACACACAGTTACCCTTGTAGAAAGAGGACACATCCCACCTTCTTCCTCTGAACCCTGGATATTGCAAGAGACTCAGGAGAAACATCAGGAGGCTCCAAATCACCTGTCATTTTTCCTATCCAAGAAACCCAAAGTTAGGAACACCACACACACACACACACACACACACACACACACACACACACACACACAGAGGAATTTCCCAGAACATGTCCTACAGAACTACAGATCTTGTTAACGTCATTGCTGACAGCATTGCCAGCTATCTTTGATGGCTTTCTAAAGTTAAATGTATCTAACACTCTGCTCTTGCACATGATTGATCCTGAAGAATACTGGATTCTCTATGGAAAGCAATGAATTTTGCTTTTATACTAGAAGTACTAATCACCATGATACATTTTTTTTAAATTCTTATCTGTTATTATCATTTTATTACATAGCATTAAATGCATATGTGTTCATATTGGGAAATCTCAGATTTGCTTGGCATATGAAGAAAGAATGCACACATTAATGTTTGAAATTTTTGCCCCATTTTTTTGAGGCAAGGTCTCACTCTGTGGTTCTGACGTTTATTGCTGTGGCTGAAGTTGGCCTCGTGTTGCAAACATTCACCTACCTCAACCTCCCCAGTGTTGGGACTTCAAGCATGAGTCACCACCAAAGTTTTGTGTCACATGGAATCAACCTTAAATATTTTGTGCTTTAAATGGCTAAAAGCTTCCAGAAGTGAATGCCATTCCTAAACCGTCAACCAAGGTTTGTAACTTCACTTGAAGAGGTTGAAAGTGTTTGGCTTCGGACTATCTATGTGAACTTCAGTTTTGAAAAGAAAATCCCAAATGAAAAAGTTTTCATAAGTACATCTAGCATTTTTCAGAGTCGTTCATTGGAAGAGTAATGACAGGAATACTCTAAAATGTACACTTAGGTCCTATAAAGGATTTTAAAAATGTAAACAGCAGGATTGTGAAGCTGGGATTGGCTACTCAACATGCCTGGAATCAGTGTTATGATCCTAAACACAGCATCTGTTACCGAGTTACAGAGCAAACAGGCACCCTAATATCATAACATCATTTTTAGTGTGTTTTTGTCTGCTGTAGTTGTGGACTATATACATCTGTAGCCAGCAGGCACATACACGAGGACTTTAGACAGTTTTAATGTTACTTGTTATCTAAGCTAAAGTAGTTCAATTAATAGCTGCCAACTTCTTCCATTCCGCAGCTAATTATGTGCCATGTAATTTTCTATCTAAGTTGCATTAAATTATAAGGAACTTGTGCACTACCCAGCTTTTCCATATTTTCTGTTGCACTCAGGACAAATTGCAAGACCCTCCTTGTCCCTGGAGATTCCACATTTTCAACATGTTCAAGTTCTCTGTGTCTGAAAGTTTGCCCAATGGTTTCTAGTTCCTCAAAATCTTCTGATAATTATACTAAACCATCATGTGACTTTGGGAGCAAAACTTCATTTCCAGAAGATGGGCCTCTATTCACAGGAAAATATTTACTGGATGGGAAACAAGCCTTCCACAAGGTAGCATGTCTTGCTTAAAGACATTCTGTAACATTGAGATATCCCTTTGCCCTTGAGAAATGACCAGGCTTTGAAACAGTAACTCATTCTTTGAACTACCAGAAATTTAAACTCCCTGAACCTCACCACAGCTACTGGCATCCCTTTACTTTAGGAATGAGCAACATTTCTTCTAACATATCCACTCAGTGCAGTTGTCTGAGAATATAGCGTTTAAATACAACTTTAATAGCACTTAATGCTCTGCAGAAAGTTGAAATTCCAATATCCATTGACATTGTTTGGTTGATTCAATTTGGCGTCATCGAGGGGAAGTCCCAGTTATAACAGAATTTTGAGTGGTGGCGACTGAAGCCTTCTTTGCAGAAGTGGCAATCGTCTGGCATAAACGCATTTGTGTGGAGAACAGGCTCCAGAAGCCCGACCACAGTAGCTGGCCATGAAGACAGCACCAATTACACTCCAAGTTCTAAAGCAGAAAAGAACAATATGGCATCAATTATTCATCCTCCAGATCCAGGATTAGCCACAGCAGGACTGGAGCACACTGGAGATGTGACAAGTGAGGAGTTCTGCTCCAAATCACAGACTCACTTGAAGAGTTATAAAACAAACCATAAGGAGTTGCTGTGTTTATGACCAGAGAGCAAAGGTCAGGAGAGGAATTCTGGGAGCTGCTGAAAACTGACTTCACAAGATTGCTGAGAACTTGTCCCCAGGGGGAAGAGGGAATAGAAAGTAGCTGTAACTTCATCTTTCTCACTTGAAATTATGGGGTGGTATTTTCAGTTCTGCCCCAATCAACTGACAGCTATTCTTACCCTGGGGCTGCAGGATGTTTTTCTATAAGAGAAGAGAATGTTCAAGGCACACATGGTGAGCGGGAATGTGAGAGGTGTTGGGGGTGAGGTGTTGAGGGGTGACCTGAGGATACCTGCATTAATAGAAATTCACTACAAGGCATGATATTGCTGTTCTGTGCCTTGTGCTCCAGAACAGAAGCATTTACCTCTGGAATCCACTGAAGCCCAATTCATGAATTCACCAGGATTTACTGAAGTCTGTTAACATAACTGCAAAGTAAGTGAGGGTCATGCAAAATATATGTACTCTAAGCACGATTACACACACACACACACACACACACACACACACACACCACACACGGAAGATTTTGGGGCAAAAAAGCTCTTAGATCTTTCTGGATTGCCAAGCACAACTGATAGGAAGTGAAACACAGGTCTACAGACTCGTCATAGGAGCAAGGCTTAAAGACTCGCAGGGATTCCTCCCCTGCACAGACCAGTCCTCCAAATGTGTAACGCAGGTTTGTGTGACAGTCACAACTTAGCATTATAACTCAATCCAACACAGCATTGCCTTTTGTTTTCTGACCACAATCCTGTAGTCCCAGCTGGCCTGGAGCTCACTCTGTAGACCAGGCTGGACTTGAACTCACAGAGATCCACCTGCCTCTGCCTCCCAAGTGCTAGGATTAAAGGCATGCGCCACCACGCCTGGCTCTCTTGAGCTGAATAGAATTCAATTGTGTAAACATATCACATTTTTATTACCTATTCATCAGTTGAGGGACATTTAGGTTGTTTCCATTTCTTAACTATTGTGAAATGGGTGGCAGTGGCTGAGCAAGTACCACTCTAATAGGTTATCAAGTTCTTTGGGTACATGCCAAGGTATGGCTGGGCCATTTAGTAGATCTATTTTTTTTTAAAGAATTTGCCACACTGATTTCCACACTTCCTGCACCAATTTGCCATCCCCACATCCTCTCCAGCCTTTGTTGTCAGTCAGTTGTTTTCTTGATCTCAGACATTCTGACTAGGTAAAGATGAAATCTTGAATTAGTTTTAAATTGTTTCTCTAATTACTAAGGATGTTGAGCACTTTTTCAGGTATTTCTTGGACATTTTTATATCCTTCTTATTTCTTGCTTTTCTTTATTTTTCTCTGTTCTGATCTGTAGCCAATTTTTAAATGACTCATTTGTTTTTTAGAGGCTAAGGGTATCAAAAATAGAGTAAATTGTGTTGGAGAAATAGAAAAAAACAATAAGTTGCAGAAGAGAAAGAAATAATTATGTAAAAATTCATGCTATTCTCTACAACAAAAAACTAAACCCCTGAAGAAGGAGATTGAAGAAAACAACAGAAGATGGAAAGACCTCCCATGCTCACGGATTGGAAAAATTAATATAGTAAAAGTGTCCATTCTACCCAAATTAATACACAGATTCAATGTAATCCCAGTTAAAATCCCCATGAGTTTCTTCACAGACTTGGAATAAAAGTCCTTAAATTCATATGGAAAAACAAAAGACCCTGAATAGCCAAAGAAACCCTGAGTGAAAAGAGCAACACAGGGGGGATCTCTATACCAGACTTCAAGCTATATTAGAGGATTATAGTCATAAAACAGCCTGGTACTGGCACAAAAACAAACCTGTAGACCAATGGAACAAAATTGGGGATCCAAACTTGAGTGCACACAATTTCAGCTACCTCATGTTTGACAAAGGGGCCAAGAAGACTCAGTGGAGGAAAAACAGAATCTTCAGCAAATGGTTTTGGCAAAACTGGATCACCACATGTAGAAGAATAAAACTAAATTCCTACCTCTCACCCTGTACAAAAACCAACTCCAAATGGATCAAAGACCTCCACGTGAAACCTGAAACTCTGAAGATGATAGAAGAAAAGTAAAGGTTGGCAGCAACCTACAAGACATAGGTGTAGGAGAAGACTTCCTAAATCAGACAGCTGCTGCATGGGAAGTGAGGCCAACAATTGACAAGTGGGACCTCATTAAGCTCAAAAGCTTCCGTACAGTGAAAGAAACAATCAGCGAAGTGAAGAGAAAACCCACAGAGTGGGAGGAAACCTTCACCAGTGATACATCTGACAGAGCATTGACTTCCAGAATATATAAACCACTCAAAAAGCAAAGAAAGAAAACAAATGACTCACTCAAAAGATGGAGTAAAGAGCTGAACAGAGACATCACAAATGAGGACATAAAGATGGCTGAGAAATATCTTTAAAATAATCAACATCACTAATAATTAAGGGAATGCAAATTAAAACAACTTTAAGATATCCTCTCACTTTGATAAGACTGGCTAGGATCAAGAAAGCAAATGATACCAAGTGCTGGAGAGATTGTGGGGAAAGGGGAGCACTCATCCACTGCTGGTGGGAATGTAAACTCATACAACCACTATGGAAAGCAGTGTAGAGAACTCTGAAGAGACTCAAGATGAGCTTACCACCTGACCCAGCCATACCACTCTTAGGTATATACCCACAAGATTCCCACCACAGAGATACATGCACAGCCATGTTTACTGCAGCTTCACAACAGCAAAGAGCTGGAACCAACCCAAATGCCCCTCAACCAATGAGTGGATAGAGAAAATGTGGTACATCTACACAATGGAGTTCTATGCAGCTGTAAAGAAATATGGCATCATGAACTTTGCACGTAAATGGATAGAAATAGAAGATATTATGCTAAGTGAAGTAACACAGTCCCAGAAAAGCAAAGGACGAACAGTATCCCTCATTATAGATGCTAGCACCAAGGGCCTAGCACCAAGCACCGAGTTGTAAGGCAAACTGAGCAACATCAATGTTGTTTACCCCTTTCCCTGAAGGCAACTGTGTTCTGATAATGTAAATCCCTTATCAGGCTCTAGAATTAACTCACCATTTATTTTTAAACTTTGTAATCTTGATATATGGGTGGAGGATATGTAGGCATATTTTAGAGTAATATAAATTTAAAAAGGAAAAATGTGAATCCTGAAATATGATATGGAAATGGCAGTTTGTGTACAGATGATATAATTTTAGTATAGGTGTGACATATATGTATATATATATATATATGCATATGTTGAAGTGGTACAGATTGGAGGGAACAACAGCAGAGGAACAGGGACAGGGAACTGACTGAAACAGTAAAGTTCCCCTAAGGACAATAATCCTCTGCTTTGAAAAACTTTGAAAAGAATCAGAAAATTATACAGGGTAGGGATGGCAGGGTGCATGAACTCAGGTAGGGTGAGGAACATGGAAGAGAAGATGAGTCTAGATTGGACTGAGAAATGATGTATGAAACACACATGATTTCAACAAAAAATGTTAAAAAAAAAAAAGAAATTTGGAGCCTGTTTACACATTAGAAATACTAATGGTGATTGTGGTAGAGCATGCCTTTAATCCTGGACTGTGGAGGCAGAGTGAGGAAGATCTCTGTGAGAGCAAGGAGAACCTGGTCTATGTAATGAGTTCCAGGCTAGATATTGCTACAGACAGAGTCTGCCTCAACAAACAAACAACAAACATGTAAATACTAACCAGACATTTGGCACACATCTATAATCTCTGCACTTGGGAGGTAGATATGGAAAACAAGTTCAAGGCCAGCCTCAGCTACACAGAGAATTTGAAGCTAACCTGGGATACATAAGACCCTATTTCAAACAATAACATTATGTTTTGTCTTTAACAAAAATACTTGATCTACATATTATATTAAACATGTTACTGATATAACTAATAAAATTATGATTTTCTGTGGCAAGCAATATGTTAAACTTCTTTTGCTATCTTTGAAATATTGTTACAGAATCATAAAATAAAGACATATAGAGGCTAACAGCTCTTGGTGGGAATTACTAGGTAAGGTAACAATTTGATGATTTTGGTTTTGTGATATGAAGTGTAATTATGGACCAGCTTGACCTAAGCACCATTTCTTGGATAAACTGGCACAATAAGTGAATATTTTTTAACACTGGATTCATACACTGTACACAAAATTCCAAAACACTTAAAAGACTTAAAAGATATTTTACCCATGGAAAAAAAATAGTAATGGGCATTTGTAACATAAACCATTCATTTGAGGACAACATTCAGTGTTTGCAGGACTCTGAAGTTGAGAATTCTGAAGACATTCTGATGGATTTGTCCAGCACCATGAGTGCATCTCACAGTTCCCTGACTGCAGTAGTTCCCACATCCACCATGCATGTGAGGATTTCTTGGATAGGAACTTATTCGTGCAGGTTTCCAGATGGGTGTTTTACTCTAAAAGCTTGCTCTGTCTTTGCATGTGTGTGTGTGTGTGTGCGTGTGTTGGGGGTGGAAGTTGGACATGAAACCTGGGCCCTTGCATATCCTCCACATCTGCTTTACCCTGAGCCTCATATCTAGGCTAGTTTCTTTCTTTACTTGCTTTTCCTTTTCTTGGTCCCCCCCCCCCCTTTCTTTTCTCTGCTTTTCAAGGTCACAGCACTTGCTGAAAAGTCCAAAGAATTCCATTTAATTTACATAAGATTCTTTGTTGTAGTGCTTACATGAGTCAAACTCATGAAGTTCCTTTAGTAAATAACTATGAACAAAGTACCAATGTGGAAAGGAAGATCTCATCAAACTAATACTCAGAACATATGGAAGAATCATGCTGTGCCCAAATCAACTCCAAAGGAATCAAACACCATATTGTGAGGTCAGAAATGCTGAATCTGTTAGAAGAAAACATGGGCAGTTCCCTACAAGTTAGGTATAGGTAAGGACACTTCAAATTAGGCTCTAGTCCCTCACAAATTAAAGCCAGCAATGGAGAAATGAGATGTCATTAAACTAAAAAATTTCTGCATAGCAAAAGAAACAGTCAGTAAAGAGGAAGCCCACAGAGTGGGAGAGAACTCACCAGCTACACAACTGATAGAGGACTAATATCCAGAATATACAATGAATCCAAAATGAAAGAATCAAGAAAACAAATGAGTCATTTAAAAATTGGCTACAGATCAGAACAGAGAAAAATAAAGAAAAGCAAGAAATAAGGAGGATATAAAAATGTCCAAGAAATACCTGAAAAAGTGCTCAACATCCTTAGTATTTAGAGAAACAATTTAAAACTACCCTAGCACTTGGGAGGCAGAGGCAGGCAGATCTTTGTGAGTTCAAGCCTGGTCTACAGAGTGACTTCCAGGACAGCTGGGGCTACAGGGAAACCCTGTATCAAAAAGACAAAAAAAAAAAAAACCTACTTCAAGATTTCATCTTTACCTAGTCAGAATGTCTGGAGAGGATGTGGGGATGGCAAATTGGTACAGGAAGTGTGGAAATCAGTGTGGCAAATTCTTTAAAAAATTAAAAATAGATCTACTAAATGGCCCAGCCATACCTTGGCATGTACCCAAAGAACTTGATATCCTATTAGAGTGGTACTTGCTCAGCCACTGCCACCCATTTCACAATAGTTAAGAAATGGAAACAACCTAAATGTCCCTCAACTGATGAATAGGTAATAAAAATGTGATATGTTTACACAATTGAATTCTATTCAGCTCAAGAGAGCCGGGCGTGGTGGCGCATGCCTTTAATCCTAGCACTTGAACACTTCCTGTACCAATTTGCCATCCCCACATCCTCTCCAACATCTGACTAGGAAATAGATGAAATTCTTGAATTAGTTTTTTTTTTTTTTTTTTTTTTTTTTTTTTGTCTTTTGATTTACAGGGTTTCCCTGTAGCCCCAGCTGTCCTGGAAGTCACTTGTAGACAGGCTGGCCTTGACTCACAAAGATCTGCCTGCCTCTTGCCTCCCAAGTCAGGGTAGTTTTAAATTGTTTCTCTAAATACTAAGGATTTGACACTTTTCAGGTATTTCTTGGACATTTTTATATCCTCCTTATTTCTTGCTTTATTTTTCTCTGTCTTCTTGCATTTCTGTTTTTCATTTTGATCTTTTTTTCTTTTTTTTTTTTTTTTTTTTTTTTATTTTTATTATTATTATTTTTTGTGTATGAATTTTTTTATTTCAGGTTAAGTGTACTGGGCCAGTCAGAAGAGGGTGATTCCTTCGGAACTGGAGTTCTCCTGGAACCGGAAGTCAAGACGGTCTCAGCCGCCATGTGGGTTTGCTGCGGGATCGAACCCGGTCTCTGCAGAGCGATCGTCAGTCTTAACGCTTAGGCCATCCCTCAGCCCCCATGTATATTCTGGATATTAGTCCTCTATCATTGTGTAGTGGTGAGTTCTCTCCACTCTGTGGGCTTCCTCTTTACTCTACTGACTGTTTTCTTTTGCTATGCAGAAATTTTTTAGTTTAATGACATCTCATTTCTCCATTGCTGGCTTTAATTTGTGAGGGACTAGAGCCTAATTTGAAGTGTCCTTACCTATCCAACTTGTAGGGAACTGCCCATGTTTTCCTTCTAACATCAGATTCAGCATTTCTGACCTCACAATATGGTGTTTGATTCCTTTGGAGTTGATTTGGGCACAGCATGATTCTTCCGTATGTTCTGAGTATTAGTTTGATGAGATCTTCCTTTCCACATTGGTACTTTGTTCATAGTTATTTACTAAAGAACTTCATGAGTTTGACTCATGTAAGCACTACAACAAAGAATCTTATGTAAATTAAATGGAATTCTTTGGACTTTTCAGCAAGTGCTGTGACCTTGAAAAGCACGAGAAAAAGAAAGTGGGGGGGGGAACAAGAAAAGAAAAGCAAGTTAAAGAAAGAAACTAGCCTAGATATGAGGCTCAGGGTTAAAGCAGATGTGGAGGATATGCAAGGGCCCAGGTTTCATGTCCAACTTCCACCCCCAACACACACACACACACACACACACACACACACACACACACACACACACACACATGCAAAGACAGAGCAAGCTTTTAGAGTAAAACACCCATCTGGAAACCTGCACGAATAAGTTCCTATCCAAGAAATCCTCACATGCATGGTGGATGTGGGAACTACTGCAGTCAGGGAACTGTGAGATGCACTCATGGTGCTGGACAAATCCATCAGAATGTCTTCAGAATTCTCAACTTCAGAGTCCTGCAAACACTGAATGTTGTCCTCAAATGAAAGGTTATGTTACAAATGCCCTTATATTTTTTTTTCCATGGGGTAAATATCTATTTAAGTTCTTTTAGTGTTTTGAATTTTGTGTGCAGTGATGAATCCAGTGTTAAAAAAGTATTCACTTATTGTGCCAGGGTTTATCCAAGAAATGGTGCTTAGGTCAAGCTGAAGTCCAGTAATTACACTTCAGTATCACAAAACCAAAATCATTCAAATTGTTACCTTACCTAGTAATTCCCACACAAGAGCTAGTTAGCCTCTATATGTCTTTATTTTATGATTCTGTAACAATATTTCAAAGATAGCAAAAGAAGTTTAACATATTGCTTGCCACAGAAAATCATAATTTTATTAGTTATATCAGTAACATGTTTAATATAATATGTAGATCAAGTATTTTTGTTAAAGAACAAAACATAAATTTACTGTTTCTGAAATAGGTGTCTTATTTGTAGCCCAGGTTCTGCTTCAAATCTCTTGTGTAGCTGAGGCTGGCTTGAACTTGTTTTCCATTCTCTCCCAAGGCGGAGATTCTTAGATGTGTGCCAAATGTCTGGTTAGTATTACATGTTTGTTGTTGTTTGTTTGAGGCGGACTCTTCTGTGCTCAATATCTACCTGGAACCTCATTACATAGACCAGCTTTCCTTTATTCTCACAGAGATCTTCCTCACTCTGCCTCCACAGTCCAGGATTAAAGGCACTCTACCACAATCACCATTGTATTTCAATGTTGTAAGGCTCCAAATTCTTTTTTTTTAATCAACATTTTTGTTGAATCATGTGGTTTCATACATCATTTCTGCGTTCCGAATCTAGACTTCATCTTCTATCTTTTCCATGCCAATCCGATCCCACCTGAGTTCATAATCACTTGCCAAACATTCTACTGTATTCTTTCTGATAGTCTTTACAAGTGTTTTATCAAGCAGAGGATTATTGTCCTTAGGGAGAAGCTTTACTGTTTCTAGTCAGTTCCCTTGTCCCTGTCCTCTGCGTGTTGTTCCCCCCAATCTGTCACCACTTCAACATATGCATTTATTATTATATATAACCATATATGTCACACCTTATAAATTTTATCATATGTACCAAACTGCCATTTCATATCATATTTCATGATTCACATTTTTCCTTTTAAATTTATATGTACTCTCAAATATGCCTACATATCCTCCACCCATATACCAGACTTACAAAGTTTAAAAAATGGTGAGTTAATTCTAGAGCCGAATATGGGATTTACTTTCAAGACGAGTTGCTTAGGGAAAGGGGTAAATGAACATTGATGTTGCTCGTTTGCCTTAAACTCAGGTGACTTGGTGCTAGCCCTTGGTTGCTAGCATCTTAAAGGGGATACTATTGTCCTGTTTGTTTTCTGGGACTGTGTTACTCACTAGCATTATCATAATATCTTTCTAGTTTCTCCATATTACGTGCAAAGTTCATGATCCATATTTTTCCTAAGCTGCATAGACTCCATTGTTGTCAGATTGTACCACCTTTTCTCTATCCACTCATTGGTTGAGGGGCTATTTGGGTTGGTTCCTTTNGGAAATCAGTGTGGCAAATTCTTTAAAAAATTAAAAATAGATCTACTAAATGGCCCAGCCATACCTTGGCATGTACCCAAAGAACTTGATATCCTATTAGAGTGGTACTTGCTCAGCCACTGCCACCCATTTCACAATAGTTAAGAAATGGAAACAACCTAAATGTCCCTCAACTGATGAATAGGTAATAAAAATGTGATATGTTTACACAATTGAATTCTATTCAGCTCAAGAAAGCTGGGTATGGTGGCGCATGCCTTTAATTCTAGCACTTGGGAGGCAGAGGCAGGCAGATCTCTGTGAGTTCAAGGCCAGCCTGGTCTATAGAGTGAGCTCCAGGCCAGCTGGGACTAAAAAAAGGGAGACCTTGTCTCAAAAATACCAAAAAAAGGAAGAAATAATAAAAATTTGCAATTAGATGGATGTTCCTAGAAACTGTTATACTGAGTAAAGTAACCCAGACTCAGAAAAATAAGTGAGGCATGGTTTCTCTCATTTATGATGTTAGAGCCAAATCTTTAGAGATGAGGTACTCCCAGAAACCATGGGAAGAGAGGAGGAAGTAGAAGCTTGAGAAGGAGGATGGTAGGAGATGGGTGTTATCAAGGGGAGAAAATGGGCACATTGTAACTAGGGATGGAGAAGGGAAGGATATACAGGAGGAGGGAAAAGAAAGATAAATAGTACTTAGATTATATAAAAAACCATAAGGAAATGTATCATTTCATAACCCTACTGAAAAATACACAAGCAATATAGATGTGAGTGCAAGTGACTCAGTGAAGAGTAGATTAAAAATCACAGTGCCAGGCAAGGCAGACCTGCCTTGAAATTGTTGATCAGGGTAATATAAGAGACTCTAAACATAACATAGACTTGAAAGAAAAACCCTATTGCTGAAAACAGGAGATATTTTGGACACAGGACTTGGAGCAACTGAGCTTGAACTGACGTGGACACCTCCTTCCCAAGGACTAGCTTTAATAGTATGAGAAGTTATAACGCATGCTCCAAAGGTAAAAAAATCAACCAAGGCTCCTACCCTGTTGTAAAGCCCATAAAACAGCACAATGACCACACAGCAAATTATTTATATTGGTACAGTAGTCTCGGTTTCATTTGGGACAGGATCAGCAGCTGTCTAATTGGACATAGGGGTTGTTCAGTAGCAGCTAATCCATGCATTGTACCATAAACACAGGCAGTGCATATGACAGGAGAGGTCATAGACTCTAGAGATAAGCCTACTACTGCCATTGTCCTAGACCAACTTAATATCTGAGTATACTCTAAATATGTATCTTTCTATTCAGAGACAAGTGTAGTTCTTACCATTGTGGAAGAAACTTCTTTTTGCAACAGGTGGAGACTATTACAAAGTCATACAATGGGCCAAAATTGCAAAGAATAAGTGGTCATGGGGCATCCAGCCCTAAGTACTTCACCTACATGTACCCTGAACACCTAAGTACCTCATCTACATGTACCCTCTACACCTAAATACTTCATCTACATGTACCCTCTATACCTAAGTACTTCATCTACATGTACCCTGTATACCTAAGTACTTCATCTACATGTATCCTCTACACCTAAGTACCTCATCTACCATGTACCCTGTATACCTAAGTACTTCATCTACATGTACCCTGTATACCTAAGTACTTCATCTACATGTATCCTCTACACCTAAGTACTTCATCTACCATGTACCCTCTATACCTAAGTACTTCATCTACATGTACCCTGTACACCTAAGTACCTCATCTACATGTACCCTCTACACCTAAATACTTCATCTACATGTACCCTCTACACCTAAATACTTCATCTACATGTACCCTCTACACCTAAGTACTTCATCTACATGCACCCTGTATACCTAAGTACTTCATCTACATGTATCCTCTACACCTAAGTACCTCATCTACCATGTACCCTCTATACCTAAGTACTTCATCTACATGTACCCTGTACACCTAAGTACCTCATCTACATGTACCCTCTACACCTAAATACTTCATCTACATGTACCCTCTACACCTAAATACTTCATCTACATGTACCCTCTACACCTAAGTACTTCATCTACATGCACCCTGTATACCTAAGTACTTCATCTACATGTATCCTCTACACCTAAGTACCTCATCTACCATGTACCCTCTACACCTAAGTACTTCATCTACACGTACCCTGTACACCTAAGTACCTCATCTACATGTACTCTCTACACCTAAATACTTCATCTACATGTACCCTCTACACCTAAGTACCTCATCTACCATGTACCCTCTACACCTAAGTACTTCATCTACATGTACCCTGTATACCTAAGTACTTCATCTACATCTACCCTCTACACCTAAGTACTTCGTCTACCATGTACCCTCTATACCTAAGTACTTCATCTACATCTACCCTCTACACCTAAGTACTTCATCTACGTGTACCCTCTACACCTAAGTACTTCATCTACATCTACTCTCTACACCCAAGTATTTCATCTACCATGTACCCTCTACACCAAGTATTTCATCTACCATGTACCCTCTACACCTAAGTACTTCATCTACCATGTACCCTTGTATACCTAAGTACTTCATCTACCATGTACCCTCTACATCTAAGTACTTCATCTACACCTAAGTACTTTATCTACATCTACCCTCTACACCTAAGTACCTCGTCTACACCTAAGTACTTCATCTAAATGTACCCTCTACACCTAAGTACTTCATCTACACCTAAGTACTTCATCTACATGTACCCTCTACACCTAAGTACCTCATCTACACCTAAGTACCTCATCTACCACATATCCTCTACACCTAAGTACCTCATCTACCATGTAAACTTTATACCTAAGTACCTCATCTACACCTAAGTACTTCATCTACCATATACCCTCTGCACCTAAGTACTTTATCTACATGTACCCTCTACACATAAGTACCTCATCTAAACCTAAGTACTTCATCTACATGTACCTTCTACACCTAAGTACCCATCTACCATGTACCCTCTACACCTAAGTACCTCATCTACCATGTAAACTCTACACCTAAGTACTTCATCTATACCTAAGTACTTCATCTACATGTACCCTCTACACCTAAGTACTTCATCTACACCTAAGTACTTCATCTACATGTACCCTCTACACCTAAGTACCTCATCTACCATGTAAACTCTACACCTAAGTACTTCATCTACCATGTAACCTCTACACCTAAGTACTTCATCTACCATGTAACCTATACAACTAAGTACTTCATCTACCATGTATCCTCTACACCTAAGTACTTCATCTACCATGTATCCTCTACACCTAAGTACCTCATCTACCATGTAACCTCTACACCAAAGTACTTCATCTACATGTACCCTCTACACCTAAGTACTTCATCTACCATGTAACCTCTACACCTAAGTACTTCATCTACCATGTAACCTCTACACCTAAGGCACAGGAAACATTGGGGGAAATGGGGGCAGAAAGACCGTAACAGATAGAGGGACAAGATACCTGATGGTAATTAATCATTTAAGACGTGATAAGGAAGGTGTTCCAATGTTATCTTCACAGTATGATAGTCTAGCAAGATCTGCATAATGACAAAACAAGTTGGCAGGCCAAGGTAGATGGGATGAATGTCATAGGTTCACACCTCAGGATGAACAGCTACAGTCGATAAACAGATAGTAAGGGTGAGAATGGAGAATCAGTTGTCTCCAAGGACTAGCTCTCTGAGATTATTTAATCCCAAGGAGTCAGCCTTAAACACAGGTACAAATGAGCACCAATAAATGGACTTGTTGGAATATGTGTGTGTATGTATGTATGTATGTATGTATGTATGTATGTATGCATATGAGGTAGTAGTGAGACAGCCACGGGGGCAGGAGCTCTGAAAGTGGTTAGCTCCAAGGTATTCACAAGGTCACATCTTCCTTTTCTCCTAGCCTATAGCACTAGCACTTTGAGAGCTATAGGTTATAGCTCTCAAAGAGCACTTTGAGAACTTTGAGTATTTTAATGGGTCTAAATACACCTACACCAAGGAAATGAACAAAATCAGTGAGTGGTCTCAAAATTCTAATATTCTTCTATTTTAAAGAATTTGACAATCTATTAAATAAATGCCATAATTTGTATTTTGGGTAACCTAACCCTTCTTGATTTAAGTGTTTTCGAAAAATGGCATGGGGCACATTTATAGTAAACAAAAGACAGTTGTTCATAACCTGCTGTTTATTCGGAATTCACATTTAGCAAGGCATCCTGCATTTGACCCTAGCTACCTCTTGAAGCATGTTGCTATATTGAAAGTAGCTTTAGTTGATCTAACACATGCACCTTGGGTCTTGGCCTCCCCATGCATTCATGCCTTATTACGAGCTGGGAGATGGTAAGAATGCTCCTGTTAGGTAACTCTCAGCTTAGGAGCGTGGACGGAGGCCCCTTACCATTGGAGGTTCACATCCGAACACTGCTCGAAAATTCAGTCTGGGTGATCATTCCCTTCTCTATACCTGGAAGGGCAGCCCAAGGATTGGGCTGAGGCCAAGCTTAGATGGGGCTTGGTGCTCACAGGGCTCATATTTCATTGCTTAGAACTCAGAACCCTGGCATGGCCTCACTTACCTGGGAACGACAACCAAAAGTGTGGCTCAAAAAACAGGGAGCAAATTGAACTTTCCTTTCTATGACAGGTGCTAGAGATAACCCAGAAGGGCCAGAGCTGTGTAGGTGGAAGTTTACAGATATTTAAGAAAGGGGCACAAAGTCTAACAACGTAAAAAGTAACCTTTAGAAAGGATATGTAGAAGGAACTTACTATTTAAAAATAGGTCAAGGAAAACACTGGTATTAGTTATATGTACAGTTAATCATACATAATGTACATGATCTCACTCCATGTTTTAGTACAGCCTCCTTCAAAGAAGACTTAATGGAAAATGATCCTTCTTTCTTGACAAATTCCTTGTAAAGTTTTACTGGAATCCATAAAACTGCTCATCTTAAAGTACTTGCCGTGAAAGCAGGAGGACTAAAACTCTGTCCTTAGAATTCATGTGAAGAACTCAGGGGTGGTAGTGCCTACTTCCAGTGCCAGCACAGGGGGTGTGGGGACAAGCTGATCCTGGAACTCCCTAGCTACCCAGCCTAGCAGAAGCATCGAGTTCCAGGCCAATGAGAGACTGTCTCCTGAAAAACCAAAAAATAGATCACATTCCTCAGGAATGACTGCTTCATTTGACTGCTTCCACATGCATTAACACGTACACACATGTACACATGTGCACCTGTACACACATGAAAACTGTATATGCACATATATGTACATACAAAACTGTGTATCTTCAGTTGTCCAAGTCATACTGAAATTGCTCAGATGGTTGCAATTTTAGTATAAAATTCCCAAGGAATATATGCAAAATATGATCATAAGCAAGTATATGAAATGTGAATTGATTAAATGACCTAAGAAATGCCCCTAAAAATAGAAATAATAAGACATGAAATAAAAATTGAATGTAGTAAATAAAGGAAACGACTTAAGTAATAATTTGCTCATGGCGTTTTAAATGTACCCCAGGTCAGAAAGAAAGGTAAGCTTAGAAAGTCAATACGGATGGTAAAAAATCCAGAGGAAGCTAAGGCTTCAAAGAAAGGTCAGTATTAAAGAAAGGTGACAGACATGTGAAGAAGCCAGAAAAACAAACAAAGTAACCGTGAGTTTCCTCAAATGTAGGAGACAAGGGGGAAATGCAATTTTAAGAAATCTGTAATATTAAGTGTGCTTTCTAAAAAAAAAGGTTTTTACTTTTGTGTTTCTCTGTGTGCATGCAGATGGATAGAAAGACGTGAACATATGGACACCAAGGGCCAGTCTTTGCTGTCATCCTCTATCTTTCTCTATGTTTCGAGAGAGGTCCTCTCCTTGAGCAGAGAATTCACCAATCGGTCAAACTGACAGGCAAGCAAGCTTGGGGGAATCTGCCTGTCTCTTCCTACCACCTGCTAGCATCATAGATGTGTACCAACAGGCCAGTGCCCATGTGTGTGCTGAGGAGCAAACTCAAGTCCTTATGCTTGTGCAGCAGGCATTGTACCAGATGTTACCTCCCCGACTCTTACTAACTTACAAAAACCCTCTATTATTTTGTTATTTATTTATGTGTGTGGGTTCCACAGGAGGCCACAAGAGGGTGTCAGGTCCCCTAGAACTGGGGTTACAGGCGGTTGTGAGACTCCTGACCTGAGTGTTAGGAACTGAGCTCTGATCCTCTGCGAGAACAGAAAGTGCTCTTGACCACTGAGCCATATTTCCAGCATTTACTAATTCCCGCATTGATTTTTCTTAAATGTGAAGAAGTCTAATTTTGACTCCAAAGTGGTCTTGCAATACAGAACTAGCCAAAAGAGTCTTTCTAATGATACCAGTAATTAGTTTTGCATTTCCCACTTGATGCAACTTGAACCTCACCGAGAACCTTGCATTCAGTGCCATTTTCTAATAAGCTACTGACATTGATTTTCAGAGGGAACACATTACAGAACTTTCTGAAAGTCACAAATAAGCACGAGGACGCCAGAGGTAAAAATATTGTCGAATCTTTAAAAGATGGCTAGAGGCAAGAGTTCGAGCTGTGGGAGCGGATCGCCACAAAACTACAGTCTGCCTAACAAGCGCTCCACAGAACAAAATCTATTCAAAGCACAACCAGAAAATAGCATCAATACTCCCCGGCTGCTGCCTGCCCCATGACCTTGCTAGAAAGAAGCTACAGGTCTGCCACCTACACAGCTGTTCACAAACAGGCAGCCTGCCTGCCAGGGGGGCAAAAGGCACTTTCATAAGCAAACACAGTGACAGCATAAATATTTTACCATGCTACTCTTGGGTACAAGCTGTTTTGCCTTTTCCAATACTTCCAGGGAGCAAAACATGGCTCTCTATAGCAGAGAAGGCATTGGCCTAATGCCTTGTTTTATAGGAAACAAGAAACAAGAGCTTCTTTCACTGAGGGATTCCAGTTGTTCAAGCTCCAGTCTTCATTTGAACCTTAAAATGGCCCCATTGACTGTAACAAAGTAACCAGATTCAGTCCCAGTTTCACAGTCCACAATCACCCTAGGTCTAAAAGTCTACCCATGCATCTCTTCCAGGTGATGTTTGTTTTTTGTGACTCTTAATACCACCCTAGAAAAGACAAAGCAAAGATAAAAACAATTCCATACCAATAAATAAATAAATAAATAAATAATAAATAAATTAAAAAGCCGGGTGTGGTGGTGCACGGCCTTTAATCCTAGCACTTGGGAGGCAGAGGCAGGCGGATCTTTGTGACTTCAAGGCCAGCCTGGTCTACAGAGTGAATTCCAGGATAGCTGGGGCTACAGGGAGACCCTGTCTTGAAAAGACCAAAAACAAAAACAAAAACAAAAAAACCCCAATTCTATACAGGTATTATTATCCTTGTCTAACAGCATTTATAGCATGGCCTAAACCCAGGGTGAAGTGTTTAGAAAAACTTTCCCATCCTTCCCCTACAACAGACACACACCAACCCACATACATTCATACACACACACACACACACACACACACACACGCACACGTGCACATGCACACGTGCACACGCACACGTGCACATGCACATACACACATGCGCGCGCGCGCGCGCGCGCGCGCCCTACACACACCACTTACCACAAAGTCATCTGTCCACCTCTAACCATTCTATGTAATTCAGAGCTTTCTCTAGGCCACCTCAACCAGGTGGAAATGAGATGGGTCCTTTTCCTTCTGCTGCCCTTACTAAGCCTCTTTTGGTTGTTATTTCAAACCTATTGTTTCCTTAACAATTTTTCACTTTGGAGTTTTCCTGTCTACAGCAAATCCCATTGTTCAGAGTCTCACTATAACTTTAATTGTAAACCATGATTTAAAATGATACAAAATTATGTCATAAACCATTGAGGTACAGTCTAATCTGTTAATTCTGTTGAAATGATTACATTGTAGCTAGAGCATTTTGAAAATAAAAAAGCCCCTAGCTCAAAGAGTGGAGTATATATGATCCAGTATAATTTATCTGTCTTGAACATAAGACTTCATTGATCTGGTCTAATATCTTGCCTAGGTCTAAATTAGAAGAGAGAATTTGTAGTCACAGTAGCTTAGAAATTCTGCCTCTATTGGTAAATATAGAGAACTGTGATAGAAGGAATAAAAGGAAAGACAGTGGTTTTACATTATAATTACTATGATTTAGAAAATACTTGTATTTCTATGTGAGGACATTAATACAATTTGCAAAATGCTGTGGCTTGAATGTTTAACTCTCCTCTAAAATTCATATTGGAACGTAAATCTCAGTATGATCATATTAAAAGATAGGGGCTGTGCAGCCATTTTCTCTAGATCAAACACTTCCTACTGGAGAAATAGGGGAGATTCATAGTTCTAAGGAAGTAAAGAAATTTACAAGGCTCAGGAAGCTGATTCAGTCTATTGGTTCAAGAAGCTCAGAAAGCTACAAGACTTGCAAGCTCCTTCCTCAAGGCTGTCAAAGCAATAAAGAATTCTTGGGGAGAGTAGACTCTCAACTTTCACAGGACCACCTTCAGGTTATCCAGGGATCCCAGGAATGCAGCTGTCGTGAGTTGTGAGCCATACAGAGGTATGTTTCTCAGTGAGTCTCCCATATCCTGGGTCAACCAAGCTACACTTGGGTGGGCCATTCCTTTGGACACCACTAATGCCCTATCTGGGGTGAAGAGGTATTTGTTACCACCTCTCAGATTAAAGTCCCAGGACAGAGCTTTAGGAGGCAATTCATACCGAGGGTGGGGCTCTCATGAATGGATTCCCAATTCTAAAGAGCTAGAGAAACAATGAAGTCCCCTTTAACCATGTGAGAACATGTGATTTATTCTATCCAGAGGATAGAGAAGCTGATGCAATCAGAAAGCCTGTGCTCACTACTGAAGAGCTGCTGGAGTCTTGTCTTGGATGACCAAACCTCTAGAACGAAAAGAGAATTAATATAGGTTCTAACAAACTTCCCTGTTTGCTGTATTCTGTTATAGTGATACAAGTGGATTGAAACACCACATTTCCTAGTCCTGTAGCCAATATGAATAAAGATATTTTAAGCCATGTACCAGGTATTTTGTTATACTACCTTATCCATGCTATTATTTAGTGTTCACTACTCTTCTGAGTCTCTCATCCCCATTTGGCAGATAGGAAAATCAAAGCTTCCTTGATGAGTAAGCCGTCCAAGATGGCGCAGCTCAAATGCATACCTAAGATTACCTGCCTCCAAGGCAGGCTCATCCTCTTGGCCTTTGGCTCCTGACAGAAAATGACACTCAGCACAGGAGTTAGTAAAGAGACCTCTCTGATAAGGGCTGGGTACCCTTGACAATAAGGTAGGTACCTGTTTCTCAGATGCTCTTACATTGCAGAGGACACCTTTGTCTCTGAGGGAGGCTTCAGATCAAGCATGTGAAAACTGAATCTATTCTGGGGACATAGTGGGAAACATTTTCAGAGCCCACTGAAGATGAGGGAGGGCATATCCCACGCTGTCCCTATGCACTCCCCTGAGGGGTAATATGGAGATAATGGCCAGAGAAGATTATTCAAATAGGCAATGGGAAAAAGTAAAGATTAGATTAGGTAAATTTTAAGTGTGAATAAATTTAGTCTCCTAGTTACAATGGTATTCCTCTAGTGATTAACTGTTTCATGTTCTGAGCTTCTCTTGCTTAGGAAACATAGCTCTATATTGGTGAAAACTTCACCAATACTTAGACACTATTGCCATGTAATATTTTATTAAAAGTCGGGCTCCACAACTAAGGCTTAAAATTCTTCTTTTCAAAAGAAATTATTCTCCTTATGTTAATTCCCAGAAACAAAAACAAGAAACCTAGCCACAATGGAATCTGTGCATTTTAAGACACCTGTTTTACAAACTACATTCAATTTTTTAATAATTTTTTAATTTCATTTATTTAACAATAAGTAATAAGTTTTGAGTACAAGCATCCTTCATGCAAAACCAATTTGCAAGCAGCTATGCCCAAACCCACCCAGCCCAAGGCTCCCACCATCCAGCTGGAGGGGCTTATATGTACAATCATGTTGACCAGAGAAGTGTCCAGACCATGTTGCTGTAGTTTCACCATTCACCCCATTAAGATCACGGATGCCTTTATTTTTAAAAGTGAAGATAATGAAAGCAGCATTCAGGGCCAACATTACGTCAACAGTAGCTGTCCTGCAAGTACGAATCTGCATCGTTCATTACTGCTGACCCTCAGATGCAGGAACACCGTGGAAACATAAACAATCCATTTCCTTCAAACTTTCCGGCTCAGTAATTACTTCCTGTGTTTATCTGACGTCTGCTTCCTGTGGCATATTTCCATACATTTTTCAGTTGTTCCAACTGAAAAAGGAAGGAGATTTGGGCTGGCTGTTGCGAGTTCTTCAGACTGCTTCATTTTTAAACTAGAATTAAAGTCATGAAGACAATATCGCCCTTTCACCTTGGTCTATGGCGAATCACGTATTTTCAAGATCAATCCATTTGGATGTTTAATTTGTTTACCTTCCCCCAGTCTTTCCAGAGTCAGGGTCATGGTGTAGCCCTTTTTCTTTCTCCTTGCAGGTCTCCATGGGGTCTGATCCTTATCCCCTCTTTGTTTTCCTGACCTTTCCTGAATGATTTGATGACATATTGTTGACAATGAATTTTAGGGTTACACACTGGGCATTACTACTTTTAGTGCATTCCGGATGAGTTATTTAAATGGACAGATGATGAACTCTTAAATGTATGTGTGTGTGTTGCTCAAGATACACCTCCTTTCCTAAGAAAAGATCTATCAGCTTCTGCCTTGACTCTCTTCTCTGGTTATAGACCTGTCTGTATTTAAACCAAGCCTTTTCTTCAGCCAGGGTGTTGAGGGCCTTTTGGTGGCCCGATATACAAGAAGTAGAGCTTTCAAGATGTTCTGGGATCCCTAAATCCAAAAATTCACAGATAAGATAGATGTTACTAAAATTACCGATTTAAGGAATCTGTTAAAGCCATGTGCCTTACTTACTGCAAGATCTCACAATCCATAATACACAACTCATGTGCAAATCGCCGTGCACATGTAGATGGGAAGTAACTTGAGACAGTTTTTCCTACATGTATTTACCCACAAAAATGCTGGGTGGTACACATCTCTAGACTATTGTTCCGACAAGCTAATTTCGGAAAAAAATTCACAAAATAATAGCTTTTCAAGGGCAAAATGAGACATTTTGCAAAACCTCAGGAATGTCAGGCCTCCGTGACGACTGACCCAGGCAGGAAAGGGAAGCAGGATTGAGGCTGAAAGCAGCTGTGGACTTCTCCCCTGTGGCTGGTGCGCTCCTCCAAAACGTCCAGGGTTAGTGTGGATCATTCAAAGTAAAGACAGGCTTCTAAACTGTGAGAGAAAAAATGCAGCTTAAAACCTGCATTATAGGAAGAAATCAGCACAAGAATAAACCATTGGGTGGAGCCATTAGATGCATGGTTTAAGAGAAAAGGCTACTGGTTATTTACATTTGTATAATGTAACAGCAATGAAGCTCTCTTCATGGTTGTAGAATATTTTATACTGTAAGTCAGAAGTGACTTATGATTATTAAAATGAAGGTTTGCTATTGGTAAATCATTTTCTTTAGCATTAATTGTTAAGGGAGAAATGAACTATGAGCAACGTAACTAATTTTATTTGAGTATGATCAACAGGATTCAGGGTTTTAAGACGTACACGAATCTGCTCCTCAGCATGTGAAATCACTTTAAAATGTCTCCCCAGGCCAGGGAGATGACTCAATGGGCGAAGAGCAAGCTAGGCACAGCAGTACAAACTGTAAACCCCCTGCTTCAGAGATGGAGACATGGGACTCTATGGTCAGCCAGCCTAGCTAACTAGATTCGGTGAAAGACCCTGTCCCCCACATATGCTGGTGAGTGATGGGGGAAAGCAACAGTTGTTGACTTCTAGCCTCCAGAAGCACAGTCACTGTGCTATGAAAGAGAAGAGTAAATGAGGTGGAGAAAGAGAAAGCTCTTTCTTGGAATATAAAGGTAACTAAAAATGCAAACTGAGTTAGGAAAGTACAAGGTCATACTTCGATAGCCATCATAGTCATAATTGAGTCTAGGGGGATGTTCTTTCATTCTTAAAATATATGCTTTCTGAAATAAAAACACACAGTGAGAATGCCCGGACAACATGCTTTATCAAATAGGTGACTTACATTAACATTCTGGATAATGGGATAAAGCTGCTAAGTACAAAGTGAAGACCATCTCAACTTCTAGGATATCCCCATCCAATCAGAAAGGTGTGTAGTGCAGGAAATTTTGCAAAGCATCTGCTATTCAAAGCTATGAGGGATATGAACACCGAGAAAGAGTTGATGAAATATTCCACTTGGAAATACCTTGGAAACTGAATATTACAGAGCATAACCTGTGATTTTAAGCAGAATATCTTACAATTAAGTACGGATGAGAATAAATAGAGACATGGAGGAAGTTTTAATTGGTGGTAGAAGAACATTGTTTACAATAGTTACATGGAAACTAGTGTCTTGTGTTGATACAATAACAAGCCATCAAGTTACTAAATACAGTAAACCATTAGCCTAAGTCAGTTACATGAATCACATGTGAATGAACACATTGAACTCTGTATATGTCTAGTTAACACTGGCTGCTGTGGCTTCACAAAGATCAAATACGAAAAGCATGGGGGTAAAGTTAAGCACAGAAGGAGCTGTGGAGAGTGCCCCACAGTGTGAGCCGCCTCAGGGTGGTCTTTGTAAGATACGTAACTAATTCAGGCAAATGGCTCGCTGTATTTCATAGCTTGTTGGCTTGTTATTGTATTACACAAGGTAATGAGATATGGGCAATGGGCCAGGACACAGGAAGGTTTTTCTGTGTTCTGGTGACAAGGCAGTGCTTATGCCCAGACCTGGAGTTCCACATCCCCCAATTAATCTCTATTATTGTCTTCACTTATGCTTGAATTATGGCAACAGCTTCCGAAAATTCCTTCCTGTCATCCCACCTCAATGTCCCCATTTTTAAGCAATAGCAGTGGAATCTGCTGAAACCAAATGGAGGTGAGGCCTCCTTTGTCCAAAACAATCCACTGGCTCCCCCAACCTGCCCAGAGCAGAAACCCTGTCCTCCCTGACCCCTAATCCACCACACCCTGAAAAATCGCCTCTGCTCATTGGTCATTCTCTGCCTGCTTCTTCCAGCTTCCCGGGCTTTGTTCTGTTCAGCAGTCAGTGGTCCTTGCTTGGTAGACTTTCCCATCTGCTGTCTTTACTGCCCAAAATAAAAAATATTTAATTTCCAGACTATTCCATTGGAAACTGTGCCAAGAAGCCACTCCTATCCTCTTTCAATCTATTCACTTGGATTTTAAACACTTTTCCTTCACATTCAGGAGCAAGACAGGGATGGTCACTCTCACCACTTCCGCAGAATGTCCTTATTCAAGATGCTAAGCATTTCAATGAGGCAACACATGAGAGAGAGAGAGGAGAGAGAGAGAGAGAACAAGGAAAAGAGCAAAAAAGCAAACCAAGTCATTTGTAGATCATTTAGTGAAAACAGCATTCTATAGAGAGCTGATGAGTAAAATTCAAAAGCTTAATATAAAAAATTATATTGGTACTGTATATTTAATTCAGAACTATAGCATATATTTAATTCTTAGCAGAAAACAGTTGAAAAGAGAAATTCTGAAAGGTCATTTTAAAATAAATTACAAATCATCAAAAGTTAGAAAATACATATTGGACAAAAATATGCAAGACATATACACTAAGAATTATGAAGTATTTGTGGTATAATTAATGAAGTACTCAAAGGCAGTAATCAGTCTGGCTGCTGGATGGAGACCTGAGGTCCTCCCGGGGTGCACATGGTTTTGTTCTTAAGTTGGCCAGTAGAGCAAAGGCAGTCTAGAATCCAGTCCCAGGAGCTCTGTATTTAGGAGAAGTTGTCAGGCTTGTTCTAATAATTTACAGAAAAATAGAAAGGACAAAATATTCTTGAAGAAGAAAAATTGGAAATACATTCACTGTAATTTTAATATTTACTATAAAGTTATGGTAACCACTGCTTGTGGAGGGTTGTTTCATAATAAACTATCAATGTTTTAGTGCTATGGCTCTAGCCAAGATGCTTAAAATCACCAAACTCAATTTTCCTGTTTATAAAGTTGAAAATAACATAAACAAGGGGACTGGAGAGATAGATCAATGGTTGAGAGCACACATGCTTTTCTTGGAGAGGGTCAGAATTGGTTGCAAACATTCATATGGTAGCTCACAGCCACCTGTAACTATAGTTCCCAGGGATATGATACCCTCCTCTGTAAGAAGCTGGCATGCACCAGGGTGTACATATAAACACTCATCCACATAAAATAATGATAATTATTTAAAACGAAAACAATATAAACAAGCAGATACATGATAAATGTTGTGACATAAGATAATTTAATTCCATATTTGGTGCTATGTAGCTAAGTACCAGTTATAATAACCAGACAAATCACCATTATGCGGAAATTTTAGATGCATGATTTAGTTACCATACTTGGAAATAAATAAAAATTATTTGTATTAAAAATCACCATAACAGAAATATATATATGTATATAATTCTGTGTTTACATTGCACCCTAGATTTTTCAGAGCAGTAAAATAACAGCTACATTAGACTTTACACAAACATTTAAAATACATTTGGAAAATTGCAGATGTGATTCAGATGGTAGAGTGCCTGCTTAGTATGCACACTGGCCAGAGTTTCACCCCCAGTAGTGTAAACCAAATGTGGTGCTATACACCTGCCATCCCAGAGGGATAGAAGTAGGCAGATCAGGAGTTCAAGGTCATCCTTAGCTACATAAGGAGTTATAGACCAGCCTGAGACATGGATGAGGCTCCCCTCCACCCAAGAAAAAAGAAACAAAAAGAAAGAATGGAAGAAAGAAAGAAAGAAAGAAAGAAAGAAAGAAAGAAAGAGAGAGAGAGAAAAAGAAAGAAAGAAAGAAAAGAAAGAAAGAAAGAGGCAAAGAAAATCAAATATGAGCCATGTTACAAATAACACCCCCCCTTTACATCATGTAGAATAACTACAGCACAAGACAGCCTTGAAGGGCTCACATGTAAAGCAACAGCACTGTCATCTCCCATATCATAACCTTACCAGGCCAGAGAGAGTTCACCTCTAGCCCCATTCTCCTATTGCTTCCATGGTCCATACAATGGCTTAGGTGTGCTAAAATTTCCCTGATACTATCTGCTTTGCAGACCCCTTTGGCAGACAGACAATGCTTCTTAAAGCTGTGTGCCACATTTTAGCATTCTTTTTTTCTTTCCAAATAATCAAGTTGCTGGCGCATGGAAGATGCTGGAGTGAATGAATTTTATTTCCCATTAGCCCTGTCACTAGGCACAAGAGCCAGAATAAGGTTGGGTGGTGGACCGACTGCCCTACTTTATGAGTAGAATTAATGGTGCTGAAAAGAATGTTCTGCTCTCAGGAGCAAAGGTTAGACAGATAGACCAGGAGAAGAGTCTGAGGCTACCCTCGGGGCTGCTATCGACATGACATAGGCTATTGCAGACCACCTTTGCAGCAGTGGCATCAGTGGTGTGTGGCTGATACTCTAGGAACCTGTGGTGTTTCAGTATCTCTGCTTTGGGCTTCAGGGTTTCTTCTCACAGTTGTCTATCATAGCAGACTATATGTGTGGAGGGACTTTTTAATTATTTGAAGTGATCTACATATACCTGAAGGTTCCTGTCATGCAGAACACTCTTGTGAACAGTGCAGAACACCATCAAGATTAGTCTAGTGGTCACTCTAACCTACTCTCTCTGTCTACAAAAATGATCTGCAGAATATTGGATGAAAACAGGCTATGATGGCTCTCTAAGACACTAACCAAGGGGGGTGGGGAGAAGGCTCAGTTGGTAAAGGGATGGCCTTGCAGGTAAAAGGACCTGATTTTGATTCCCAGAATCCATTACAAAAGCTGGGTGCAGTGGTGCACTTTTTTTTTCTTTGTCTTTTCGAGACAGGGTCTCCCTGTAGCCCCAGCTGGCCTGGAACTCACTCTGTAGACCAGTCTGGCCTTGAACTCACAAAGATCCGCCTGCCTCTGCCTCCCGAGTGCTAGGATTAAAGGCGTGCGCCACCAAGCCCGGCTTTACTCTTCTAAACTTAGTAGTGGAAAGGCACAGACAGACAGATCCCTGGGATTCCACCGGCCAGCCAGTCCGGTCTATTTGGCAAGTTCAAGGGACACAAAAGACCCTGTTTCAAACTCTCTCTCTCTCTCTCTCTCTCTCTCTCACACACACACACACACACACACACACACACACTCATGCATGCACCCAAGCATGCGTACGCAGACACAATAATCCCCCCTATAAATGGAGAATATTCACAGTGCACCTGTCTCACACCTATTTTATTTATCAAATCATCACAGAAACCCATGTACCACATCTTCAAATACACTAATAGCCTGCATGATAAATTCACTTATTTTAGGAGTAATTTCAATTTCACTTAGAGTCATGTGCTAGCTTGGTGGTTTAGCTATCACTCTTCTTCCTTGATTTGAAAATGAAAAAAGACAGCACATATGATTTCAAAGACTTGGGGCATGTGAATAACCCACTCACTCTCCTCCCTAGCACAATGAGCCACACAACCTTGCTGTCTGCGGCTGGCATGGCCACAGTCCCCTCCTGTGGAGCTATTGTTGCCCCTTGTCCAGGCAGCCTCCACTATGTAAAAGCAACGCCCGCTGTGGGGTCGTAGATCCCAATGTATCTCAAAGAACAATGGAAGGCTGAGACCAGGTCTGAGTCTGACTATTTAAAAATTTCATTGTGATCATCAGAAATTTCTAGAATTCAATTCATCCTCTTAGAATTTCACAGCCCATAATACACAGATGAAGCAATTCCTTTAAAACTCATTCAGTTTTTCCTTAAATAGCAGAACAAAATTTGATGACACGCAAATATTTAATCTGGAAACTCAGTTCTCAAGGTTAAAATATCCATGGCAGGAGGGAACATAAGTCAGTGTTTCTTATTTATATATTATCAAACACAAAGTCATCTGCATTGCTTGTCAGGTTGCAATTTTCACCTAGTTTGGGAAATTCGATATCAGTGGATTTCAAGATGTGTTTTCTGAAGTCACAGCTACAGCTGGAAGTTTGGCGAAATCTAAATTACTGATGCTGCATCCTCCTACAGGAAATGGACAGCAGTGGAGATCAGCCTCAGTGTGGTTCCATGGAGAAACCTGAGGACACAGGAGTTCTAGAGTTATCTCTGATTCTGTCACTGGACAAAGGCTGGAGAGAGAAAATGGCAATTGGACAAGGGACAGGTGTTCACTGGTATAGCAAGTGACACAGAGCCAGGCCTCTCAAATCCAGAGTGAGACGGAAGTTGGGTATGAACAGCACCCAGAGCAAACATTTAGGTTCAATGTAAATCAGCGGCCAGCTTCACTTATGGGACAAAGCTAACAGGCCTTAGTATTGTTTACCCCGCACAAGGGATGACTGCAGAACTAGCATGGCTCCATCCATTTTGTTGGTCTGCTTTGTCAGGAGGCTTAAACATGACCATACAGAGACCTGGACATCTGTGGACCAGCATGCCTTACCACAACAGTCACATGTCTAGTGGGAAAATGTGGTTAAAGCATCCTGTGATAATTCTAATTTGATCATGTGTTTTTAGTTCATTTCCTTCATCCAACAGTGATAGTCTAGTACATGCCTTCCTGATTGCACCTAAATGTTACTAGTTTCTTGATTCAGACCAAGCACAACACTAAATATAATACAGAAACTTCACATGAACTTATGGAACAGAATGTGTTCTCTCGGTTTGTCTAAACTTTCTCAGTGCCAACACCACCCATACCACAGAAGGCACTGATATACCAACTCTCTGATGAAATTCTGTTAGCTTTATTTCCTCTGTATCGCTCTGTGTTTTAGACTCTTTCTTTTACATTAGCTCAAAGTGGTCTTAAGTTATATTCCTTCTGTAGTCTAAGAAGAGATCCCTAATTCAGAATAATGACATAATAATGTCTGAGAAACCTCAGAGAGACCCTGTGCTGATCAGGTCTTTTATTGTAACGGACACCTGAGACAGTCTGCTTATAACAGGAAAAGTTTCTGTTGGTTCCCGGCTTTGAAGATTTCCAAGTGTTGGGCCTCTGGCGAAGCAGCGCTTCAGGGGAGTAAGTACGCCATGGCTTAGGAGCTGGGGTCTCAATACTTTCCAGGGCACACTGTCTGTGACCCACAACCTCCACTGGGCTCCATTTTTACGATCTCTACCACCTGCCCATGGTAACGTGTACTAAAGACCAAGTATTCGCTGCATGGGCCTGGAGAGGTCATTCCTGACCCAATCCAATCATAATAATGTCATGGTTTCAATGAGAATGTCTGCCACAGTCTCCAAGTATTTGGACACTTTGTCTCCAATAGGTCATGATTTTTTAGGAGGTCTTAGAAACTGTGGCTTTGCTGGAGGAAACACTTCACAGGGAATTGGCTTTGAGAGTCCTTAAGGCTTGCCCAATTTCCAGTCCCCTCTGCTTTCTGTGCCTGCTTGGAGATGTGAGTGCTTGGCTTTTTCTACAGCCACGTTTGCCACCATGCTTCTCTAATGCTCTAAACTGTAAGCTCAGATAAACTCTTCCTTCTATAACTTGAGTTGGTCATGGTGTTTATCACAGCAATAGAAAAGCTAACTAAGACATAATGTAAATTCCATAGCAGGTATAATCACTCGTTCAGTAACTATTCTGGGCACTGCCTTAGTTTATTTAAATCTTGGGAAGGGTATATGAATTGATTGTCATGGCGGCTGGAGGGATGAGTCAGCTGTTAAGAGTACCAGTTGCTCTTGCAGAGGCTAACAACCATTTGTAACTCCAGTTCCAGGGGATCTGATGCCCGCTTTTGACTTCTGTGGGTATTGCATGACATGGGTCCACTTATATACATGCAGGCAATACACTCATATGCATAAAATAAAAAGTTTACATCAGCAACACTAAGCAGAAATAAGCAGTTAACTTTAAAGGAGGCCTGAGGGTTGGGGAGATTTCTCCTTGGTAAGTGCTTGCCATGCAAGCATGACGACAGAGCTCAGCTCCCACACACTCACATTGAATGCTGCTGTGGCACATGCTTCTGTAATCCTAGCTCTTGGGAGGGAGGTAGAGAGAAGAGCTCCATCCAGCCTAGCAGAATCAGTGAGATCCATGTTTGGTGAGAGACCTTGTCACAAGAAAAGGTCGAGGGCTATTGATGGAGACCCTTGAGGTCAACCTCTGGTCTCCACACACATACTCATGCACCCACACACATATCTGGGCATTCACAGATAGATGCTCACACATGCACACACACATGTACTCATAAGCAAACATATCACACATACACACATGGAGCTTTCATAATGGCATACGATTTTTAAGACATTCCATCTCTTAAGATGCCATCAGAGATTGCCAAAATTATACTCCCTGGTTACCAGCATCCTTGTGGGATGCAGGTCACAAGTACTGTGGTATCATGCACAATCATGGCACCCCACCTGCTTCACAAGAGCCCTGGGCTGCATTTCTATGGAATCATGGCAGAACCAGAAGGACATCTTTCAGCCACTGAGCAGAAATTCATTAACACAAAGGATAGAACTTGAAAGAGATTAAGTCCTGTATTCACCGGTGTCATCAAAATGAATTGGCCTGAATTCAATCTGGCCAATTTTAAATCAAACTGTGATCATCTGATAATGGAAAATTTCCAGTAACTGTCAAAGTAAATATCAAAGATCAGCCAATATATGATAAGGAAATGCCAAAGAGCAATACTGTCACGCATTTATCATTTAGCTCTCTCAGTGTAACGTCAACTGACATTTCAACCGCATTTTTGTCCTGTCTTTCAAAAACACAGAGAAACAAGATGCTTCAGTAAAGAGGTAAGCTGGAGCATTTCAGAGGGAAGCTGTCAAAGGACAATACAAAGAGGCAATGAGAGCTTCATGAAAAGACTGGGATATTAGTCCAGAGGACAGCGGTGAAATGCCTGTGTATAGATGAACTTGCTTTCTGGCACTGGAGGAGTCCGGAATTCCTCAAGTCTCACAGTGTCTTCCTGTTGACCACAAATGAAAGAAGAGTTCGGCAGTTTCAAAACTACATGTCTTCAATTGGGCATGATTTGGCTAATGCCAAAAGGCTAGTTAGGCCACAACCTCATGACTAACTTCCACTTGAAAAACAGTGGCAGAAGAGGGAAATGGAGGAAGTAATCTCAGGAAATAATCAATTGAGATATTTTTGTTCTGGTACTTACCAATACATACTGTCTTCTTTCCTTAAAGGTTTACAGGCTTGAAATGATCTAGGTAGCTACTTAGAAATTTCATTGCACATTAAACACAATGTAAAAATAGATTGTAGTAACTCAAATATTATGGCTTTATACACAAAAAGATGGAGGTTAGTTATGTTTCTCATGTTATATACATTATATTGGCTTGAGAAATCCTGTCAGTGCATGTCTGTGCCCAAGGTAGGGAGGACCTAGAACACCTCCAGGGATGGGCAGAGTGAGTGCTGGTAACCTAAGCACCCAGTTGCCTCTGCAGTTAGATTTCAGCACTGTGCTTCTATCAGACCAATAGATTTCATGTTTGTGTCACCTTGAAAGGAGGGCTTGGAACAGCCAGAGGTAGACTGCGGGCCTTGCTGCAGGGGCCGCTGAAGCCCTGTGTTACATATGGCATAATCAAAGTATGGAAGACCCCCAGACACCCCACATCCAGCTGTGATAGGTTAAGAAACACATGATGGTGCTGAGTCACTAATATTCCAAGACACATATCCCGTAAAGCTAGTACAGGTCACCCTGACAAATAGTAAAGGGAATGGAAGAAATTGTAGAAGAGGCGGGACGTGGTGGCTTATGCCTTTAATCCCAGCACTTAGGAGGCAGAGGCATCTGGATCTCTGTGAGTTTAAGGCCACCCTGGTCTACATAAGGAGTTCCAGGCCAGCTGGGGCTATAGGGAGACCCTGTCTCAAATGACCAAAAATAATCAATAAATGATAAATAAATAAATATAAATGAAAGAAATTGTAGAAGAGATGAGAGTTAATAAATCTGTTTTGTAGTACATATTTTATTTTTAAATGGCCTTATTATGATGATTTAGATGTATAAATGATACTGAAAAAAGTATATATGGAAATCAGACATTAGGAGGAGAGGCAAGGAAGGGAAGCTGGGAAAGATGAGCAAGGCCATTTTGTAGTTGCATAAGTAAATATGTTTTGTTTTATAATAAATGCAAACCTGTTTTGCTTTGCAACAGATCCTTGCTCTGTAGCAAAGACTAGCCTAGAACTCACTATGTAGGCCGGGCGTGGTGGCGCACGCCTTTAATCCTAGCACTCAGGAGGCAGAGTCAGGCGGATCTTTGTGAGTTCAAGGCCAGCCTGGTCTACAGAGTTAGTTCCAGGACAGCTGGGATGACACCCTCTTCTGACCTCCGCGGCATTGCACAACACGGGTGCACAAACCTGCATGCAGACAGTATATTCATACACATACAGAAATAAATAAAATTAAATTTAAAAATTTTTAAAAATTTGGTGTTACAATAAAACAAAGCAAACCAGTAATGTCAAAGGCAAGAGAGCTAGCTCATACCTGTAATCCTGGAACTTTGAAGGTAGAAGCAAGAGGCTCAGGAGTTCAAGGTCAGCCCAGGCTACATAGTGAGTTCTTTTTTTTTTTTTATTTTTTATTTTTCGGTCTTTTTGAGACAGAGAGGACTTATTCTCGGTGGAGCTCAAGGCCAGCCTGGCTTAGAAGCAGCTGTGGCTACAGGGAGACCGGCTCAAAAAGATTTTTAAAAAGTAGTGCAATTGGGGCTGGAGAGATGGCCTAGTGGTAAGAGCGCTGACTGCTCTTGCAGAGGACCCGGGTTCGATCCCAGCACCCACATGCAGCAATTCCATGAGAACTCCAGTTCCAGGGGAATCTGACACCCTCTTCTGACCTCCTCGGCCTTGCACAACACGGGTGCACAAACCTACATGCAGACGGTACATTCATACACATAAAAAATTAAAAAATTATTTAAAAAAGTAGCACAATCAAGAGAAAATGAATCATGACTTGAAATGCAGGTGTAGGAGTGGGTTGACAAGTTGAAGGCTTAGGCTGTGTCTGCCTTTAGAAGCATGGAAGGACCCAGTTTCTGCCAGAGAGCATTCCTCTCTCCATCTTAAATAACATTTGACCCCTATCCCTGATTGGGAGATCTGTACCTGAACTGTAAATCCTATTTATGAACATATTTTTGTCTCATGTGGAGGAAGGAATGGAGTTGTTTTGTGGGTGAGACACAAAAATTTTATAAACCATAGAGCCTACATTTACAGACCCGTGGTGTGAGCAGCTGCGAAGCATTTCCTCTTCTTGGATACAAAGGTAAATTATATGTTATGTATACTATTTTATCAAACATTTGAAATACCATATTAATAATTTCATTAATTATATTAATATCTGAATATTTATCATAACATTTGAGAAAAGTGATAAGTACATTCTTTTTTCAAAGAACTTTAGTATTGAAAATTATGGATTCTGGACATGGTGGCATGTGCCTTTAATTACAATCCTCAGGAGGCAGAGGCAGGCAGATCTCTGTGAGGTTGAGGCTAGCCTGGGCTGCATAGTGACTTCCAAGTGGGCTAGGATTAGGGAAGCCCTGTCATGGAAACCCCCACAAAACCAAAATGAACAGAAAATGAAACAAAAGAAAGTAAATTTATGGAAAATATATTGTAAATGCAACTCAGTTCAGTCACTAAATGTATTTAAAATATGCATTTTAGCATACACTTGACCCACTTGAATCACTGCACCCAGTGGATTTTTCTTACATGAGTCTATACATTAATTTATTATAATCATCACCATTATCAGTTTAAAAAGTTGAATGGATACTGATACCATTTTTACTACTACTAATTATTTTTTTAATTTTTTGATTGATTTATTTATTTATGTATATGAGTGACTTACTTCCATGTAAATGCAAGAGTCACCCATGCATCAGTGCCTACAGAGGCCAGAAGAGAGCATCAGATCCCTGGAACTAATTATAGAGGTTGTTAGCCAACCTGTGGATGTTGAAACCAAACTCAGGTCTTCTGTAAGAATGGCTTGTCCTCTTAACTGCTGAGCCATGTCTCCAGCTCCTAGTACTATGCTGCTACTAGTACTACTACTACTACTACTAACTACTAACGTACTACTATTGATCTACTACTACTAATAATAATAATTAGTAGAACTTAGTAGTAGTAGTAGTGTGTTTGTTTTTTTTTTTTTTTTTTTTTTTTTTGTCTTTTTGAGACAGGGTCTCCCTTTTAGTTTCAGCTATCTGGAACTCACTATATAGACCAGGCTGGTCTTGAACTCACAGAGATCTGCCTTCCTTTGCCTCCGAAGTGCTGGGTTTAAAGGCATGTACCACCACGCCAACCTGTTTTTGTTGTTTTTGAGATAGCATCTTATTCTGTTACCCTACCTAGTCTGCCCTTGAATCTGTCATCCTCCCTCCACCCAAGTGCTAGGACAAGTATCTACTATCAACTTGGCTTCTCTCTTTTCTCTCTCTCTCGTGCAATGCCGCGGAGGTCAGAAGAGGGTGTCAGATTCCCCTGGAACTGGAGTTCTCCTGGAATTGGAGTTTCAGACGGTTTTTGGGCGCCATGTGGGTGCTGGGGATCGAACCCGGGTCCTCTGTAAGAGCAGTCGGCGCTCTTAACCACTAGGCCATCTCTCCAGCCCAACACCAAATATTTTCATACATTTAGTCTTCATTTAACAGTTTTCATTAACATTGTTATGACTATGTTCTATAATTAACTTCCACACTTCTGGTACAAGGGATTAGGAATTTTCTATGTCAAAGAACTAAACAGAATTAACTAGTTTGGTTATAGAAAGATCTGTGATATCTACCCATAGAAAAATGTTAATGAAGAAGAAGAAACCTGGGCCAGGGGAGATGAGTCAGTTGGTAAAATGTGTGCCATACAAACATGAGGATGTCTATTCAGATCCCCAGCACACATATGAGAAGCCAGGGTGGTGGCACACACCTGTGATCCTAGTGCTGGGGACAAAGAGCTGGGCAAGTCCTTGGAGCTCTAGCTGAATCAGCCAACTACAGGTTCAGAGAGACCCCATCTCAAAAAAAAAAAAAATTAAGTGGAGAAAAATAAAGAAGACAGCTGATATCAGCCTCATCATATATACACAGGCACACACGCATACCCTGACACTACCCCCCCCCAATACATACAGAATACCGAGGCTTTTAAAAAGAATATGTGGAGCCAATCCTAGACAATTAGGGTCCTTGAATGTATAGGAAATCAAAGACAAATGCATTATTCTGGGCCTTAAAGGCAAACCAGTCTTCCAACCACACAACTCAAGTAAAAACAACAGATGATGCTGTTGTCACAATCTCTTGGCATTTTAGTGATAAGGGAGGCAATCTGGTTTAGATTTTGTGTTCTTGAAGCTCAGGTTTGGGAAATTCCTAAAGGCACGTGGAGCCAAGAACAAAACATACCCATGCTTGTATCAAGGAAAGAAATGAGTGACATGGCTCATGGCGTCATCGTATCTGAGAAAGCCACACAATTCAGAGTCTAGATGGCTTGCTTATCCTAACAGTGTGGTTCACACAGCTGGGAGAGAGGAAGGCAGATTGTGTCTCCATCTTGATGCTCCTCTTTAAGGAGCATTCCTGCACAATTTCAGACACCTTTCTTCTCCTATTCAGCAGCATTAGAAAGCCTAGACGCCTTTTACTCTTATTATTTCTCAAAGCATTTTGTTGTTTTCAGCAAAATCCAAGATGCGCTTTGGTCAAATATTATTTTCTTCCCATTGTAAATATTGTCTAATTTATAGCATCTCATTAAAAATTGCATTGGGCTGGAGAGATGGCTCAGCAGTTAAGAGCACTGATTGCTCTTGCAGAGGACCCTAGTTCAATTCCCAGCACCCACATGGTGGCTAAGAACCATCTTTAGTGCCAGGCTTGGTGGCACACACCTTTAATCCCAGCACTCAGAAGGCAGAGGCAGGCAGATCTCTGTGAGTTCAAGGCTAGCCTGGTCTACAGATTGAGCTCCAGGCTAGCTGGGACTAAAGGGAGACCCTGTCTCAAAAATACCAAAGTAAAATAACATAAAATAAAATAAAAATTGCATCATGTGAATGACTTTATAAAGCTATTTGAACTCAAAAGTAATACAGTCTAGCCAGGCATGGTGACTCACACTTTTTATCCCAACACTCAGGAGGCTGATCTCTGTGAGCTCAAGGCCAGCCTGGCTTAGAACAGCTGTGGCTACAGGGAGACCGTCTCAAAAAGATTTTTAAAAAGTAGTGCAATTGGGGCTGGAGAGATGGCCTAGTGGTTAAGAGCGCTGACTGCTCTTGCAGAGGACCCGGGTTCGATCCCCAGCACCCACATGGCAGCAATTCCAGGAGAACTCCAGTTCCAGGGGAATCTGACACCCTCTTCTGACCTCCTCGGCCTTGCACAACACGGGTGCACAAACCTACATGCAGACGGTACATTCATACACATAAAAAATTTAAAAAATTATTTAAAAAGTAGCACAATCAAGAGAAAATGAATCATGACTTGAAATGCAGGTGTAGGAGTGGGTTGACAAGTTGAAGGCTTAGGCTGTGTCTGCCTTTAGAAGCATGGAAGGACCCAGTTTCTGCCAGAGAGCATTCCTCTCTCCATCTTAAATAACATTTGACCCCTATCCCTGATTGGGAGATCTGTACCTGAACTGTAAATCCTATTTATGAAACATATTTTTGTCTCATGTGGAGGAAGGAATGGAGTTGTTTTGTGGGTGAGACACAAAAATTTTATAAACCATAGAGCCTACATTTACAGACCCGTGGTGTGAGCAGCTGCGAAGCATTTCCTCTTCTTGGATACAAAGGTAAATTATATGTTATGTATACTATTTTATCAAACATTTGAAATACCATATTAATAATTTCATTAATTATATTAATATCTGAATATTTATCATAACATTTGAGAAAAGTGATAAGTACATTCTTTTTTCAAAGAACTTTAGTATTGAAAATTATGGATTCTGGACATGGTGGCATGTGCCTTTAATTACAATCCTCAGGAGGCAGAGGCAGGCAGATCTCTGTGAGGTTGAGGCTAGCCTGGGCTGCATAGTGACTTCCAAGTGGGCTAGGATTAGGGAAGCCCTATCATGGAAACCCCCACAAAACCAAAATAAACAGAAAATGAAACAAAAGAAAGTAAATTTATGGAAAATATATTGTAAATGCAACTCAGTTCAGTCACTAAATGTATTTAAAATATGCATTTTAGCATACACTTGACCCACTTGAATCACTGCACCCAGTGGATTTTTCTTACATGAGTCTATACATTAATTTATTATAATCATCACCATTATCAGTTTAAAAAGTTGAATGGATACTGATACCATTTTTACTACTACTAATTATTTTTTTAATTTTTTTGATTGATTTATTTTTATTTTATGTATATGAGTGACTTACTTCCATGTAAATGCAAGAGTCACCCATGCATTCAGTGCCTACAGAGGCCAGAAGAGAGCATCAGATCCCTGGAACTATAATTATAGATGGTTGTTAGCCACCCTGTGGATGTTGAGAACCAAACTCAGGTCTTCTGTAAGAATGGCTGGTCCTCTTAACTGCTGAGCCATGTCTCCAGCTCCTAGTACTATGCTGCTACTAGTACTACTACTACTACTACTATACTACTAACGTACTACTATTGATCTACTACTACTACTACTAATAATAATTAGTAGAACTAGTAGTAGTAGTAGTAGTGTGTTGTTTTTTCTTTTTTTTTTTTTTTTGTCTTTTTGAGACAGGGTCTCCCTGTAGCCCCAGCTGTCCTGGAACTCCCTCTGTAGATCAGGCTGGCCTTGAACTCACAAAGATCCGCCTGCCTCTGCCTCCCAAGTGCTAGGATTAAAGGCATGTACACCACGCCAACTGTTTGTTGTTTTTTGAGATAGCATCTTATTCTGTTACCCTACCTAGTCTGCCCTTGAATCTGTCATCCTCCCTCCACCCAAGTGCTAGGACAAGTATCTACTATCAACTTGGCTTCTCTCCTTTTCTCTCTCCTCTCTCTCGTCTCGTCTTTCTCGTCCGTCTTCTCTTCTCTTTCTCTTCATGTGGTGTGTGTGTGTGTGTGTGTGTGTGTGTGTGTACAGCAATGGAGATTGAACTCAGGTTGTTGTGCTTGTATAGCAAGCACATTACACACATTACAAAGTGCGACATCTCCCCAACCCCCATTTTGATAATTCTCTATAGACTATTAATTTTTCCATGAGAGATGGAAACTGTAGATTCTTTACCAATATTCACCCTAATTCTAAAGATCATTTAAGGGGCTGGAGACATGAAAGGAAAAGAAAGAACTCAGAGCAGCAGACAATGATGCAAACAGAACACAGGAGCTCAGCAGTTCAAAGGACTGGATACTCTTGCAGAAGACCGGGCTTTGATTCCCAGCACTCACATGACATCTAAGAAATACCTGTAACTCCAGGTCCTGTTGAATTCAAAGCCTCCCTCTGATCTCTTCAGGCATTGCATTACACAGGTGCACTTACACACATGCAGATAATACACTTATCATGTAAAATAAAAATAAATATTTTTAAAGATCATTTGGAATTCTGTGGTTGATGGAAAAATCTTACAGTTGGAAGATTACTTTTATAGTTAGTTCTGATTTTATTTTTCTTAATTCCTCATTGTGGGAATGGCAGCAAATGATATGGATGTTCCCCTCATAGAGAACAAGCTTAGCAAGAAATGAAAACTCACAGAGCACTGCGAGGCTCAGAAAACAACAGCAAGCAACCTAAACAGCAGGCTGGCCTTGAACTCACAGAGATTCACCTGCCTCCTCCTCCTGAGTGCTGGGATTAAAGGTGTGCACCACCATACCCAGCTAGCACTGATTTCTTATACACAGGAGGCGAGTGGCAGCTCTTGAACCACTGGGATCTGACAGGAACAATCACTTCCCTCTCCACAGCTAGGTAAATGCTCTTGCTGTGGGAAGACACTACAGAGAATGTGGTTTGTCACTTAGCACATATTCTAGTATCTCATTGTGCTCATGAGACTTTAGAAGAGATCAGAGTAATCTCTAGTTCCAAAGTCTCAGACACTGGGTACCATGCTGTTTGCATCTGTCCCACAGTGGGTGGGTAGGTGTTATTTTATTCAGACTGTAATGCAGTTGACAAAGCAGTGTGTTTTATCAGAAACCACCCTGAGCCTCTCCCTGTAAGTCCTGAGACATATAGTCCTAGCTTTAATACAGAAATCTGATGGTTTTCATTCTTAAAGATGTCATTTCTCTCCTATGGCCCCCTCGTTGCAGTTTACACCCCCAAGGCCCCTGTCACGACCCCTCTGTCCACCAACTTTCTGGATAAAAGTGGACCAGTTTTGGCTGAGCCTACCCTCAGGCTGAAGCCAGAGCCTAAGCTCCGGGGTGAAGTAGAACTTCTGGAGGTTTCAAGGTGCTTCTGCCTTCGCTTGATGATCGGTTTGGTTACCAGCCAGCTAGCCTGTTCTCAGGCCTCGTAAAAGAAGAAAAAAAAACTCAGAGCAGCAGACAATGACAGAAACAGAAAACAGATGCTCAAAGCCTGAAGCTCACTTTTCCCCTCTTTCCCCTAAGGATGCTATCTGTGAATGTAATGTTTGATATAAAAATAAAGCAACATGTTCTAGTAGCTAATTGTATCTGTGCTTTCTTATTTTCCTTTTTTGTTCTTAAGAAACAAATGGGTTTGACAGTGTGCAGAAATCTCTGGTATCATGTGCCTGGAAAGCAGAAAGGGCTCTGTGTTTCATTAGCCTCTGAGAACTGGGATGCCTGCTGTATGTGTCCAAGTCTAAAACCTTTAGAAGGGAAACAAGTCAGCCTTGACCTAACATCTGTCTAAGGCATTAGCTACTTTATAAATTATGTGTTATTTGAAAGAGCATATTGAATTATGTTCCTCAGGAGAAGACACGGCCGCTGGTCCTGAGTATGAATGAACTGTATTGGTATCAAATGACCCAGCTGCAGATCACAGACTTTTTTTCCCAGTCATTAGAGAGATGTGAGGTAATAGGAGGCTCCCAGGGGCATGCAGGAGTGAAACTTTATCTGTGAATTATCTTCTGACCCTTCTAATTCTTCCCGACATCATCTTCTGCCTCCTGTATGATGGGCAGGGTCGGGTACTGAGCAGAGATCAAAAGAGGTCTTAACTCATTTTGGCACCATTTTATATTTTGCCCAGTTATTCGTGCAGCATTAGTTCAGCAGTGGCATACCAGGGTCTTTGGTAAGTGGTAAGAGAGAGCTTCCTTGCCTGGTGAACTCAGTCACAGCCAACGTATCAGGGAAGAGCAAAAGGCATTCTGCTTAAGTTCCCAAGCTCCTAGACTATTTTGAGAGAACTATAGATGAGATCACTCATAAGGACATTGAAATCTACGAACTAGTTTAACCACAGAGGACATTAAGCAAAGGGTTATGAGATGTGGACTCAAATTTTATCTCTTCCATTTAAACCCTGGACCTAGGTTAGGCACCTCAGCTCTGTCAGCCTCATGTGCATCAGATGTACTGGAGAGGATGATGTGGGGTACAGGGGACCATGCCGAGGGCTGAATGAGGGGAGCACCTCAGTAAATCCCCAGTAAATGGATATAGTTTCTATCTGACATAGGAACATTTTTATAGCTAAGGGAATGTATGCACTAAGAAAAAGTAAGGACGGATGGTGGCTCACGAATTCCACCCCAATCCACGTAGGTATCAAGCCACTGGTGGTCTTTGGTTTAAGTCTTGTGTCTTCCCTTAAAATGAATGCAGTTCAGAATGTGACTTTCAATCTGAGTAAGTAACTCTAGCATTTAGTGAAAAAACCTGAAGCTTCATCTGTTGCCATTAGGAGGGTTTCCAAGACCATAATAGTCTATGAAAAGCTGGGTAACATTTCAGCTAAAATATTGACAACATAATGTACCAAGTTGTTTTACCACTTATTTTTCTTTCCACAAATTCTCCTTTCCTCAATATAATATAGGTTTGATTCTCATTTATCTTTCAGTATTTTTTTCTTCAAAAATGACTAATATACTATACAAAAAGAACATTTATGGATTGAAATACTGTCACCTAGATACTGAAAAGTCTTCTTTATTTTCTCTTTCTTTTACAATGACCCTTCTTTCTGAAAATTTTGGGAAGAACAGGAGATAAAGGGAGGCAGGGATGTTTGAAAAGACCTACTAGCTTTAGTATTTAGTTGAGACTTATTCTGGAAGACACACAGCAAGGAACCTCCTTTCATTAAACCAGATTTGATCTCTCTGAACCTACATATTATTCTTGCTGGGTTTTTTTATGCAGATACTCAAAAATGTATATCAAAATATAAATACTATGAGAGATTTTTTTCCAGAAAACACAGAATGTAGTAATCTTTGTATTCTGAATAACAGCATACTGGCTTGAGCCCATGTCTCAAAATTGCTGCATGGATTCTGTCCGAATGTGATTCCTTACCTCCTCTGAATCCGTTGTAAGCCAAGGACTTGTGCACAGTCCAAATGTAGCATCAGTTCACTTCACAGCCATGGTAAGAGACACCTGAGATTTGTTTATCTTTAGCTGAAACTGGGATTGTGGTGTAAAGCTATTCCTGTTGAGAGTGTCATACCCATTTTGAATTACAATACTTCTATTTTAAAAAATATAGGTCCACCATTCACATGATGGCACACACCTTCAATCCCAACCTCTGGAGGCAGAGGCAGACAGATCTTTGTGAGCTTGAGGCCAGCCTGGCCAAGATAGTAAGTTCTGAGACAGTTGGGGCTACAGGGAGAGCCTGTCTCAAAAAACCAAAAAGCAAGCAAGGAAAATGGTTTATTGATATTATCATTTAAATGCTAAAAATATAACAGTTGGTAAAACAAAAGTATAAGCCAGCTGTTCAGTAACCCCACTGTGTGCCTAAGACATGGCTATGTCCTAAGACCCTTGTATGTATAGCCTAGACATGGGTGTACACTAGCCTGATTGTGTGCCCTGGGCCTAGTTCTGAAGCTTATTCACACTTGTCTGCACTTCAGAATCCACGTCCCAGCGTTAACCGTTGTGGAGCAATCCTACCAGTGGCTCTGGACTGTGGTTGTTTCCCTTGCTCTGGCATCTCTGCCCAGCTCTGCTACTGCTCTGTAAGCACCTACACTTTGCAAATGTAAATCCCATCACCAGCAATCAGTCCATCCCCAGGCCCCAAGGCAATGGTTATTCGGCTAATGTATGCATTTCTGATGTCAGCTCTGTTGTACCTCCCCCACCTCCTGCCCCCAGTGAGAACAGGCACTGTGTACAGATTCCAGTCTGGACTAGGCACACCTGAGCCCTGACCCCTGGATTCCCGCTCATGCTTCTGTGTGCTCCAGATTCTGGTCCCACAGCTAATTCACTGGTTCTGAGCATCAGACACTTGCCCTCTGCCTACAAATTGCATTCAGGATCAACAGTTTCTGCAAGTTTCTCTATGGGAGAAACACAGATGAGGAGAGGCCCCCAAATTCACACTGTGTAGAACCTTATGGCTACTGTAGAGATTCAGGGCACAGCTATTTAGGACCCTTGGCATCTTCACGACTACAGTCTCAGTGGACAGAGATGCACAGAGACTACGGTGCTGATAGTCATCAGGCTAGAGCCACTAACCCACCCATCCTGTGTCTCCATCCATAGGTGGAGGCCTTTCCACATAGAAACTAATCCACAGTCTTAACAACTTTCTAGCTGGTGTGAAAAAAATACCTTGACAAAAACAACTTAAAGAGAAATGAGTTTATTTTGGCTGACAGTTCCAGAGGAATATAGTCCATCATGGAAGGGAAGGCATGGTAGCAGCCAGGGTGTCAGGAGCAGGCATGGTGCCAGGAGCCAGAGTCTGACTGGTTACACTGTATCCACATTCCAGAAGCGAAGAATAAACAGGAAGTGGGGCTGGGTTATAAACATCTAGGACCTTCCCCAGTGCCTTACTTCCTCTATCAAGACTCCTTCTCCTGAAGGGTCTCCAACCTTCCCAAACAGCACCACCAGAAAGAAACCAGCATTCCATTAACTACCCCATCCATTAATTAAGGTTGTAAAATAATTGTTTCTAAATAATATTTTTTACTTATTCTTTGTGGATTTCATTCTGTTTTAAAGGAAGATCAGTAAGTCATAAAAGGACACTGATAGAAAACTTAAAAACATAAGTAACATATAAGCAAAATTATAAATGCAGAAGAACAGAAATAAACAAGCCAAATGAAAAATCTATAATGGAGGAATATAATAACTATCACAAGCAAATTTAATTAAACAAAAGGAAAAAGAATCAATGAGCATTAACCCAGGATCTCAGAAAATATTGCCAGAGATGAAGGAAGAAAAATTGAAGAGGAAGTAAGAAACCCTAAAGGATTTGTGAGATGCTGTAAATAGAAATAAAATTTACATTTTACATGTATAGAATAAATGGATAAAAATCTACCTCAAAAAATAGTGGCTAAAAATGTCTTGAATTTTGGGAAATATTTAAGTATCTATATGACACATAGATCCTCCTAGTTTTCCATGAAGTACATCTCAAAGATTCACTATAATGCATTGTAGTTAAATTTTCAAAAGTCAAAGAAGGAAGAAATCTTGAAGGATACAAAGCATTCTTTACATGTAAGAGAATCTCCATTTGACTCTGAGATTTCTACTGCAACCCAGAAGAAAGTAGAATGACAGTTTCCAAGTACAAGATAAAAACTGCCAATTGAGAATTCTATACTTAGAAAAACTATCCTGCAAAGGAGTACAAATGAAGGAAAAATAAAGATTTACCAGATCACTAAAGCAAATTATCACTACTAGGTGAGCCTTACAATAAAGTGTTAAAGGTATTCTTCAAGCTGAAGTGAAACCATGTTAATGATGTTCTTGCCGTGAAACTTCCAGAAGACAATATAACATGAAAACCTCCAAAAATAGAAAACTCGAAGGCAAAAAAGTATGTTTAGGGTTAAATTAAGAACATTCATACTGTTATGGTGACTACAAATAATCAAATAATGTCTTTGGTGTACAAGTTAGAAGATAACACTTTATTTTTAAAAATATTTTATTTAGTGTTTTTAGTTCACATGTATGAATATATTGGCTGCAAGTGTGTAACTGCACCTGTGTTGTGCAGTGGCCATGGAGGTCAGAAGAAGGCATCAATTCCCCTGGAACTGGAGTTATGGAAGGTTGTTAGCAGCTATCTGGTACTGGGAATTAAACCCTGGTCCTCTTAACCACTGAACCATCTCTCCAGCCCACAAGACACTATTTCAAAAACAATAGCTACAGTAATTTGTTAAGAAATAACAATATAAAGAAAATTAATTTTGACATTAAAAATAAAAAGTGGGAGTAAATCTTCACCAGTGATACATCTGACAGAGCATTAATGTCCAGAATATATAGACTACCCAAAAAACAAAGAAGTAAGAAAACAGATGACCTACTCAAAAGATGGAGTAAAGAGCTGAACAGAGACTTCACTAATGAGGAATTAAAAATGGCTGAGAAACATCTTAAAAAGTGTTCAACATCATTAACAATTAAGTAAATGCAAATTAAAACCACTCTAATGTATCATCTCACTCCAATAAGACTGGCCAAGATGAAGAAAACAAAAGACACCAACTGCTGGAGAGGTTGTGAGGAAAGGGGAACACTCATCCACTGCTGGTGGGAATGTAAACTCATACAACCATTATGAAAAGCAGTGTGGAGAACACTTAAAAGACTCAAAATTAGCCTACCACTTGACCCAGTCATACCACTCCTGGGTATATACCCAAAAGATTCATCCTACTTCAATGATACATGCATATCCAGTTTATTGCAGCTCTCTTCAGAACAGCAAAGAGCTGGAACCAACCCAAATGCCCCTCAACTGATGAGTGTATAACAAAAATGTGGTACATCTACACAATGGGGTACTATTCAGCTGTAAAGAAAGATGACATCAGGGGTGGAGAGATAGCCTAGCGGTTAAGAGCACCGACTGCTCTTGCAGAGGACCCAGGTTCCATCCCCAGCACCCACATGGCGGCTGAGAACTGTCTGTAACTCCAATTCCAGGAGAACTCCAGTTCCAGGGGAATCCGACGCCCTCTTCTGACCTCTATGGCATTGCATGACATGGGTGCACAGACCTACATGCAGACAATACATTCATACACATAAATAAATTAACAAATAAATAAAATTAAATTTAAAAAGAAAGATGATACCATGAACTTTGCAGGTAAATGGATGGAACTCAAAGCCATTATGATAAATGAAGTAACACAGTCCCAGAAAAACAAACGGGGAATGGTTTCCCTCATTTGTGGATGCTAATACTAAATCTCCAGTTGAAAGGCAAGCTGAAAAACATTATTGTTATATTTCTTTTTATCTGAAAGCAACTATATCTTTTAACAGGCTTTAGAATTGACCCATCACTTATTTTCAGAATCTGTAATTACTGTAAATGGGTGGAAGGTATGTATTCATATTTTAGAGCAATGTAAAATTAAAGGGAGAAAATGCGAATTCCTAAACATATTTTGGAATTAACCTACAGTTCATTCCCAGAGGTCATAATTTTGATGCATATGTGATGGTTACATAGGCATTTGTTGGAGCAATACAAAGGGCAGGGAGCAACAATGACATAAAGAACTGAATGATATGGTTGAACTCTGCCCAAAACAACAAGCCTCTGCAAGGAAAAACTTTGGAAAGACTGAGAGAAAGATGTAGGACATGTATGGCAGAAGGCATGAACAGGGGTGGGATGGGGGCAGGGAGAGGGGAATGTGTCTAAATTGAATTGAAAGATAATGAATGAAATGCACAATTCATCAATACAAGTATTAAAAAAAAAAAGAAGTGATTGGACTTCACAGTTTGCAAAAGAAGTTGGGAGTTGGCAATAACATTTACCAAGTGTCTTCATTCCTCTTCCTGTGCTATGATAAAATACCCTGACAAAAACAAAAAGCATCAACAAAAAAATGGGAAGGGTGTTGGGTAAAGGTGTAGAGCTTATTTATGTTTATTATTTTTATGCATGTGAATATATTGTTTGTGTGTGTATAAGTGAATCCATGTGGTGCAATGTCCAAGGAGTCAGAAGAAGGTGTCAGATTCTCCTGAAATTGGAGCTATGGATGGTTGTTAGCACCTTGTGGGGGCTGGGAACCAAACCCGGGTCCCCTGAAAGAGTAGCCAGTGATCTTAATTATTGAATTATCTCTCCAGCCCTGAGGTTTTTAAATTAGATATCAAATTAAGGTAAATATTATGAATGTTTTATATACAAATTTATAGTAACCAAAAGTAAATAGTAACCAGTATGCAAATAGTAAAAGAAAATAACAGAATCATGCACCTTTAAAAAAAAAAATGAACCTGGGCTGGAGAGATGGCCCTAGCAGTTAAGAGTGCCCACTGCTCTTGCAGAGGACCCAGGTTTGATCCCCAGCACCCACATGGTGGCTGAGAACCGTCCTTGACTCCAGTTCCAGGGGAATCTGATGCCCTCTTCTGACCTCCGCAGCATTGCACAACATCAGTGCACAGACCTACATGTAGATAGTACATTCATACACATAAAAATAAATAAATAAATAAATAAATAAATAAATAAATAAATAAGCCATAAAGGAAGGCTGGCAAAGAAAGATGGCAACTGAGAATTTACAGAATAGGCAGAAGACAGTTAACCAAATGCCAGTAAATCTTTCTTTATGATTATTACCTTGAGTATAAATGTAAATGTACTAAATTATCTATTGAAAAGACAGTAGGTTAATGAATTAACTATATTCTGCATATAAAATCTTCACTTCTACATATATAATCAAGTGATCTTTGGTAGAAGTGTCAAAAATTAGTGTTGCAGCTGTGCTGCTTACGTATTGGCACCCTTCCCCTGCCTCAGCCTCTCCAGAGCTGAGCTTCTTTCATTGGGTTAAATGGCCACCCTCACGGAAACTCTCACTGTACCTGTTGCAGTAGAAGGGACAGCAGCCTCAAACAATAAGATCACCAGAGTGGTAGAGGATGTCCATCAAGTTGGTATGGCTCACTGTCTGCATTCTTAGAAAGTCTCTGCATGATGAACTTGCTCTTGTGGATGTCTTAGAAGATAGGCTCAAAGGAGAAATGAGAAGTCTGAACCACTGCTAAAATTAGGGCAGACAAAGGTTATTCCACAATGACCAATTCTAAGATTGTAGTGGTGCTGTAGGAGTCCATCAGCAAGGGGGTAAGGGAGAGGGAGTTAGCTCAGTCTGATACAAAGAAAGAAGAACACCAATCATCAGTCACACTGACTTGAGGCTCAAGAACCTTCTTTGATGCTTCTAGAGCCTGTGCACATGGGACTATCACAGAGCTGATGGAGTTGTGGTTTGGCTTTGTCTCTGTTTTGTACCTGAGAGGGAGGCTTATTTCTTTATTGTTTACTCAGAGCAATGGAAGGCANACATGGTGTGTGTATAGTGTGTGTATGACATGTGAATGGTATTAATGTGTGGTGTGTGTACAGTGTATTATAGGAATGACTTTTACAATATGCACATAATCTGAACTAAAGACTTTTACCTAAGATGGCAACCAATATAATTGTTGCTTGTAATGCAAACAAGCTCACTGACACATGTCACCCTCTTGTGACCTGGGCATATGACCATAATCCTTTAGAATCTTTCTTTGCCCTTCCCCCGGTAGATTGTATAAACATGAGTATGCATTCCTTATATATAAAAGCACTGAACTTTTCTCATTGAAAACCAAGGGAGAAATCTGTTTGTAGTGTGGGATGGTCTAGATCCTGGGGTCAAATGGCAAGATTCTCTGTTAAGATGAGAGTGAATCTAACCTCTACATCCCCATTTCATGCTGGAGATACTATTTCATTAAAGAATGAGCAAAACCCTTGCTTGGGAACAGTTCCAAGGGCCATCTGAAGGGACAAGTGCTCATCAGCTCAGGTCTGCTCTTGACCTTAAAACAGATGCTTGGGGCTGGAGAGATGGCCTAGTGGTTAAGAGCACTGACTGCTCTTGCAGAGGACCCAGGTTTGATCTCCAGCACCCACATGGCGACTGAGAACCATCTGTAACTCCAGTTCCAGGGGAATCCAGCACCCTCTTCTGACCTCAACAGTATTGCACAACACGGGTGCACCAACCTGCATGCAGACAGTACATACATACACATAAAAAATAAAGAAAAGAAAAGAAAAGAAAACATTATAAAAATTGGATTCTAAGAGTCAGGCTCTTTCCTCATTAAGGCATAACTGTGATGTGGCTTAGAAATACCACTGTGTGTGTGTGTGTGTGTGTGAGAGAGAGAGAGAGAGAGAGAGAGAGAGAGAGAGAGAGAGAGAATGGTATGTGTGAGAGTGGTGAATGTGCATGGTGTTTGTATTCTCACTTGGGACAAAAACAGGATAAAGACACAGAGAAGAATGATTCTTGGCAAAAGATATAATAAATGTTATCATTAGGTATAAAAATGTATGCTTTATACACAACTTTCACATACGCAGGATAATCTGAGGGTATAAGAACAGCCCCTACAAAACATTATTACATTTATTAATCAAATAAGAATTGACTTTCATACCTTGTAGTGTTAAAACATATACTAAAGTCATTTGCATAACATTTATGTTGCAATATATAAGAGGTTGAAGATAAGATCTCATTTTTAGAGCAGATCTTGAAGAATATGTGATTAGACACTTGTCCAATGCTGTAGAAAATTCCTGAAATGGAATTTCATATTTGACTCAGCAGAATTTGCACCTGAATTATTCTTTGGTGAGTATGGTCACAGCAAAAACATGAGCAAAAAAAAAAAAAAAAAAAAGAACGACAAAACAGTGAGTTCTACAGAGTCTAAGACTCCGAAACGATATGCAAAACCTGACAACCTACACTGCTGGATACATTTCTTACAATTGATAACCCAAAGTCCACACATCATTATCGGTCAAAGTTCATGGTCCACAATAGTGATCTTCTATGGTCAGAGCACTCTATAGGTATCTACAAATGTACAGTGGCATATATCAGCCATCATAGTGTCAAACAGAAAAGGGCCACTGTCTGCCAATCTTCACATTCCATACTCTCGTCTCTCCCTTCAGCCTCAAAACCAGTTATCTTTTCATTGCTCTATGTTTACCTTCCTGAATATATGACACTCTAAATATTATAGTTACCCAACCTTTTCACACTTTTTACTTTGTAGCAACATTTAAGATTTCTCCTGTCTTTTCCTGGCTTGATCATTTTTTTTCAAGCATTGAACACTATTCCATTAAGTGATTATACCATTTGTTACTAATCCAAGCACCTGTTGAAGGACATTTTTGGTTGACTGTAAGTTTTAGCAGTTGTGACTAATGCTACTTGAAATGTGTAAGGAGGGTACTGTTCATTTTCCGTGCTGGAGAGCAAGGCTGGACAACATGCATGGGAGGCAAATGTTCTGCCACGGGGCCATATTCCCAGCTTACTGTAGGTTTCTGTAAGACATAAGGGTTCAGTGAACTTTAGAGATGACCAAGGAACACTTTGGCTAGATCATATGCAGAAAATGGTTTAGTTTTATTTAAAAAATCACCTAAGTGGGGCTGGAGAGATGGCCTAGCAGTTAAGAGCACCGACTGCTCTTGCAGAGGACCCAGGTTTGATCCCCAGCACACACATGGCAGCTGAGAACCATCTGTAACTCCAATTCCAGGAGAACTCCAGTTCTGGGGAATCTGACACCCTCTTCCGACCTCCACGGCATTGCACAACATGGTGCACAAACCTACATGCAGACAGTACATTTATATAAATAAATAAATAAAAGTTAAAAAAATTTTTTAAATCACCTAAGTATCTTCCAATATGGCTATTTAATTTTTCTATTCCTTTTCAACTTCTATTGCTCAGGATGTCACTAGAACTTGATCCTATGCTGGTAGCTTGCTTGGTAGAGTGCTTGTCTACCATTGACAAAGTCCTGTTTTAACCCCTTAAGGACCCCATAAACTAGATAAAGTTGCATAGACTGATATCCTAGCACTCAAGTGGTGGAGGATCTGAGGCTCAGAAATTCAAGGTTATCCTTGTTTGTATAGTAAGTTCAAGGGTAGCCAAGTGTGGAAGTTACCTGATACCACATTATAGTGATGACTGCATAAATCCAGCCTGACCTACTTAGCATCTATTTTAGCCAAGTAGAAACCAGACTTGCTCTGAGCACCTATTCCTTCAGATTACTCTGTGAACCATGATGTCCAACAAGAACTCTTTTTCTTTAATTGATGCAGTACATCCAACATGAAATGGGGAAGGAAAATCCAGCTTATCTTATCAAAGGATTTGTTTGTTTTGACTAGCATGCATAGAACTGTAGTAAGTAGTCAGTTCCATGGTGGGACGGGCCATGGAGAAAACAGGTACGTGGAAGCACAGCCCAAGGACACATGGCAGAGAGCAGTTCCAAGTACAAAATGGCACTTTATTCAAATGCAACATGTCACTACATAGGCAGTTTGACATAACCCCTAGCAGCCAACCCCAGACCCTTGTATCATCATGTCACCCCAATTCATGGGTGTAAACAGAGAAGTCCTGTGACCTTCATTCTGGAATGGTAGCTCACACACACACACACACACATAAGCTCAGATCAGACATGCCCACATACAACCACAGATATTACAAAGTTAATTATATAATATATGTATGTATACATATATATGTGTGTGTGTGTGTGTGTGTGTGTGTGTGTGTGTGTGTGTGTGTAGCTTGCAACACAGACAGGATAATTATTTCATTGTTTCCAATGAATATTTGCTGATTGCAGCACTTGATATGCAAAACAGCCATAAATACATGCATACACTGATCTGAGTCAAGGGCAAGGAAGAATCCTTAGTCCTATGTTTGACCATAAGAGGAGCTCAAGGCTCTATGAATTTGTCTACACTAAAAACAAGGGAAGATAAGATTAACTTTCTAGTTGTTGTTGGGTTTTTTTAGCTTTCTAGTTGTAAAGTAAGTAAAAGCCAATTGTCCAGAGTATGTTCATATTGTAAAATGATTCCCATAATCAGGAACACATGAGCCCCTGTCATATTGTCAATTTTGTCTATAGGGGGTGTGGATTTGATCTTTCTGATGGGCACAGCTATCTTTTCTCACTGCTTTGGTTTTCAGTTTCCCCAGTGATGTGATACTGAGCACTGACCCATCTATGTGTATCTCTATAACATCTTTGGTCGGATTTCTACTCTGATCCTTCTATTCAGTTTTAATTAGCTTTTTTTCATTTTCTTACTATATAATTCTAAGATTTTGCTTATTGTGCACAAGCTCTTTCTGAGCCGTGTGTCTTATAAATCTTTGATCCCATGCTTCCTTCCTCACTCATTTAGTTAACAGTAGTTTTTACAGTGTAGCAGCTTATCATATTTAAAAAAATATTTATTGATTCTTTGAGAATTTCATACTTTATATTTGGATCATATTTAGATCCCCTTCCCCAATCTCCAACTATCTTACTATGCCCCTGACTTCATGTCCCCTTAAGGTCTATAGAGTCTAATATGTATTCCCTAAAAGCTTTTTGGTATGGGTCCATCCCCTGGAGCCTGTTCAACTTATGTAGATTCAGACCCTAAAAGAAAACTGGGTCTTCTTCTCCCAAGAGCAATCAATTGCCAATACTTCTACAGATAGGGTCTGAGCTTCTTGCCTAGCTCCCCCTCTCCAAGTTGGGGTTGTGTATGGCTTAAGCTTGCTTAGGTCTTGTGCATGCTGTCACCATGAGTTTATATGGTATTAATTCTTTGAAGGTCTGGTAGAACTCTGTGCTGTATCCATTGGGTCCTGGCTTTTTTAGTTGTGAAAATTTAATCACTGATTCTATCTCACTGGTATTATAGGTATATTTCAATTGTTTACTTCATCTTGGCTTTGATCCGTCATACATATCTAGAAATTCTTCCATTTCTATTAGATTTTTCATTTTAGTGGCATACAGGGTTCTTAAAGTGTTTTCTTGTGATTTTATGAATTTTCTCATTATCTTTCGTAATGTTTTCCCTTTTCAATTCTGATTTTATTAATTTAGGATCCTTCTCTCTTTTTTGGTTAATTTGGGTAAAGGTTTATCAGTATTGAACTACCTATTCACTTTATCGACTCTTTGTGAGTCTTTTGTGTCCTAGTTCATAAATTTCAGCTCTGATTTTGATTGTTTCATTCCCAGTACTCTTTTTAAAAAATATTTTGTTTCTTATTTTAATTTTATGTGCACACATGTGTTGTCTGCATGTAGGTAACTGCACAGTGTCATGTGACCTGTGGAGGTCAGAAGGTGTCAGATCTCCTAGTACTGGAGTTACAGACAGTTGTTAGCTGCCTTGTAGGTTCTAGAAATAAAACCCAGGTGTTCTGCAAGAACAGCCAGTGCTCTTAACCACTGAGCCATCTCTCCAGCCCCTTCCTCTGCTCTTTCTGAAAATGTATTTTTAGTTTTTGAGAATTTCACACAATGTGTTTCCATCATATTCAGACTGCCTTCCCTATCTTCACACCCCCTTACTACCTCTCCATATGATTTCATGTCCCTTATCATTACTATTATTGTTTTGGGGGAAGGAGTAAAGGGTCTGTTTAGCTTATATCTTCCTCACCACATTTCCTACTCTGTTCTGCCTTCCCTTTCCTCACCCCATTTAATCCTCCCTACTCCATTTCTCCCCTATTAATCTTTATATCATTTCATTCTATCTCCTTTCCCATGAAACCTCCCACAATGGCCATTTATTAGTTTGCTGTAGTGGTTTGAATGAGAATGTCCCCCCACAGGCTAGAAGTATTTAAACACTTTGTCCACAGTTCATGCCACTGTTTAGGGAGGCCATGGAACATTTAGGAGATGTGGCCCTGCTGTAGGAATTACATCACTGGGGTCAACCTTGCCAGATTTCAAGTTTCACATTTGCCCCCTTGAAGATGTGATGGCTCAGCTTTCTGCTCCACCCACCTACTGCCACCATGCCTCCCCCACCATTATAGAATCTTACGCTCTGTAACCATAAGCGGAATAAACCATTCTTTTTTTTTGTCTATTACTTCTTTATTTTTTTTCATTTATTAACAATAAGTAATAATTTATGAGTACAAGCATCCTTCATGTAAAACCAATTTGCAAGCAGTTGTGCCCAAACCCACACAGCCCAAGGCTCCCACCATCCAGCTGGAGGGGCTTGTATGTTCAATCAAGTTGATCAAATAAGTGTCCAGTCTATATTGCTGTAGTTTCACCATTCACCCCAATCGCAGACCTTTGCATTCTACCATGCCCCCTCTTCCACAGATTGTTCCCTAGGCTTAGAAAAGAATCTGTAGCAAAAAAGACACTCCTTTAATGAGTAGTGAGAGGTACACTTGTCTATAAATATAGGGAGATGTATTTAGATTACAGTAGAAAATGGTGTTGGTCTAGGGAAGTGACAAAAGTGGGTTTTTCTCCAGGACCATGACTTCTCCAGTCGAGTGTATTTGGCAATGTTTATAGTGCCACATATAAGTTCTCTTCCACTGAGAAGACCTTAAGTCCAATTAGACAGTTGTTGATTACCCCCAAAATAAAAGTGCCACTATTGTACCAAGAGAGATAGTTTGCTGGGCCAGTCATTGTTGTGGTTATTAGGCTTTACAGCTGGTTAGTACCATTGAGTTTTTTTCTTCCTTGGCAGCTTTCATAATATCCTCTGATACTACCAAAGCTAGTCTTCAGGGAAGAAGCTTCCAAGTCCACTTCAGTTTATTTCCTCCAAGTCCTGTGTTGGAAGTATTCCATGTCTTCAGCAATATGGTCAGATCTTCAAGTTCTGGGAGGAAATCAAGGGCTGTGGCAACAGCCTGTACTGTTGTGGGACTCTCTTGGATCACCCTGAACAACAACTTGAAGAACAGTTTCTCTTTCCTGGCACTGTGTTTTCTGTTGTATAGCTTTCAGCTGTTCACACGCACTTGTACATATGTGTATTTTTCAGTAGGCTTTTGAACTAATACATTCTTAAATTAGTTGATGCTTGCTTGTGTTGTAACATGTGGTTGACTTTGGAGAAATTCATGGGCTGATAAGAAAAAAGTATATTTAGTGTTTGGGTTGAATTGTTTGCAAATGTCTATTAGGTCCATTTGATTTATGATGGCCTTTACCTCGAGGTTTTCTCCATTTGGTTTTTGTCTGGCTGACCGGTCTACTGGTGAGAGTGGTTTATCAAGTCATCTACTGTCCCTGTGTTGGAGTCAATCTGTTGTTTGAGATCTAACAGTGATTCTTTTATGAAATTATGTGCCCCTTTGGTGCATATATGTTTAGGATTATATTATTTTCTTGGTGAATTTTTATTTTAAGGAGCATAGAATGTCTTTCCTTAACTCTTCTGGTTGGTATTAGTTTTATGTCTATTTTGTTGGACATTAGAATAGTTATGTACCCTCATTTCTTAGTTCTCATTTGCTTGGAATACTTTTTTATATCTTTTTATACACTAAAATTGTGTCAATCTTTCATGTGTTTTTCTTGGGGCCATCAAAAAGATGGATCCTGTTTTTTCATGCAATCACTTAATCCTTGTCTTTCATTTAGGAATTGAGGTCCTTAATATTGAGAGTTATTATTGACCAATGTTTGTTAATTCCTGTTATAATGTTGTGATGGTTGTTTCCTTAAGGTTATCTTAAGGACTGTTTACTTCTTAGGTCTACTTGGGTGTGGTTAATCTTTCTTCAGTCTTAGGCATTCCTTCTGTTATCCTCTGCAGAACTGTCCGAATGGACATAATTTTTTTTTTTGTCTTTTAGAGACAGGACTTCCCTTTAGTCCCAGCTGAGCTGGAGCTCGTTATGTAGACCAGGCTGACTTTGAACTCACAGAGATCAGCCTGCCTCCACCTCCCGAGTGCTGGGATTAAATGTGTGCACCACCACACCCAGCTATTGGGACATAATTTCTTTAAATCTGTTTTTGTCATGGAAAGTTTCTTTGATTGCAACTGACAGTTTCACTAGATATTGTAGGGAAACTGTGTGGCTGGCATCTGTGTGCTTTTAAGACTTGAAGGATATTGGTCCAACTCCTTCTGGCTTTCAGTTCAACTGACTGAAAGTCAGTTATTATTCTCTTTGGCCTTTATATGTGGCTTGATCTTTCCTCTCACACTTCTCTCTTCAAAAGCTTTCAATATCTTTTCTTTGTTCTGTACATTTAGTGTTTTGATTATTATATGATGTGTGGAATCTCTTTTCTGATTCTGTCTTCTTGGTGTTCTGCATGCCTCTTACACCTTTACAGGTATCTCTCTTTCCTTAGATTTAAGAAATTTTCTTCTATGGTTTTGTTGAAAATATTTTCTTTGCCTTTGACCTGGTTTTCTTCTCTTTCCATACTTATGGTTTGTGAGTTTGGTCTCTTTTCAGTGTCCCAGGAGTCTTGCATATTATGTTTCTGGGGTATTTTAGAATTGACATTTTCTTTGACTGAGAGTTCATTTTGTCTACCTTGTTTGTGAGATATGAAATTTTCTCTTCTGCTTGGTTCCATCCATTGACTTTTTTCTGAACTTTTTGTCTGCCTTTCTGAGTTTTTCATTTCAAGTTTTATTTCAGTTTGACTTTTCTTCATAGAGATATATCTTTATTAAACTCTCATTTCATATCTTGAATTATTTTACTTTCACTCAACTGATTGTGTCCTTGAGGTCTTCATTCAATCTTTTATTCATAGTCCTCTTTAGTTCCTTGAGTATATTTATAATTGCTATTTTGAAATCCTTGTGTTGTGTACCAGCTAGATTGTATTTCTTAGGAGACATTACAATGGGGGTGCTAATTTCTGGAGGAGACATATTTTCTTGATTATTCATGTTGTTTGGTGGTGTTTCTTGGAATGGATATCTGATCCCATCTTTGTTGAGTATTGGTTATGTCTTTGCTTATACTCTAACTTGTTAGGTTGTGGCCCAGCTGAGTGGTACTTGGTGTTTGGTCTTGAGACCTCTGTTGATTTGCAAAGTGGGTATAAAGAGTAATTTCAGTTTTGCTGTGGATAGATGCAACCACTGATCCAGAGATTCAGGGACAGACTCCACGCAGTCTTGGAGCAACAGTGTGTGCAGAGTGGCTGCTAGGGAAATAGGCTAGCAGATAGGTGAGGGCTGATTTTTTTTTTTATCAGAGGGACAGGGATGATCAAGAAAATGTATAAATTGAACTCTGGACTGGGTTTCTGGGCTGATGCACAAGCAATAGTTATGTCTGAGAGTATGGGGATGGCAGTGACCACAGGCAAGCGTCTGTGGAATTGATGAAACTGGGCTGGTATAGAGGCAAAATGACCTGAGATAGGTGGGGTCTTGAGGAGTGGGATTGCAGACATTGAACACTGGGGCCAGGGGAACTCACAGGTCCTGAAGGTGCATAGGGGTGCATGACCTGAGATAGGCTTAGGAGTTGGAAGAGTAGACAAGGAATGTTGGGCTTGGAGAACTCACAGGTCTAGCCAATAGCCTGTCATTTTAATGAAGCTCAAGCTACTTTTTTTTTTCTTTTTGGATCAAGTGTCTGGTGATCATGATGGCTGATTTATGTGTCAACTTGGGTAGGCTATAGTACCCTGGTTTGATTAAAAATTATTCAAGGTGTTTCTTTGAAGGTATTTTTTTAACGTAAGTGATATCTAAGTCAATAAACTATGAGTAAAGAGATGATCCTTCATAAAGTGAATGAGTGTTACTGTAAAGACAGACTGTAAGGAGAAGGCACTCTATTTTCAAATTGGCTTTAATTATAGACTAAGATTTATGTTTAAATATTCTGTCTTACAGATTTTAGATTTGAAAGAACCTAGTCACATCAGCCAATTCCTTAATATCTCTCCATCTACCTCTCCTCTCTCCACACATCCTAATACTTCTGTTGTTCTAGAGATGCATAAATAATACTATAGATTTTGTTGACAGCAATGCTTCTAAAGTTTTCTGGATTGGGTCTGGGTTTCTGAATCACCTCTCCAGTCTGATTAATAATTTATGACTCTGTTTCCAGTGGTAAGGACAAAAGTGATGGCTGTCATAAGACGTGGACACAGATATACATATGATATTGTCACCAGCGGACACTTTTCAGCAAATGTCTATGAAGCTTGGCTCAGATCAACCCAGTATTTGTCACATTAGAAAAAAGTAAATGTCTTTGTTTCATGGAAAGGAATGCTTCGTCCAGGACACAGAGCAAGAGCAACTAGCTGAAGTTAAGGTAGGCACACACCCACTTGACACGACAAATAAAAAACAAAGCAATTCCTTTGCCTAGGGATTTTATTCTGATTATAGAGGGGTACAAAGGATTTCATGAACATTATGTCTAAAATAGAACAGTTCACTTTGGCCTTTTTTTTTTTTTTTGGTGTTTTTGAGACAGGGTCTCCCTGTAGCTCTAGCTGTCCTGGAACTCACTCTGTAGACCAGGCTGGCCTTGAACTCACAGAGGTCCACCTGCCTCTGCCTCCAGAGTGCTAGGATTAAAGGTGTGTGCCACCACACCTAGCATGTCTTTGACCATTTCTTGATTCCACCATAGTTTATGACTGAATTAAAAATTAAAGCAACTCTCTTCAGACATGATTACCAACAGCTTGGGCATTAAGGAATGATCACTTCTGCTACCCAACCAGTAAAAAGCCCCAGTTAGCTAAGGTGCTATTATGGGTACAGGAAATACAGGATGCATGTTGGAAAATGCAAATTAAAAATATCAGCTGCAAAAGTGTTACAGAAGCTAAGAATCTGATTTCACAAATATATGTTTCTTCTTTTGTTAGGAATGAGCTTATATAAGATGATACATATGTACATGTCCACACAGTCATGCTTATTCACTAAATATGTTTTCTCACTTCAATTATCCTGTGTCACATAATGATTTTAAACTATGTTTACATACTTTACAACTATGTTGAGTGTATAACATAGTGTGTGAGGTACAAAATACCAAAGATAAGAATGAGCATCACTCAAGACTTTATGGCTTCTCTTGGAAGGGGTCGGTATGCTTTATTTATATTCAGGAGAGTTACTTCATGTTAAGTGAAAGTACATCCTGGCTCCCATCTTTATGTGGAGACTGAGTATGGTTTATGAAGTAGAGCTGGGTGCCAAGTTAAGTAGGTATGACAAAGATGGCTCTTTCTGTGTGTCACTTGGGCTAGGCTGTGGTTCTCAGCTTCTGGTCAAATTAACCTAAATGTCACTCTAGATTTGATTAATAATTCCACAAGAAAGTTTTGAATAAAGCGGATTATTCTGAATAAGGTAAATGTGTCTGATTCGATCAGTTTAAAACCTTATAAAAGACTGAAATCCCTATAAGAAGAAAGAATTTGGAGTGTGCAGTGGTTAGATCAGGGACTTGCCAGGACCACCTGAAGCACAGTCAACTCCAGATGGATCAAAGACCTCAACGTGAAACCCCAAACTCTAAAGGCGATAGAAGAAAAAGTTGGCAGCAGACCACAAGACATAGGCATAGGAAAAGACTTCCTAAATCAGATAGCATCTACGCAAGAATTAAGGTTGACAATTGACAAATGGGAACTCATTAAACTCAAATGCCTCTGTACATCAAAAGAAACAATCGAGGAAGTGAAGAGAAAACCCAGAGAGCGGGAGGAAATGTTCATCACAGATACATCTGACAAAGCACTGATTTCCAGAGTATATAAACTACTCAAAAAAAAAAAAAAAAAAAAAAAAAAAAAAAAAAAAAAAAAAAAAAAAAAAAAAAAAAAAAAAAAAAAAAAAAAAAACAAAGAAGAAAGAAAACAAATGACCCACTCAGAAGATGGAGCAAAGAGCTGAACAGAGACTTCATAAGTGAGGAATTAGAGATGGCTGAGAAACATCTTTTTTTTCATCTTTCTTTTTTTTCTTCTATTACTTCTTGATTTTTTTTCATTTTTTAACAATAAGTAATAATTTATGAGTACAAGCATCCTTCATGTCAAACCAATTTGCATGCAGTTGTGCCCAAACCCACACAGCCCAAGGCTCCCACCATCCAGCGGGGGGCTTGTATGTACAATCAAGTTGATCAAATGAGTGTCCAGTCTATATTGCTGTAGTTTCACCATTCACCCCAATCACAGCAGCCCTTACATTCTACCATGCCCCCTCTTCTGCAGATTGTTCCTTAGGCTTAGAAAAGGGGGCACAGGTGGACGAGAAGCAAAACAGTCTACTTTCTCTGGAGCTGTGGCTTTGGACTGGTCAGTTCTGGCTGTTTCCTTTCATGGGCTGACAGTTTGTCCAGGAATAACATTTCAATCCTACTAATGAAGCACAAGCAATTAGATATATAGGTATTTAAACAGTACTAATTATTATGGTATAGACACAGATGTTTGGATGGTATGTTAATCCATGAATTATGTTTTTTTCTGTAAAATATGACAGGGTCTTACTGTGGCTTATAACATCTGTAAAGTACATGTAACACTATCCTTGGCTATGTTGTTCTAGCAAGTTCAAGGCCTGTTTTCCAGTTTCATTCTGTTGCTACAACAAATAGCATTACCAAAAGTCATTTAAGGGAGAAAATAATTTATTTCACATACACTTCTAGGTCACAGTCTATCGCTAAGGAAAGTCAGGGCAGGAACTCAAGCAGAAACTTGAAGTAAAAGCCAGGGAGGAATGCTTCATGCTGGCTCAGTCTCTGGCTCAGGCTCTGCCTGGCTCATACTTACATAGCCTCTTAAACAGCCCAGGACCACCTGGCCATAGAATGCTGCTGCTCACAGAGGGCTGAGCTCTCTTACAGCAATGAATGCTCTAGATAATCCCCCAAAGACGTGCCCAGGAGCCAATCTGATTAGGAAAACCCTCAGTTGAGACTAGATCCTGTGTCAAGTTGACAGTTAAAGCTAAGTAGGATAGTGAGATTGGGCTAGAAAAGAGAGAGAGGGGAAAGAGACACAGAGAGACAGAGACAGAGACAAAGAGGCAGAGAGACAGAGAAAGACAGAAACAGAGACAGGAATGAGGGAGGGAGAGAAAACACATGATCAGGTTCAAAAACATTTCCTATTTTAATTAATTTTGGAAAATGATTTCAAAGACTGTTTTCTCCAAAAGGCATTGGGCTTATCTTCTAGTTTTCTTCTCCTTTGCTACAGCAAAACACTCTGACCAATACCAACTTGGAGAAGAGGGGTTTATTTGACTCGCATCTCCTGGATCACAGTTCATCACTTAGGGAGCCCACCATAGGAACTCAGGGCAGAAACCAGGAGGCAGGAGCTGAAGCACAGGTCATGGAGGAATGCTGCCTACTGGCTTGTTCCCCTGGCCCCTGCTCAGCCTCCTTTCTAATACAATACAGGACAACCTGCCCAGGAGTAGCACCACCCACAGTGGGCTGGGCCCTCCCACATCACACAACAATCAGGACAATACCCCACAGACATAGCCACAGGCCAATCCAATGGAGGCAATTCCCAAATTGAGGCTCCCTCAACCCAATTTTGTCAAGTTAACACTAAAGCTATCTGGCACAGGATGCTATGACAGATTGTATGTTATTGTTAGCTAATAATTAATTGACTCTACAGACACTAGTGAAAACTAGGTCTACACTATCAGGCTTGAATGTACAAATTGAGGAAGGAGGTGTGGATGTATGGTTCATTGCTTCAGGATTTTTAAAAATAAGCCTATGGGCTGGAAAGATGGCCTAGCAGTTAAGAGTGCCGAGTGCTCTTGCAGAGGACCCAGGTTAGATCCCCAGCACCCACATGGCTTCTGTGAACCATCTTTAACTCCAGTTCTAAGGGAATCCGACACCCTCTTCTGACGTCTGAGGAATTGCACAACATGGGCGCACAAACCTACATGCAGACAGTACATTCATACACATAAAAAATAAATAAAATTAAAAAATAAAAAAATAAAAAATAAGCATAAAAAAATACATATATTAAATTTTGCCTCTCAGAAGGCTGTGTCCCCCAGATTTCCAGGTCTATACCACTCTCATGATCTCCATGAATGATTCAGGGAAATATCATTTATTTCATTTTTATTTTCATGAAAACATGCAATAAAACTGAAGCAATTTCATAGCTTTTGTTCACGAACTTGTGCTAAAACATTAAGTGTGTGCAGCCATGCAGTCCTGTAAATTCCACCAGATGGTCCTGGATGAGACTCCCTCTTCCCCAGGCTCTGCCTCCTTGAGAGGGAGCAGTCTTTATTCTGACCCGGAGATCCTTAAGTTCTTTGTTTCTGTTCTGTCTCCTCCAGGTTTTTAGTCATCTTTATAGAAGCTTTGTTTAGATACATTTCCTTTTTGTAAGTCTAGTTTTAGGCACTCAATTAAATTTCTTCAGCCCAAATAAATTGCCTGGAAAAAATGCTTGGAACAGTGAGAACTAACTGTATTTTACAAGTTTTAATGAAAAAATATGAATTAGGAAGGAAGTGTGCTTAATTTCAACTGAAAAATGTAGTACTTGTAGTTAGACATTGTCAAACAATTTTTTCATTATATTAATTGAAATGACCTCAAATAAATAGAGCCAATGACTCTTGAGTTATGGACAGAATAAATCCTTTAATTTGAATAAATATTAAGTTAACTCCAGTAAATTGAGTTTGTGTTCATAATGAACTAATAAAATCACTACCGAATTGCATTGGAATAACCTTTATTTTAGTATAATAGCAAACAATTCAAATTAGAATTTTGCATTGAGGTCTCTCTCTCTCTGAATATGTGTATATTCTAGAAGAATTAAAATCATTTGCACTTAACAAAACAATTAAATGCTGCTATTATCTCATTAATATGAGAACATGTTCAAACAGAAAGATAAGCATTAGAAATTTGTATTTAAGGAAAACAAAGAGCTGAATACCATCAGGCAGATACAGAGCACTAAAACTCTCAAGGCACAGTGGTAGCTGGCACAGAGACCCTCTGTGATGATGTGCCTGTATGTCTCATTAGGTTTGCAATACTGAGAGATAGAACTCACTGCACACAATTATCTATTATATAGTAATCTTCTCTATGTTTAATATTGTTTTTATCGGGTTTAATTATGTCTGGAAAATGACAAGTATTATTTTATCTCTGTGATCTTATCAAGTAATCACCAGCCAAGAACTACCAGCACTTTAAAACTGAAAGTCTGGGTACCAAATTGGAGCTTATAAGAAATTGGATCTTTTGACTTTAATGTTGTTAGCCTCTATGGCTTCTTCAACATTCTCATCACGTTATTAAACCTCTACCCAGTCACCTAGTTGTCAAAACTCTGAGTTCTCTTTCATGGGGTCTGGTCCTCTCATCCCTAAAAGCTTTTCATTTCTAACTCCTTGAGTCTATGTGCTTTGAGCATTTGTTGAGAGTTGAAAATTGCACTGTGAGGCAATTCCGTGATCATGTATCAATGGAGGGAGCAATATGACTCTTAATGGTATGGTCTAAGTCATTGACACTCTTCATGGTATTAACTTCTCAATGATCCATATTTTATAAAAGAACACCTCCCTCTAGAAGTGAGGGCAAGTTGAAAAGGACAAATCTCCAGATTCCAGATGAAGATTTTAGTAGACACCAGAACCCAAACAAAGCCCCTCGAAGGCTCCAGACTCCATATGAAACCCACAAGAAGCTCCAGGGTTGGAGAATATTATAGATGACTCCACATTCCAGATGAAGTTTCTAGAAGCTTCCAAATTCCACAAAAGCCTCTAGAAGCCTTCAGATTACAGATGGACCTCCTACAATCCTCTGGATTTAAGATAAAACATCTAAAATCTTCCAGAGCCCAGATAAAGGAAATTATAACCCTCCAGATTTCAGGTGAAGTACTTTAGAAACGTCCAGGTTACTAATGAAAACTTGAAAATCAACAGAGATCAGATTATAGGTCAATACTTCTATAGATAGCCTCCAATAAATCTACAGACATCCAGATTTTGGATGCATAGTATAGTATGATGCTACTTCCAAACAAACACTCTCAAATGTTCCAGAAAGAGATGAAAACAATACAAAGCACCAGAAAAAAAACACCCTGTTGAAAGCTACAATATGAAATAAAGATTCAGGAATGGAATACATATGAAAGTAAAAATCTATGGTGCTTCAGATCCTAGTGAAGCAATGTAGAAATCTAGACAAACAAGGGAAAGAGTGCAAAAGCCTGGGGAGTCAGGAAACTCCCTTACAATCCTCCTTATTTCCCACAAAGCCTTTTGAATTCCCAAGAAGAAGAAAGCTCTAGAAGTCTCCAGAATTGTGATGCAGACTCTAGAAGAGACCACATTAAACATAACCTTTCTAGAATGCTCCACAACCCAGGTGAGCCACATAAAAGGCTTTGGATACAAGGTTAAATGTTCAGAAGACACCTGAGTGCTCAGGAACGTCCGGGTTTGGAATATATCATTTTCAGACCACCAGAAGGATTGTATCAAAGAATACAGTTTCCAGAAGCAAGCTCAAGAAATTTTCAATACATAGATGAACAGTGTAGATGGCCCCAGATTTGACATTTGGTCTCTAGGAAACTGAAGTTTTAGATGAAGCTGATTGACATTGAGAGATTCCAGAAGCCTACAACAAGATCTAGAAATGTTCAGAATTTAGATGAAAAGTCTAAGAGTGTCCAGTTTTGACATGAAGTCTCCAAAATCCTCCAGATCCAGATGAAGCCTCTTAAGGTGCTGAGATTCCAGAAGCCTCAAGATCACCAAGAGTCCAAGTGAATGTGTAGAGAACTCAGTGATACAGACAAATATTCCAAAAGGTTCCAGAATTGAGTTTATGTGTCTACACTTATACATATAACCTGTGATAAAGTCATCATGTTCCAGTTGGAAAATAGTGTGCTCAAACTTCCAGAAAATATTCTCTTGAAATCTTTCAAAACAAATGAAGCTTCAAGACAACTCTAGCACTAATTTTATACTGTCAAGGATACCAAAGAGACATTAAAATATCTGAAAACCAACAGGTAAGATATGAAGAGGTTGTGACACTCCAGATGACAGGGTACACTTCTAGGAGTCAGGATATACAAAATGGCATACCCAGAATCATCCCCAGTGCAGATGGAGTCTTTAAAATCTGAATATTTTCTTTTCTTCCTTTCTTTTTTAATAAAATATTTTATTGATGTTTTGTATAGTTCATACATCATTTCTCAGTCCAATTTAGATACGTTCCCTTTTCCATGTCCCCCACCCCACCCTGAGTTCATGCATTCTGTCATACACATCTTTCATCTTTTTTCTCAGTCTTTTTAAAAGTTTTTCTCTGCAGAGGTTTATTGCTGGGGATGATGTTAACTGCTTCAGTCAGTTCTTTGACTCAGTCCTTTTGTCATTTTTGTCCCATTTGTATTGCTCCAAAGTACGCCTATATACACCAAAATTAAAAATCATAAATACTTCCAAGAACACCTTTAGACACTCAAGACAAAGCTTCTAGAAGTGTGTGAATTCCAGTTGGAGACTCTAATAACCTCTAGGATAGAGTTAAAGCCTGTAGAATGCTTAGAATGTTCCAGATTACCAGTAATGAACCAAGACAGCCACAGATCCTAAGTGAATCACCTCGAACGTATTAGACAAGAGATGAAGTGTCCAGAAGATTCCAGAAGACAGAAGAATTTATGATCAACCTGGTTCAGACAAAGCAGGTGAGAGGCCACTAACAACATGCTATGGAATACAACAGCTGCCAGATGAAAACTCTGGAAGCTGCCAGAGTTTAGATGAAAATTCTAGAAGTCTTAGGATTCAACAAGTTGTCTCTAGAACCATCCAGATCCAAGTGAATACTATTGATTTTGTTCAAATTCAGAAGCCTCAATATTCTGGAGATTCAGAGGATGACCTTTGATCCCTCCAAGTAGCAAATGAAATTCTAAAACTTCCAGAGATCTGAATATTGTTCAATACATCTACAGATATTCTCAAACTATAGGCACCAAGATGCTGGGTGAAGAATCTAGAATGCTCCTACTTCCAGACAAACATTCTCAAATGCTCCATAAGGAGATAAAGTCACAAGAAGAATCCATCAAAAAATTTTCACCTATCAAAATCTTCAAATGATAAATAAGGATTCAGAGTATAAGATGGTTATGGACATAGGCAATCCTTGTAGAAATCTAGAAAAACAAGGAGAATGTTACAAACATTCAGAGTCCAGAAGACACCATTAAGTATATTTTTATTTCCTATAAAGCCTTTAGAAGCAAATGGAAGAAGAATCTAAAGGCCTCTTGTTTCCTGAATGGGCTCTAGAAGACTTCAGATTGTGATACACACTCTAGAAGAGTCAAGATTAAACTTAACATACAAATTAGTATTCCAGATCCCAGGTGAGTTGTGTAGAAGACTATAGATACAAGATAAAGCTTGAGTACAGATGACAACACTACAAATAACCAGGTTTGAAATTTATCCTTTGGAGACCCCCAGATGGAGACCACCAGAAGAATCATACAGAAGGCTCCAGCTTCCAGAAGAAAGCTCTAGAAGCATCCAGAATTTGGAAGAACACTCTACAAAGCTCCATATGAGCTCTCTATGAGGTCTATAGAACACTAAAAATTTAGATGAAGCTGATTTATGCCACCATTCCAGAATGAAACCTCTCTGAGATCCAACATCAATGTTGGTGCTGTCAAAGCCAGTAGAAATCAAATAAAGCCAATGGAATGTACTACCAGAATAAGGAAAATACTTAGATGATGAGGATCACATGGTAATTATCTAGAAGACATAGCTCTTGAAGTATCTAGAAGGTTTGAAACCCAGAAGAAGCACTGAAATACATCCTTATTTCCTGTAAAGCATTTAAAAGACTTAAGTGGAAGATTCTAGAGTGCTCCAGATTCCAAAGAGGCTTCTAGAAAACTCCAGAATTGGTATACAGATTCTAGAAGGGTCCAGATTAAAAAATGACATCACTGTATAGCTCCAGATTCCTGGTGAGTTCAGTAGAAAGCTATAGATACAAGATGAAACCTTTGGAAGATGTTGAAATATAGATGAAGATCTTAGAACAATCCATATTTGCCACATATCATTTTGAGTTCTAACATAGAAACCTACAAAAGCCACAGCATCCAGACATAAGATCTAGAAGCATCCAGAATTTAGATGAAGAGTCTAGATAGGTCCATTTTCAACATGAAATCTCCAGAACCCTCCATATTCAGATGAAGCCTCCTGATGCCCCTAGATTACAGAAGCCTTAAGATCAAGATTCCAGATTAATGCCATAGAAAACTCTGCAATATAGATGAATATTGAAAAAGGCTCCAGCATTTATTTTATGTGTCTATACTTGTACAAATCCCTTGTGATGAACAGTATATTGTGCTCCAACTTTCAGTAAACAGTCTCTTTAAACATTTCAAGACAGATGAAGCTTCAAGATGACTCGAGCATTAAATTTACTGTCAAAGGCTCCAGAAAGCAAATAAAGTATCTGAAAACAAGTAGGTAATAAAATGAAGAGGCTGTGATACTACAGATAATAGGGTAAATATGTAGGAACCAAGACATAAAAAATGAAGCACCTAAAAGCCTCCAGAGCACACATGCAGCCCTTAAAAATGAAAATATTTTCAAGACTGCCTCTACAACCCTCCAGATGATGCCTCTAAAAGCATCCAGATTCTAGTGTGAGCCATGAGAAACCTTGGAATACAATTAAAGACTAATAAAATCCTCCAGATTACAAATAATAACTCGTGATTGCCACGATCCTAACTGAACTGCCTTGAAGGCATTAGACATAATATAAGGGGCAGGAAGGTCCCAGAAGACAGAAGAATCCTTTAAAATCCTTCGGATTTACAACAAAGCAGGAAGAAAGCTCTAGAAGTATTCTATGGGATCCCAGAGCTGCCAGATGACAGCCCTCAAAGCCTCCAGAGTTTAGATCATTAGAAGGTTTAGATTCAACCAGTTATATCTAGTACATCCAGGTGAATCCTACCAGTTCCCTTCAAATTCAGAAAGCTCAATATCCTGGAGAATCAGATGATGCCCATAGGAAGTACCAGTTAACAAATAATGACTCAAAAATTTCCATAATAAGGCTATAGGTCAATACTTCTACAGAAACCCTTCAATTAATCTACAGGCATCCAGATTCTGGGTGAAGAACCTAGTATGTTCCTACTTCTAACAAACATTCTTGAATGCTCCAGAAGGAGATGAAATCATTAAAAGTCCCTGGAAAATTTTTGCCCTATTGAAATCTATAAACTACAAATAAGGATTCAGGAATGGACTACATGACAAATGAAGACTCTAAGATGCTTCAGATGACAGGAAAACCATGTAGAAATCTAGGAAAACAAGAGGCAATGTGCAAAAGAATGGAGGGTCCAGAAGAAGCCCTTAGGCACCTCCTTATTGCCTATAAAGTCTTTAGAAGACTCCAGAAGAAGAATATAAAGGCCTATAGTTTCCAGCAGAAGGCTCTAGAAGCCTCCAGAATTTTGATGCAGACTCTAGAAGAGTCCAGTAGAAAGTAATATATACAAGATGAAGCCCTTATAAATGTTCGGGTTTGCCAAAAATCAGTTTGATCCCTCCAGTAGAATCCTACAGAAGCATACAGCATCCAGAAGAAAAATCCAGAAGTATCCAGAATTTAGATGAAGAGTCTATAAAGGTCCAGTTTCAACATAAATCCTCCAGATCATGATGCCCTGAGACTCTAGAAGCTTCAAGATCATAAAGATCCTAAGTGAATGCAGGACAAAACTCTGCAATACAGATGAATATTCCAAAAGGCATTCAGCTTATGTATCTGCACTTGTCCAGATTCCCTGTGATGAATCTACAGGCATTAGATATCCAGAAAATGTACTCTTGAAATCTTTACAAAGAAATAACAATTCACGATGACTCCAGCATTAAATTTATACTGTCAAGGACTCCAGAGAACAAATAAAGCATCTGAAAATTATTCCATAAAAATAAAGAGGCTGTAACACTCCAGATGACAGGGTACATATCCAAGAGCTGAGATATTAAAAATGAAGGACCTAGAAGCATCCAAAATGCAGATGAAGCCTTTAAAAATCATAAATATTTTCAAGAACACATTTAGAACCCTCAATACAAAGCTGGTAGAAGTGCTCAGATTCTAGTCTGAGCCTCTAGAAACATCTCGAGATAGGCTTAAAGAGTATAAAATCCTTCATATTACCAATAATGACTCATGATGGACACAGATGCTAACTGAACCACCTTGATGGCAACAGAAGAAGAAATATCAGAAGAAAGAAAACCCCTTAGAGTCTCCCAGGCTTACAGCAAAGCAAGAAGAAGCTTCTAGAAAAATTCTGTGGAATCCCACAGCTGTAACATGAAAGCTCTTAGAGCCTCAAGAGTTTAGATGAAAATACTAGAAGGTTTAGGATTCAGCAAGTTATCTCAAGAATCCTCCAGATTCAGATGAATACTATCATTAAAATCAGAAGTCTGAAGGATTTTGGAAGCTTCACGTCTAATGAAGTATTTCCTAAGGCCTCTATCTAGCATCTTGATTTCCTTGAGGCTACTGGGATCACAGGACAACAATTAGCTTCATCTAAACTTTTTGTTTCCTAGGAACCGCATGTCACATTTGGAGACTTCTAGACTGTGTCTAAATTCTGTAGACTTCTAGATCTTGCTTCCAGAAGCTATATTCTTCCACAGGATTCTTCTGTTGGACTTAGAAGGATATATTGCAAACCTGCATATTTCTGAGGGCTTCATCTGTATTCAGGTGACTTCCAAATGCTTTGTCTTACATCTACAGCATTTTACATGACTCACCTGGGACCTGTAGCATTATAGAAATGTCATGTATAATCTGGATCCTGCTACAGTTTGCACAACAATTAAGGATCTAGAACCCTTCAGACTCCAGTTAAGTATTTAGGAGCTTCCAGAGAACAAACAAAAACTATAGAGAGCTCCAGATTTTATAAAAATAATTTCTAAGGCTAAGGTTTACAGATCAAGGATCCGGATTCCAGATGAAGTTTGTAAAACCTCTAGATTTTTTTTTTAGTTCATACATTATCATTTATTAACAGAATGATCCTGGCCAAGTTATATAATCTTTTTGAACCTCAATTTCTTCTGATATAAAATGAAGACAATAGTATCCACCCTAGAATATTCTACAAACCAAGCACTGAACCTAGCCCTTTAACACATACTGTCTAAGAATAATTAGTAAAAGGGAACTAATACAAATCAATCCATATTAGGTGGTATTTTGGGATGAAATTACAATAGAAGATAAAAGGATTCAGTGTCATCTCATATCAATGTATGGACATTTCAGAATTCAAGTTCTTTTGGAATCTATTAACTGCAGCAATAGAAGCAGAATGAGTAATGTTGGTTAAAATACAGATGCAAGACAGGACTTAACATGCATAGCAGAATGTATGTGCTCCAGTGGAGGGAGGCATGGATGGGTAAATGGGTCTAAATTTGATTGGGAAAGGTTGTATAAAATGCACAAAACTCAATAAAAATACTTTCTTTAAGTTTTTATGGATTTGCTTTAAAATTGCATCAGGCCGGGCATGGTGGCACACGCCTTTAACCCCAGCACTCTGGAGGCAGAGGCAGGTGGGTCTCTGTGAGTTCAAGGCCAGGCTGGCCTACAGAGTGAGCTCCAGGCCAGCTGAGATCAAAGGGAGACCCTGTCTCAAAAAATACAAAAAAAGAAATAATAAATAAAATTGCATCTAAAATATATGAAGTAGGTATAATGGCTCATCCTGATAGTCCTATAGAGGTCAGGACCTCTGAGATAATACTTTTTAAATTTAATTTTATGTGTTTCATACATAGTTTTTCAGTCAGTTTTAATCACGATTATATCAGCTTATACAGAGTGTGGTTTCATAAACAGGCTGCCTATATTCAGCTTTGACCATGCAGAGCTCAGGGATCATTGCAAAAGAGGAGGTGGAACCTTTGTAAGAGCCAGGGAGGTGATACAAGACCAAACGGAAATGAATCCTACAAGCTCCTGGAGCCTGGTTTATATGATCCTGCAGCATTGGTATCAACATGAATAAGACCCATGCAAGCTCAGCTGGACAAAAGTCCAGCACAGAACTGCGGAAATGGGCAGCAGAGCCCAACCTTGGCTGAGGAAATATTGGTAGCAGATGGTGGTCAAGTGAAGATCTGGCTTTCTTTAGAAAAGAGATTGGATAGGATGACTGGAGCTCATGGTTCATCATAGTAGTAGACTGGACCAAAGGATTTATTTTTTACAATTTGTTTATTTTATTTTATTTTTAATATTAGCATGCAAAGTATTATATATTTTCATTATAGCATTTTTTTTTTGGTCTTTTTGAGACAGGGTCTCCCTGTAGCCCCAGCTGTCCCGGAACTCCCTCTGTAGACCAGGCACACAAAGATTAGCCTGCCTCTGCCTCCTAAGTACTAGGATTAAAGGCATGCACCACCACACCTGGCTTTTATAGCATTTTTCAAATGTAATTTGTTTTTGGTGAACTCTTTCCTTTCTTTCCCCCAGCCTCCTGACCCTTGTATCCTTCCATCCTCAGCAGACTCTTTTCTACTTTCAGGCCACATGCATTTTATTGCCTTCCTCAATATCGTTTTTACATTTGGATCATTTCTTTCCTAGCCATGACCTAAACCCACATTCACACACCCCCCCCCCACATACAACCTACTACCATCCCAGTCCCATATAT